>CM075865.1:15922157-16522157 GCA_038021265.1 Cyprinella venusta | reverse complement strand
ACAAGGCAATTGCAAATGTTTTATTGAAAGTGTAATGTATTAAATACAATTAGAAAATCATCTAATACCATTAAATATTAAGTAGCTTTACAATACATGTTATTTAATGAATTTGTATGGGGTTTTATTTTATTTTTATGAAGAGCTTGGTTAATAGGCCAATAAAAGACTGTTAACTACAACTCCTCCGTTTTAGTATACAAATATGTGTAACCTCTCACATCCGGGTCCAACTCACCCCGCTCCGAGCGGGTCTCGAACCCCGGTCTCCAGCTCAGGCGCTCTTACCCGCACAGCAACTACCAGCTGGCCTCCGTTACACTCACCCCCCTAAACCTCACTCTCGTCCGGGTCACGGCACCAATGTAACCCCTCACACCCGGGTCCAACTCGACCCGCTCCGAGCGGGCCTCGAACCCGGGTCTCCGGCATGAGAGTCGGGTGCTCTAACAAGGAGGCTAAAGACTTCAACCCCTAGCGTCTGTCGGGGAGATCGGGGAGTAAGGTTTACCCGCACAGCAACTACCAGCTGGCCTCCGTTACACATGTATACATTAAATGTATACAAACTTGTAATATTATTTTTTTAAAAACATAGGTTCCTGGGCTTACAGCTGCAGACCAGAGTCGTTTAAAAACAGAGTTCAGACACTCCCATAGGCTGCCATAGGAACTTTGGAATGCGGAAGTAACGCCTGTCGTGGAGCCGCCAATAGGCTTTATGCACAACTTACTTCCGCATTCTCTGTAAAACGGGTCTCATTGCTTCCGGTCCAGATCTTTTGTATGTGCTTCATGAAATTTTTTGCGGTTTTAATCAAGATAACTTAAAAGGAGCGATCAAAGATTAGCATAACCAATATCCCTCACATGTGAAGATTGATATTTAAACGTTTTATATTTTTTATTCTTCACAGTAACGTTTAGATATTTAAATGGAATAAAACGCCAATAACAAAGTGAAATAGGTAGGTTAGCTGATTACCTTACAAATCCATAGATATCGTAGTCAGTACTTACGGCCGTTAACACTTTCTCTGACAAGCGGATGCGATGAGACCCGTTTTCCGGTTTGGTCACGTGACGCTCGACATAAAGCCTGATAGTTCCAGCATTGAACCCCATTCATTTTCAGCGCTTCCGAAGTACGCTCGCTGGTAAGTTAATTAAATTACTGTATTTTTTACATTTGAACGCATTAGCCATGCTCTCATGAATCTAGTCAGTAGTTGTAATTGATGTAGCCAACTTTAGTTAATGTTTATTGGAAGATAAAAATTATTGCAGCTAGCTTACGTAACCAACACTCCACTATAACGTTAGGTACCAGTCAGAAATGTGTAAATTCAATACGGAGGTCATAGTTAAATGTGATGTTGCACTAGATTGTATTCAGAGTTTTTTGTTAAACCTTTTTACATACATAAGATGGTCAGAAAATTAGAAATATATCTGGATATAAAGCAACAGTACAGCAGCACCCCCACATATAGGCCTAATACTTCAATGCTAAAACGTGAAAATGAATTTACACCTCAATAACAGTATAAAAAAAATCCAGAACATCACAGAAAAGCAGAATGTATGGCTGAGCTTTATATGGTATCATAATGCAATGAAAATATAAAATTATATTTTCCTTAATTTGATAAAATAATCATCCAGATTCTTCCATAACGTTGTTGTAAGAACAGACCCTGTCTCCTCTGGGGCCAATGACACGCTTTGCTTCTGGCAGGGGAATGCTGTCACACACAAATACAAGTAACTATAGCATTACTTGATTGCGTGGAGTTTGAATACTTTTGTTATCAGTGTATGGCTGCTAAGCATTTGACTGATTCTCGATTCACCAGCAGGTCTCCAGATCATCAGCTTCGGAGACAGAGTGTAATGGCTATTGTGAACACTTGTATTCCTTAACTGCATTTCTGCTCTCCCTGGGAAGTCGAACAAGTTTCTTTGAAGACAAACATTCAAGGAAACTCACTTACTCACCATACTGTAATCGGAGTGATAACAGAACGCTTAGAGTGCAGAGAGGAATTGGCTTTGAATCCAGTCCTGGTTTTGCGTCCGCGCCGTTAGGAGCTGAACATCTGTCTCGCATGCATGATCGCTCTAGACTAGATTAGAGGATATTTTAACTAATTTGCGGTAAAACTAGTCGATCACGAGTGGCTCAACTGGTGGATTTATAGATAAACTTATCTTTCAGGTATTTTGCCGACTGGCTTGACACTTTAGCGTGAGAAATCGGGGGTGTGGCGTGAGAGCGTGAGAACAATTGGCTCAATTGCGTGAGTCTCACGCTCAATGCGTGAGAGTTGGCAGCCCTGGTAGACTGTATAAATCAAGGAGAAAATACGAGTACAAACACTACGTTGGCCTACTCGTAGGACACGTACTCGTTAACATGAAGCTGCGGGTTGTTTCTAGACGTTGCCAAATCATCCTTAAGTCTCGGTCTATATGCCTCGAGTAAGCAGTGGCGTAGGCAGAAATTGTATTTTGGGTGGGCCAGTGAAAATGTGAGTGGGCCTATAGGTTTTCATAAAAAAAAAAAAACTCAAAAATAATAATTACCCTTATGGACTGTTGTGAATCACCAGACTGAGAGAGATCCATGTGCAGCACAAAGTTTATTAACAGCGTAGTCAGACAGGCAGGGGTCAGAGACAGCAAACAGTGTACTGGAGAACAGGCTGAATCGAGGTCAAATTACCAGGCAGAAGATCAGGGCAGGCTGAGAACAGGCAGAATCCGTAAACCAGGCAGGGGTAAAGAAGGCAGGTAGCAGGCAAGGAGAAATCCAAGACAAACAGGGTCGATAAACAGTCAGGCAATCACAGGGTAATAACGCTCGGTAGTGTTCACAAAAGCAAAACAAAACTTCGCCCTGAGAGCTGTGCAAGCTGCAGTTAAATAGCCCAGTAGATGGGCTGCAGCTGGGCATGGTGATCAGTGACAATGAGGAGGCTTATGGGAAATGTAGTGCGAGTATGAGAGTCAATATAAGTCTAATCTGGAGTGCCTCTTTGTGGTTATCAAGGGCACTCCAGCTGTTGACCGTTACATAGCCCCCCCTTTAAGGAGCGGATTCCAGACACTCCAAACAAAACAAAGCATATGAGTTCAGGAGGGAGGTGGAGCAGAGGCGGTCCTGGGGGCGGGATGGAGGGCCAGGCCCATGGAGTGGAAGAGGACCTAGAGACTGCGGTGGAGCAGGCTGTGGAAGCGACCAGGGCGGAGCAGACTGTGCAGGGGACCAGGTAGGAGCAGGCTGTGCAGATGGCCAGGCGGGAGCAGGCTGTGCAGACGGCCAGGGAGGAGCAGGCTGTGCAGACGGCCAGGCGGGAGCAGGATGAGGCGAAGGCCAGGGCGGAGCAGTGGGACCCTCGGGCTTCCAGGGCAAAGCAGACTGAGGGCGTGGCCAGGGCGGAGCTGTCGGACCCTCGGGTATCCAGGGCAGAGCTGTCGGACCCTCGGACATCCAAGGCGGAGCTGTGGGACCCTCGGGCGTCCATGGTGGTGAAGATCCCTCAGGTGGCAACGGCGGTGAAGACCCCTCAGGCGGCCACGGCGGTGAAGACCCCTTGGGCGGCCACGGCGGTGAAGACCCCTCGGGTGGCGGGCGCGGCAGTGAAGATCCCTCGGATGGCGACCACGGCAGAGAAGACCCTCCGGGCGGCCACGGCAGAGAAGACCTTTCGGGCGGCCATGGTGGAGAAGACCCTTCGGGCGGCCACGGCGGTGAAGACCCTTCTGGCGGCCACGGCGGAGAAAACCCTCCGGGCAGCCACGGCAGGGACCTACTGCCCCCCCCCCCCCAAAATTTTCTTGGGGGTAGCAACGGGAACATAGGCTGGAGAAGGCGCCGGCTCAGAAACAGTCTCTGGCTGGATGTGGCTGACGTGACGAGGCTCTGGAAGCTCTGCTGAGACGTGGCGAGGCTCTGGAAGCTCTGCTGAGACGTGGCGAGGCTCTGGAAGCTCTGCTGAGACGTGGCGAGGCTCTGGAAGCTGGAATTCTTGAAGACAGGACCCTGGAATGACGGTCTTCTTTGCCCTCCGCACTGACATCAGCGGCAGCTGTGCAAGGGTAGACATCATTCCTGGACACCCGTAGACTGACACCATGGCTGGCTTGACGGCTGAAGTGACAAGAAGATTCTCAGGCAGTGTGGTTGTGATAACATCCTCCTCCACCTTCCCTACGGTGAAGGTGGATCCACAAAACTCCAGGACAAAGTCAATATACTGTGCCAGAGTCCAGCTTGGGTCTTCCTCTGGTAAATTTATTCTAATGTTCAGGTCTAGTCCACTCCAGAAACAATCTTTCATCATTGAATCATCGCCGGGAACAAGATGACTATAAAATAGAAACTCCTCCACATACTCATCAATGATGCGATTGAACTGATAAATAGTACACAATTCTCTCAGCGGGTCCTGAATGGTACCTGTTAGACTCATGTTGATCAATGGTGCTGCTGGATCTCAGTGTGGCGAAGTTTTCTGTTGTGAATCACCAGACTGAGAGAGATCCATGTGCAGCACAAAGTTTATTAACAGCGTAGTCAGACAGGCAGGGGTCAGAGACAGCAAACAGTGTACTGGAGAACAGGCTGAATCGAGGTCAAATTACCAGGCAGAAGATCAGGGCAGGCTGAGAACAGGCAGAATCCGTAAACCAGGCAGGGGTAAAGAAGGCAGGTAGCAGGCAAGGAGAAATCCAAGACAAACAGGGTCGATAAACAGTCAGGCAATCACAGGGTAATAACGCTCGGTAGTGTTCACAAAAGCAAAACAAAACTTCGCCCTGAGAGCTGTGCAAGCTGCAGTTAAATAGCCCAGTAGATGGGCTGCAGCTGGGCATGGTGATCAGTGACAATGAGGAGGCTTATGGGAAATGTAGTGCGAGTATGAGAGTCAATATAAGTCTAATCTGGAGTGCCTCTTTGTGGTTATCAAGGGCACTCCAGCTGTTGACCGTTACATGGACAGGTGTTGAAAATTAGCACGTGTGCTATTACACTTTAAACAATGCATCTGGTTCGTCCAATGTTATTGCTATGTCCATATTAAATAAATAAATTAAAATTAATTAACTTTAGAGAGTAGAAAAATTAATAGACAAACTGCAAAACACCTTTATATTCGGCAAATCATCGTGTTCAACCAACAGAGCTCAATAAAGGCTGGACAAACCAGTGTGTAGACAATAAACTTGTCTATTTTATTCAGGCTAGTCAGCAGTGCAAAGACAGTTCACCCGAAAATAAAGTAGGCTAAGCTAAAATAATAATATCGCAGTTAGGTCGGCGGGTAAACCCGCGTGAGGCAGACCGGGAGAGAGGGAGAGAGAAGCGGCCGCCGCCGCCAACACCTGACTAGTCTTTTGTGGGTTAATGAGACTGTAGAACTGGCTGGGTGGACTCGATAGATTAAGGCAGTGGCGTGTCTTCTTCCTCGGCTCTCGCTTTTTCCAAATAGCACATTAAAGAAAGTTGTTTAGCCATTATTATGGCGCCGCCGAGAGTTTTCCTATCGGAACCCCCAGCAACCAGTAACGTTCCGGAGGGAGGCTTTCTACAACTTGCTTCGACAGTTGCATTTTAATCGGCAAAACGAATTAAACATACACAGCAGTCAACAATAAATCTTAATATATTTTATTAAATACATTTGAATTATAAAAATAAACTAAAAATGTATTTTTTTTTTATCAAACTTGCCTGGGCGGGCCAGTGAGTAGTGTGGGCCAGTGCCGCCCTGGACCAAAACTGGCTACGCCCCTGATTTAAACTTTATACAGGCTATGATTTAATCTTCAACCTATACTTCGAGTAAGTAAGTTTTGGTTTAATCAACCAAGAGTTCAGTGTTTGACGGTATAATAACCACTTACGCTTTATTCAGTGGCAGCACATGATTTGAATGTTCGATCGCTCTGTGATCGTAGTAGCCCTCTATTACCATAACGGTCAATTTTTGTCAAATGTTTAGTCGTTGTCAAATGTTTTAGACCAAAACCTTGTCAAATGTTTAGTCTTTAAAGTAAGATTGTGTGTTTGTTTGAATCGAGATCGCGATCTTTTAATTATTAATTGTGCTGCTGTTATACAATACGTGACTCTCTCTTTTCAGGCTAGCCATCATTATTAAAAAGAGTTTACATGAAATCCGATTAAACCTGTGTATTTGAGTAAAAGTATCTCAGTGTGTATTTCAGTATTTTCATAGACGCATCGAATTTTCAGTTACGCATAATCCCCGCCCACAGAGTAACGGTGGCCTGTGACGCAGCGCCTGCAGCTGTGGAATGTGTAGAACGCTCTATAGAACGTGACGTCACAGTCGAGTACTGCAGGATCCTTTGACAGCAAACTACTTGCTCACATTCTCTTAATTGGCTCTATGCACAACTGCACTACTTCCTGAACTTCAGCCAGCTCCTTGTTTCCTGTATACCATTATTGGACAATTTGATTAATTCAGGTGTGCTTGACCTCAGTAGTCAAGGCAACAATAATCAAACACACCTGAATTAATCAATGTGTCCAATAATGACAGACAGGAAACAAGAAGCTGGCTGAAGTTCAGGAAGTAGTGGAGCTGTGCATAGAGCCCATTGCCTTGCTGACAATTTTCTACTGGCAGTTATTGCAGCGTAGTTGTCGTGCAGTTATTGCAGTGTAGTGTAGTTGTTTAGCATTTCAAAATGGGAGCAAACTTTTCGTGTTTTAATTGTGCACATGCTTCTGACAGTGTGGACAATTTGCACAAAAAGGAGAAAATCAAGAGGAAGAAGGCAAAATCCATTAAGACCAGCTCAAGTCAAGGTATTTGATTATATGACCAGACATGTCAATGTAATTGGTATATGTAGAATATGTAAAGTTCTGTTTTTATAGTCTTATAAATAATAATGCTTAACCATTAATTGAAAACTTTTACTAGAGAATTCAGTAACATAATATGCTTAACATATAATGGAAACTACACATCTTTGATGACAGATATGTGAATGCATTTAAATAGACATTCAAATGTATTACCTCAAATTTTATTGAATGTGAAATTGCTCAAGAATTATGGTAACACTTTACAATAAGGTCCGTTAGTTAACATTAGTTAACTACATATACAGCATTTATTGATCTTTGTTAATGTTAATTTCAACATTTACTAATATTTTATTTAAATCTTGTTAACATTAGTTAATGCACCGGGAACTAACATGAACAAACAATGAAAAGCTGTATTTTTATTAACTAACGTTAACAAAGATGAACAAATACAGTAACAAATGTATTGCTCATGGTTAGTTCATGTTTGTTCATATATTAACTAATGTTAACTAATGAACCTTATTGTAAAGTGTTACCAGAATTATAATTATGCTGCATGACGTTTGCCCAGTTGGCCAAATTCGTTGTCTGAAAATGAAGATGTGCTAATCAAATGTAAATGAAATTTAATGCAGGGGACTTGGTGTATGTTTTGAAATTTGAAGTATTTTTAATTTGACACTTAAACAGAGAACAGCACATTCTCGCCTATTCTCACTGACCGACAACTGAGGAAGCAGAATGCACGAATTAGACCAGTGTGAATCCTCCCAAAAACTCGCTTCATTAATTACATTAGCTGCACCAATATTAGTGTCTAGTAATGAATATGGTTTTGGTTAATCTTTTTATTAATAGTATGTAATTAAAACCATCTCTTGTTTATATCATTTCCCTCTTTGGATCAGACTTCTCAGGATGTTCCCTGTACCATTGAGGCGGATGTCCCCAGCGTTGCAGAGGAACCTGATCAAGCTGAAGTCGATGACGAGTGGAGCGAAGACGCCTTCCAGGACTTAGTGGGAGATTTGTCGGAATGGGTTGCCGACATCCTGTACTCTTTGAGCTCTGTCTCGATTGTTTACGTCCTGACCTGTGCCACATCTGACTATAGAGTTCCAGTCCTAGATGTGGCCACCTATAGAGCCAACATCCGTCGAGTGTAGAAGATTTTATTATTTAGAAGACAAGTAATTTAGCTATATGAGAATCCACATTTAGTTCCTGAATCTTTGGGTCTGACATTTAGTTGCCCAGTGCTGAAACAACAGAGTACTATTTCAGTATGTCACATGGTACAAGGTATTTTTAAAAACTATCTATAGGGTGTCTGTCCTTCTATGGTAGAGAATGTATGTATATAACTCTGAGCAAATAACATTCGGGAGCGCACTAGGGCCGGAGGGCCGGAGGGCCAGTGGGCAAGAGCGTTAGAGCAACTATGCTGCAGAAGTTGCTCGGCTTTGTTTGTGAATAAAGTCTAATATTTCTGGCATCAGAGATCTCTGTGAAGTTATTTAAAAAAGACAGAAACCACTTCAAATGGCACCCCAGATGGGACACCTTCAGGAGCTGATGTTGAACTGTGGCGAACTTTGCTGGACGAACGACACAAACTAAAAGTGGCCACAAGGTAAGCAACTTTTGCTTTAAAAAGTTTGTGTAGTTCGCCCATACATTTGCTTGTTGCGGTAAGACATTTAAAATAAGCTTCTTTAAATTCAAAGAACTAAGACAAAATTTGAAAAGGGATCTCTCATTCCAGAAATGATTGCATGCAGTGTGTTGTCTAATAAGAAGGTCTTGGGGGTATAAAATAAATTTGAAAAAAGGGAGCTCTCGTTTGCCAGTATTTGTGTAATCTGACGCAGGTTGTATAAATACTGGTATTAATTTGGCAAAATAAAGGGTATATGTTACTGATAAGATTATCAGGGTTATCTGCATTTCTTAAGGTTAATTAGATAGCATGCATACAGATAAGTTAAGCTGCCGGTTACCGCATTGTATAACAATGGTCTGCTCAGGGTAGCTAAAAAAAGTTTAAGGTTACTGATAAAATTATCAGGGTTATCTGTATTTCTTAAGGTTAATTAGATAGCATGCATACAGATAAGTTCAGCTGCCGGTTACCGCCTTGTATAACAATGGTCTGCTCGGGGTAGCTAAAAAAAGGTATAGATAAATTACGCTTCCGGTTACCACATTGATTAGCAATGGTCTGCTCGGGGAAGGTATAGATAAATTAAGCTTCCAGTTACCGCATTGATTAGCAATGGTCTGCTCGGGGAGGCTATTGTTTAGTTTATATGTTATGTTTGATGATAAAATTATCATCTGTACTGGTTAAGGTTAATCAGTTGTTTGTTATATGTTCTGTTTGATGATATGGTTTTCATCGGTACTGATTAAGGTTAATCAGTTGTTTGTTAATGTATTGATTATAAAAACAGTGAGAAAAACTGTGAGTAGAGTTTAGCTTTTATGTATGTGTATCTGTGTGTGTCTGTGGGATCCTGTGTGTCTGCTTGACGGTGCCTGTGGTTAAAAATAGGGGACAAGGAATGTTTGAATTATGTGTAGTAAAAGTAAAGGAGAAGAATTGTTTCAAGATATTAATCTGGGAGATTATTGTAGTATGAAATAAGTTAAAGTTATAAAATAAATATTTAATTAATAATTATAATGATATATATTAAATTGATAAAGATGAATATAAATGCACGTGCTTAATGTATTATATCTTATATCTAAAGACGTCTAAAATTTGTATCTCATTATCCCTTAAGACAAAGTGAGAAAAAAGTATTTCATTGTAGATAAAGTTGTGCTAAGAAAAAAGAAATTGCAGTGTGCTAAAAGTGAACAGGATTGGGTGACCAAGTTTCAACAGTCATAAATAATTTACAGCAATCTTAGAACTGAAGTAAATGGGAATTATTAAAAATGGGGGAGGAACAGTTTATTCACCATGTGAGATTATTTTGAGCACAGCATGTAAATTTAGGAGAAAGATTGAAAGCTGATTTTATGATAGGGAAAATTATTTAATAGGATTATACTCAGATAATCAAAGTTAGATCATTGCTGCATATTGCAAAGAAGAAATGGCTTGCTTTTTCCTGCAACGAAGAACTTGCTTCACTAAAAACAGAATGGGAGAACTGCTGTTGTCAACCAGTGATTATTATATAGAAGAACTAGGAAAGTGATAAAGAGCTAATTGCTCAGGAACAAATCTGATTCATGCAGTTCTCTGAGTGTTCTAATTTCAGATGGCTTCAGTGTCCAATGGAAGAGGTGAAAGGTCAAAGAGACAACTGGAGAAAGAAGAAGAGTGGGTGAGGGGCGTTCCCTCCTGAAGATGACCACTTTCTGGAAACTTAACATGGAGAAAGAAAGACTGATTAATGCTGGAAAAGGTGAAACTTTCACTATTTCACTGGAGACTTTTTCCTGAGGACAAAGAGGAAAATCCTGAGATGCAAAGCTGAGGCTAAATCTATCAAAAGCCTCAACTCAGAAGAGGCAGAGAAACAAGAGAGTCTACATTATAGTCTGCAACACCAGACCTTTGAGTGACAGCGGACGACACATGCAGAGCAACAGCCAAGAACATTCAAAAGACTGAGAAGAACAAGCAAACAGAAAAACTGACTGACACCCTTCCCTTACGGGCAACACAGGTGTGGCGACTCCAATGATCACTCTATAGAGAATGCTCCAAATTTAGTTAATTATTAGATTAAGTTTATTCATCCTAATTATTCACTGGTCTCATAAGCACTTCTCAATATTCTCTTCTAAACTAACCCTCTCTGGTTTTCCAGTAGGTTAGGTCCGGCCCTATAAAAAAGAAAGAAAATACACTAAAAGAGACAAGTGGGTGCTCAACTCACTAAATAGATAAAACTGAGGCTGGATGTGGTATAGTTAGGGATATTAAGTGGAACGACTATATAGCTAAAAGCATGAGAAAATTTTTTTTGTAGAAAAAAAAAATAGGGAAAACTGTCAAAGAATTATTATTATTGTTGGCAAAGCAATGATACTGGTCACTCCATTGTGTTTTGATCATTTTCTAGAGATAGATTGGAGAAAAAATTACTCCAAAAGTCCAAAATTATGGAATCGCAAATGCTATCAATACTGGGATAATGAGATGGAAATGTTGTTGGCCATGGATCCAAGATTATGCAAAGATATCAAAAATCTAAATTTTCTTCTTAAAACAGCTCATGAGCAAAAAACAAAAAGAATAAGAGAAATCAGAACAACAAAAAAGAAAAAAAATTACAATTGAAAGGCATATTATTCAAAATTACTTAATCTATTAGAGCTTATGAAAGAAAAAAGGGTTATAAAAACGGTGTAGACTAAACCTTGATCATTGACACTTCGCAGTAGTGTTTAAGATAGTTGTATTGACCTGATCTGACCTTGTGTCTAAAATTATAAGATGCTGAATTTAGAGCACAACCTGCTGAAGCGCAAGAATGTATGCTGGCCAGAGTGTGTGTGCGAGGATGACTGAGTGTGAAAGGAGTGAGAGATGATGGTGTTTGAAAATACACTTAGGCAAATTAATTATTTTGCCAATACAGCTGTATTTAAACTTTAATATGTGGGCCCACAGGGCAAATTATGCCCAATAAAATATAACCATGGATGAATTTGGTTAAATTTCCTGGTTGAAACTATAGTGGCAATATGAAAAAGAAAAAACAAAGAATGATGAAGAAAAACAAAGGAAAAAAAAGATGATAAAGAAAACAAAAAATTGAAAAACCAATGCCAAAATTGCGCAGCGCATAACATATCTGACTTTCTTTGCAGCATATCAAGAGGAGATGATCTTTATCAAAAGTATGAAATAATGACTGGTAACTTTTGTCTTGTAACAAAGTGGGTTGAGTGTTGTCCAAGATATCTAATAAGCTGCTAATAGTGGAGCTCAAGACAAAGAGATAATTGAGTTGAATTGACTAATTGTAAGAGTACAATGGACATTTTTTACGAAAAAAAAAGAAAGAAATAACAATTATGATGATAAAAAGCCAAACTATATAAAGAAAGGGCCAGGACACCACTCAGCCCACATAACCATTCTACAGGGAACACCAGGAGGATAATGGGACAGATATGCAGATGATTGAAACATGATGTTGTCACTAACAAAAATAATTAAGCTTTGATTCACAGATAGCAGCAGCTTAATTACAGGAAGGTTGCTGGGACGAGTCTAACAAGAAGAACCATTAACTATGCTTTGTAATTTCAGAAGAAGTGACCAACAGAGTGACATTTGAGTACATGCCTTTCAACTTAAAATACACCAACCGACTTCAGCAACCCCCACATAGAATGAGGGATCAAGGACATGCTAACAATGACAGAAAAAAAGTCCATTGCAATGAACGACTCAAAAGTCATCCTGATGAAAGATGTAAAGATGACAAGAGAGATAACAGAATGATCAAATCATAAATGGAAAAAGACGACAAACTTGACCAGTAATGCAAGAATGAGAGGAGCAAGGAAGAAGAAAGACTCAACAGAGATGAGTAAAAGCTCAAACAACAGTCATCATCAACCAAAAATGTTCAGCCCTTGAAAAGATTCAGCACCAACTTAATAATAACCCCACCAGAAAAAAAAAATGATTGAAGAGAAAAATATATCAAAATAACGTCAAAACGATGATAATAACAAATCAAGAAAAGAAACTAAAATAATGATAAAGATTAATTTAAAAAAATCGATATAGCAATACAAGGGTATACAAAATTAATTTAAGGCAACAGTTGAAATTGAAGCAAGTATTAAGGTATTAACAAATATTAGATTTTAATCAATAAGAATACAAATTGATTCAATATGCTAACAAACAGGCCCTTCTGAACAATCTAAATGGCATCAGAGGGGGGTAAAAAATAAATATATGGCATTCTTATGAAGCATAGATTATTGAGCCAATACTTTTGATATTCTCAAACCAAATGCGCAATGGTATTAAACCAGTGCGCAAAGGGGGGAGTAAGGTAATTAATTAAAAATAAGGAAATAGTAAGGTAAGGAAATTAATTAAGAATAAGACAATTCAAATTAAGGCAGAAATTAAATTAGAATTTAGTTAAAATTAAAGGCATGTTTGCAAAGTTTTGTGAAATTCGTGTCAAAAACAAAGTTAAGAAAAAGAACAGCAACAAAAATAGGCCATAGAATTAGAAAGGATATTAAACAATTTGGTGAGGAATATGCGGACACAATATGGATGGGTAAAAGCAATGAACTCAACAGAGGAGGGACAGGAAGAGAAATTAAATCTCTAACAGAGAAGTAATCCATAGATTGGAAGTCTATCAGAAATAAAGTCAGACTTATTTAACTTTATAACTTTATAACTATAATTATAACTTAAAAATAAGTTGCATACGAACACAAGGAAGTTTTAATAAAAAGGAAGTTATAATGCTAATTGGTTTAAATGGTTAAAATAAAAATTAAAACCTTAGATTGTTAGATATATTGTTTACATATTACATATAAGGAATATGTAAGAGTGCAAAAAGTTGTTTGCTAGAGTTATTTTTCTAATTGTCTAAAGAGTTTATTGAATGACTTTTATGAGGCTAATGTAACATTGCTATGGAGCTTTCTTAGTTAGAGTGAGTACATGAGTTATAATTAGTTTATTCATGAAAGTTTATTTAGAAATAAGAAAAGAAGAAAAAGTATTCAGTTAAGGCAGTCTTGAACTGAAGAGTTAAGAGAATAGGAAGCAACACATGCGAAATTAAAAAAGGTCAAAATGGTATTTATTGAATAAATTTGGTAATAAAATAAACGTAATTTGAAATGTAAAACTTTTGACAAAATGCGAAACCTATTGTGATTTATTAAATAGAAAGGTACATTACAATGTTCTGTTCGTTCATCAGCTACAAAAGAACTGACTGACTTAAAGATGGATTCTATGAATTTAAGAAGTGATAATGCTTCATAATAAGTGATAATAATGAAAGAGTTATTTTTACCCAGCCATATTTTGAATTAAGTCATATGGATCATGCAAAACCAAAATGCATAATGAGTCAATTAGACTATTATAATAAGCAAAGATTTATTATAAAGCTTTGTCTGCATTAGGGGAAAAACAATTATATGGAAAAAATAGAATGACTTATGTTTGGAGATCAAGTGCCACTAAATGGAGATCAGTGCTACTAAATAATATATAAAATAACATTGTGCAGGGAAAATTCAGCAGTTACAATTAAGTGGGAGAAAAAACTTAAGAGCAGATGTTAAGGAAACCTTAATGTAAAATTGGGAAAATGATGGTTTGCTCAATTATGAATGTTTTTGGTGTAAATTTTTGAAAGTGTGTTATTATTCTGTTGTGTACTTTGCATATTAAGATCATTGATTGTCAAAACCACAGCTAAACAAATGGAGGTGCTAAAATGTCAAGGCAATTGGAAATTAAGTCAAGAGGACAGCCAAGGTATTACCAAAATACAAATTGGGCTTTACAAGCATTGGATAAGGAAACAAGTACCTCAATTGAGGACGAAACAGATGATTGATGAGCCAGACCCTGGGTGTAAGTACTGGCCTGCCCTCTCCCCAGTGGTGGCCCTCTACGATACGCAAAGTGTCTGGGTCGAAGAGAAAGTCTACGCTACAAGGAAAACTTTTAACAGTCTACGCTACAAGGAAAACTTTTAACAGTATAAGAGACTTTTATGTTTGATGCACACTAAATAACTGTGACATCCACAGTAAAGGCTGAACAAAGCACACGCTCATGCTTATAATAATGTTTGTCTTGTTAGGGAGAACTCGAGTCTTTTACTTTTTCCATTATGAAAAAGAAAAGAAAAACAATTAAAAGAAATACAATGTATGGAAGAAGATGTTTGGCTCGAGTGCTCCTCCTGGAGTGTGGTGGCATAATCTAGTCATTGGAAAGGAAAATAGGTGACTCAGTTGAGAGTCACTAGGTAGGATAACTGAGGAGGCTGGATTTTGAAGCTACACTCTGGAAAGGATTTTAAAGTGGGGCTTAAATAAGCCCCAGAGGAGGGAATGTAGAAGATTTTATTATTTAGAAGACAAGTAATTTAGCTATATGAGAATCCACATTTAGTTCCTGAATCTTTGGGTCTGACATTTAGTTGCCCAGTGCTGAAACAACAGAGTACTATTTCAGTATGTCACATGGTACAAGGTATTTTTAAAAACTATCTATAGGGTGTCTGTCCTTCTATGGTAGAGAATGTATGTATATAACTCTGAGCAAATAACATTCGGGAGCGCACTAGGGCCGGAGGGCCGGAGGGCCAGTGGGCCAGAGCGTTAGAGCAACTATGCTGCAGAAGTTGCTCGGCTTTGTTTGTGAATAAAGTCTAATATTTCTGGCATCAGAGATCTCTGTGAAGTTATTTAAAAAAGACAGAAACCACTTCACGAGTTCCAGTCCTAGATGTGGCCTACTATAGAGCCAACGTCCGTCGGGTTCCTGTCCGAGATGTGGCCTACTATAGAGTCAACGTCCGTCGGGTTCCTGTCCGAGATGTGGCAGATTGCAGTGTGGACGTCCCACAGGTCCCAGTCAGCACCACGTCAGCTCCAGGCTTGGAAATGGCTGACTGTTGTGTCGATGTCCCTCCAGTTACAGTCTCTGCCACGTCAGACTGGGAAGATGATGTCCCTCCAGACTCGGGAGATGATTTCCTTCCAGATCCAGTCTGTGCCACGTCAGACTGGGAAGGTGATGTCCCCCATGCCGGACCGACAGTGGATACTGTATCTGAGAATGAGATTATTTGTAAGTTGACTGTCATGACTCCAACACAACACAATAGCCTTGTGATATTATATCTGTCTTTACTCATGTCAACTCTTCTTATGTTTCTTTTAACAGACGTCGGTTGCTGGAGCTACAAAGTCGGCAGGAAGCTCGGTGAAGGCGGCTTTGGAAGCGTTTATGCTGGGACTCGTTTGAAAGATGGCCTTAAGGTATCACTTGTTTTACTTGCATTATCTATCTAAGTGTTCTTGCAGTATCGTATATTCGAATAACTCTTCTTTTCAAGCATTCTCAGTGTATCTTATGTTCACTACCACTCAGACCTGTTTAAATTGTTAGATATGCTCTACATGATTAGAATTTAAATTCATGAAACTGAATTGATCTGTTCAAGGTTGATGACTGAAATATGAACTGCACACACATTGTAAATAATTCTGACACTAATCTATTTTTTGTTTTGTTGATTAGGTGGCACTGAAATTCGCTGATACTGTGGGTATTGAGTGGATCGACATTGTGAGTACTCTTTTTATCTTAGTCAATTTTTCAATGGACAAACTGCTGTTCTACATCTTTTCTTCATGTAATATCATAATAATTGTCTTTCTTCTAGGAGGATAATCCCGAACCCGTTCCTCTGGAGATCGGTCTGCTAATTCTCGCCAACAAAGGCCCCAGTGTTCCCGAGATCATCCAGCTGCTGGACTGGGACGAAGAACCAAATCGTTACATCATGGTTCTAGAGTTCCCTACGCCCTGTGAGAGCTTGATAGAATACCTAGACCGGAACGACTTCTACATCGACGAGAACGTGGCAAAGGTCATCATGCATCAGGCAGCAGTCGCAGCTCAAACATGCTGCCAACGTGGAGTGTTGCATCGCGACATCAAGCTGGAAAACCTCCTGATCAACCCGAACACCCTGGATGTCAAGTTGATTGACTTTGGATGCGGCGAAATCCTGACCGATGAGGGATACACGTCCTTTGCTGGTTTGTATTATTCCTCAGATCTGTAATAGGAATGGGCAACGATTAATCGCATCCAAAATAAAAGTTTGTGTTTACATAATATATGTGTGTGTAGTGTGTATAATTAATTTGTATATATAAATACACACACATGATTGTATATATTTAAGAAATATTTGCATGTATATACTTTATACATAATTAATATTATATAGAAATATAAATATTTGATATATTAATAACACATTTTTCTTAAATATATACATGCATGTGTGGGTATTTATATATACAAATTAATTATACACACTACACACACATATATTATGTAAACACATCCTTTTATTTGGGATGCGATTAATCGCTATTAATCGTTGCCCATCCCTAAACTTCTTACAAAGTATCATGTAATGGGATCCACCATTGTGAATCAATAGCATCTAATCATTTCTTGCATGCTAATTAATACTTTTTTTCTCTTTTTTCCAGGCACCGATGAGTACTGCCCCCCTGAGTTTGACTCATTCGGCTCTTATGACGGGAAACCAGCGACAGTGTGGTCACTCGGGGTACTCCTGTTTACACTGGTGTGTGGACAATTTCCAACGTCAGATGACTTGGATATGCTAAACTACAACATCTGGGCAAGACATGGCGTATCACAAGGTTAGATCACTTGCAATTCTAAATCATACAAAGTAGAACCAAGTAATATAAATGGTTGTGTGGGTAATGTAGTAATAGTATTTAGATATTTCAGTTTAGACTCTTAATCAAAGAGAACGAGTGTGAAGGTTAAGGTAATAACAGGACTTCTCTTCTCTTTCTTCACAGAATGCTGCCAATTACTTTGCTCTCTTCTGCAAAGAAACCCAGCGAAGCGGCTTGATTTGGATGTTGTCTGTCTCCACAAGTGGTTTAAGTACTTCGTTTATTCGTTTGATGAAGATAGATCAGAAGACCTTCTACCGAACGACTTGCCACCCGCTATTATGGATTTTTTAAAACTCTTCATAACCAGACCATAGATTTGACTTTTAAACAACTACGTCGTCGACTGAAAATCTACTAAAACTTAATTTCGTGACAAGATAACAGTATTTTAAAGTATAGTATAGTATTTTAAATTTCACGGACTTTCTACTTTGAACGTTACTATTACTAATTGGGGCCAAATTACAACCAGAAAATATTCGATCTTTTTTTGTGAAAGTTAATTCCTCGCGACCTGTTTTCAATCGTGTGGCGATTTGCACAGCCCGGCCGAGCAGCGCACGAAACAGGCATTTTTCTCAATTCTCGCTATGAGAGGAATGGGAAACTTGCCTGAAGGATTGCCGTAAAGCAGGTCTCCGGTCGTACGACGTGTATGACGTCATTGACATCATTTAGGTATTTTATCAGATGGATGGATGGATGGATGGATGGATGGATGGATGGATGGATGGATGGATGGATGGATGGATGGATGGATGGATAGATAGATAGATAGATAGATAGATAGATAGATAGATAGATAGATAGATAGATAGATAGATAGATAGATAGATAGATAGATAGATAGATAGAGTTAAAAAGGGATGGATGGATGGATGGATGGATGGATGGATGGATGGATGGATGGATGGATGGATGGATGGATGGATGGATGGATGGATGGATGGATAGACACTTAGACAGACAGACAGACAGACAGACAGATAGATAGATAGATAGATAGATAGATAGATAGATAGATAGATAGATAGATAGATAGATAGATAGATAGATAGATAGATAGATAGATAGATAGATAGATAGATATACTTGACAAGAAATTATATCTTTCCTGAGAAAAGTGAATTTTAAGGGGTATAAGACCCCCAATTTTCGTTATGTGAGCGCCCTCATATGGAACCAGAGTGGAACTGCAACCAGTTCTTATGAAGCTGCAGACTCGGAGCCTGCATCTACAGTCCCCCACCGAGAGTCCCGCATTCTCAGACCCCTCGATTTTCGAACACAGCGCCTCCTGGTCTTCGAAAGATCGAATAACACCCGCACAGAGAGTACAGCGCACGATTATCCAAATCCAATATTGCGGTCTCCAAATATATTATCCAATAAATATTTGCGTTCCCTGCTTAATGCATGTGCCAAAAAAACTAATTGTTACTGATGGAAGGGATACAATTACAGATTGAACTATCTTCAGAAAAATAGTATGTGATATTATATTGCTACATTGTTTTTTATATTTTTTTTTTATTCAAATTCCAATCTTTCTTTCAGATCAACCTATAATGGTCTAATTAACATTACCGCATGCTAACATTACAATATCTGTTTTTTGATATTTTGAATGCGAAGCAAAACAAATCAGAATAGACAAAACACCAATAATAAACAATTCTATACTTTATTTAATGATCAACCTAAACATCTTGCTGTAAAGAAAAAAGGAAGAAAAAACTGTGTTCGTGACTTTACTTTTCGTCTTCAATTGCATTAAAAAAAACTCATTTATAAGTCGCTTTGCATAATCATAAAACGATATGTTGCTGGATTCGGCAGCGGCAACTCCATCGTACCCTGGAATAGCCTACAACAGTTGACAGATATTTAATTTGGCCCGATGGCACGTCTTGTGATGTTTCAAAAAGGAAGAAAAAAAAAAGAAAAAAGATGTTTGCAAATGTTAGCTACCATTTTGCACTGCTCTGTTGAAGTGTCCCTTGAGATTTTTTTGAACTTTGGACAACTTTGTGGGTTTGAAATATATGGGGGCACAGAATGGGCAGTGAAAATAACTGCAGCATTTATGGCATTTCTACCAAAAGTCCAAGGTTAAAGGCTAACTTTAACTTTAGACATATCATGCAAAATCCACTTTTTTAGCCCTTAAATGCATTTTGTTGTATATTTGGAGTGTTTATAAGTACAGAAAAGATGAAATTATTCTCTTCAGGTGCTTCGTTTATATCTTTATATTCTGTTTTGGTCATATTTTTCAACCTGTTCGGATTTTCCTGTTGTCTATTACGTTTTTTGAACTATCACGTCACAGTATTTGCAGCGGAACTGACAAATAAGGACATTGACTACCGGTCCAACACTTCGAGCAATCCGCCATTATTATTTCTCGCTCCGATTTTGTAGTCCAAGCTCAATGATGCAGAAGTTACGGGAGGGCTAGTCAAAATGTTCGGTTGTTGGATGTAGTGACCTGAAGCACTTCAAGGATCCCCAATCCAACAACCTCCGCCAGTATACAGAAGGGTTTGCCGATCGACTTCGTTTGAATGAGGTGTAAATTCCTTCTATCATTTAGCTGCTGTGTTTTCTGACGCGTTCTAAACGCAAGTGATCATATTATTATCAATACAGATTTTTAGTGGTAAGATCAGACCGCAGTCATTTATCTTGTCAGAGTGCTTGTTTTAACAAGAGAAATAGTCGACTTTCACTAATAACACAACATAGTTAACTTAACTTTACATACCACTGCATCCATATGAAGACGTTGTTCTGCAGGTTCGTCGTCGTCTTTTTCAAATCGCTCGCTCTGGCTCGAATATGTAACGCTTGATGGACAAGTCTTCCGTTGTTGACATTTTGTTAACGTGTGAATAAAAATGTTCTTTGAAACTATAGTAATCGTATATCTCTTATCAAACTACAATAATGGCTGAACGCAGGGAGTTGAACCGACCGTGAACTCAGCGACCTGGAGAGCAGGCGGGGAAAGACGCAACTTCTTTTTATTTAAAGGAGACGCTTCGAAACGGGTTGCTCACAGAAGCACATCAGAAAAGGGGTAGAAAAGGGGCCTGTTGAGCTATAATAATGAGGAATTCAGACCCAAGCATTGCAGTTATGCTTTATATAGACCACAAATGTATGATTTATAAGTAAAAATGAATGATTTAAAAGCACGATATGTACCCTTTAAAAAATACATCAAACGAGTAGGCTACTACGTTTCGCTAAATAAAATTGAAGATAGCCTTCTCACATTTTGGCTTAAGTTCTTCATATGTTCTTCGTGTGTATCCCATACAATTCGATAGGAGGCGCTGTATTCGAAAAACGAGGGGTACATTTCTCTGCCGGCATGGAATGGAATTGGAATAGCCCCTGGTTGGTGATAAATGCGGTTTTCTCTTTACTTTCTACTTCCAGACCCACCTGCCAGAATCTGACTGCAAATCCAATGTGCTAAACCAGGTGGTGCCATCCAATGGATTCCAGGATGTCATGAATAAGCAGCATTGGATAAGCTTCAGGTAAGGTCTTTCTGTTAAGTCTCCTATAGTCCACACAGATCCTGGGGACGAGGACTACGATGACCATGGAGAGAAGGATAGCTCAATGATGCTGTCACTTGCTGGCTCAAAAATAACTGGAAACCATCAGATCTGTAGAAGAACGAAAACTAAATCATCATGATTGTCTTTCACGATAATGAAGTACTTTTTTAGTGAGACACGGAAATGTCGGCAACCAAAACTATTCAGGATTCAACAATAAACCCCGACACATTTAAAGGGATACACCCAAAAGTTAAAATTCACAACTATACCACTTTGACACTTTAAAAAGTTCATAAAGAGATCTATGAGCGATTTAGTCCAAAACTTTTCTGAAGAGACTGAATCGCTTTGAATGAATAAATCTGCCGCTATAACATGTTATTACAGCCATGTCTAAATGTTTACATTTCAACAATGAATCAGAGTAGAACGTATCATTAAAAAGCCTGCCTTATGTGCAATTTAAATGCTTAAATTAATTCTATTTTCACTTGAGTGTTGATTATTTAATAAATGTCATTGATTATTAAACTATTGTTGTTGTCGCTTTTTGGCCAATGAAAACTTTCATTTTGGTGTTTCAAACGTTTAGGGGTTTATTTTCACAAGATGGGGTTACAAAAGTAAAGCCAATGCTAACCCAAGGGTGGTAAACCAAACATACCAAAAATCAAATAACAAAAAAAAAAAACCAAACAAAAAAAAAAACCATACAATAACGATGGGTCACTGCATTTGCCTCTCAAACATTTACAGAGATCAAGGGCTTCTTCTTCTTCTTCTTGTGGTGTTTAATGGCGGATTGGCAGACCAACATAAATGGTGCATTCCCGCCACCTACTAATCTGGAGTGTGGAGTATGCTTGGCTTTGGAACGGAAAAAAAAAAAAAAAAAAAAAAAAAAAACTCAAATTCTATTTATTATTCCTGTTTTATTTAAATATTTAATAATTAATTTGTGAATTGTTGATTGTCTTGACCCATTTCCTAACAATACTTTTATTGAAAATGTATCAATTCGAGATCAAGGGCTTACAGAACCTGTTCTCTATACCTTGGTGGCCAGCACCAATTACCACATAAAGGGGGATATACAGACATGTAATGGCCATTACACACAATAAACGAATATGAAAACACCCAATATACATAAACAAACACCTCAAATGAAAAACAACCATCAAATGACTTCACTTAATAAATATACTTCTTATAAACAAACAAAAGAAAAGCAAGCAAAATAGTCCTTGGAGTTCCCCCGGAGAAGAAACCGGAATGGTTGTGGCCCGATCATCCCGATCAGTCGGAACCATATAAATACCTCCAATGTTTCCACTCAAACCCCTTTTGACGGTGCACCAGCTCACGGGACCACGCATCAAACAAACAAACAAAAAGAATGGTAAGATTAAACTTAAACTACACGTTAAAGAGTGTACGCACTTAACACCAAACGACAGTTTAAATAAAGTTTATTAAACCAAAATCATTTTGTTGTGTATTCTTTACTGTAAACATATTCCATTAAATAAAAACTCAAACTAACCTGACCCAGGCTCACCAACATCCGCCACAGTCACGTTGACAGGTCTTAACAGCTTTTAGTTACAGCGTTCAGGAACCGTTAACTATGAACTAAATTAATGTTATTACTGGTAGAGTTACCGGGTACCAGACATTTTGACATTGTTTCATCTAGCCTCTTTAGCCCAGTAATGTGCCGCCACATTTTGTGGAGGGCAAGACTGCACTGCAATCATATGTAAGTAAATGGGTGCGCTGCGTTTTTTCTGGATAAAAACAAACTGTTTTTACATTTATCAACTGATTTCAGTGGTTTGTATGTGGTGTACAAAAACTTCCATCTGTAGTTATTTAAAATCTCGATAGTTAGAGTTGTATTTTTTTTTTTTTTAAAATAAAGAATGGGCTTGTCATGTATCTGGCTTTTTATTCTTTGATAAGAATGGTGAAGACCCCGATACTGAGATATAATTTAAGTTTTCTTATTGTGGAAAAAGTACTTTCTGTGATTGACCAGATTTTAGCAACAACAAAGATAAGTGATGGATCTTTTATGATAATAGGCTACATATGTTATGGTAAAACTAGGCCTGCAATGCAAATACTTAATATCACAAAGTGAGAAGTAATAGTAAATAGTTTAGTCAATAAAAAAAACAAATAGTGTACAGCAAATAAAATGGTAATGAATAGTAGTATAATTATATAATATCTCAAGTACAATAATACAAATAGTGACATATGTAATATTTAACTCTTTTTGTTAAATTTCAGTTTTACTGATCAGTAATAGGCTATCCATTATAACAGAAGTAGCTTCGGTCAAACATACAGCAGGACACAACGTTATAATAGCCTAAATATAAAGTTATGAAACTTCACTTTGCCCTCTGCCAAAACGATTTACTGATTTATTGATTTGATTTTGTGAAGTACAACCGCAAACAATTTCCAATGCAAATAACAACTTAAACATCTATGTTAAACTGTACTTGTGTTTTTCCAATTGAAACGATTGGCATTCGTAAACCAGAAAATTAAACATGTGGTTCCCAGACCCAAGTAGCCAGGTTAGTAGACTCAGAGAGAGAACGCAGCCACCGAATCCACCGAACGCAGCCACCTGTAATAAAAATTGAGAAGAAGCTTTTCAACGTGTTTGCATCAGTAATTTCTAAAAAATTAAATTCGGACAACATTAAGCCTATACCTTTTTTATTGTGGATGTGGGAGGGTAAAATGTCGAGACTAAAGCCCTATTCGGATTAACTTTACAAAGGTAGGTGGAGTAAGTTTATAATGTAATTTTACCACAGGACTTCTGTAATATCAATAGACCATTTCAAAAGATGTAAACAACACTGGTCCAGAAGCACTTCCTGTTTCAGTTTGTAACTGTTTTCTTTATTTCCCATGTAAAGAAAACTTCTTAAAGATGTTTGTTTCACTTTTTGATTCAGTTTTAAATGTTCTGTTGGTTGTATTTTATCCCAGCTTTTATGTAGTGTTAAAAAACTGAAACAGGAAGTGCTTCTGGGCCAGTGTTGTTTACATCTTTTGAAATGGTCTATAGCCAAATCGCATGTGATAAGATAGTTATCAATAAAACTAGAAGTTAGAGGGGTAACTCCATTTACGCATCGCTGTCATACGTGTATATTATACGTTGCTTCCAGATGTGCGCAAACACAAATAACATATACAACAGGGCAGTTGAATGCTTATCTGATAACCTAGAAGCTCTTAATTAATTTAACAGTTACCCCGCCTCTCCATGCCGGGTGAACACCGGCTGATGCAGTAAACAGCATTTCACAACGATTTCAGTACAGTAATAGCAAATATCCTTACTCCTTCTCGATTATCTGGTAATATTCTATTCACAAAATACAACCAATAGTACGGTAATGTTAAGACTTATTGTGAAAAGCACTATTTTCGGTGGTCCAGCGATTAGAACAGGAAAATGCTCCACAGTGCTCTGGCATCTCATCTCATGCCACGCAACGAGACTGAGGGTACTTCTCATTTCTTATTTGTGCATCCTCGTTTCCTTTCCTTGTTTCCTTTCCTTGCGTCTCAGCTCCACCCCCTGTAGGACGCGAGGGAAGGAAGCGAGGAAAGGAAAGGAGGACAGAGGAATAGAATAAAAGCTTTTTTATATACATTGGAATACTTGATCACTCGAGTGTCACTCCACAGTGTCATCAGCAGCACTAAAAGGATCTGCCCTTATGTTGTTGAAGTTTGGTTATTTAATAAATTCATAATAAATAATAATAAAGATAGGCTATACTGTTGAAATATCTGAGATGTGTGGTTTATATAAACTGCAAAGGTAAAGTATAAATTAAAATGATTGTGACCGATGTGAAGGGGGAGGAGAATTGACGTGTGCGTCACGTTTAGTCAATATAACAGTTCCGCGTAGGATGCACCTGTGTATCCTCGCTTATGACTCCTCAGGAAGCCTCCTCACTCCTCGATCCTCGACTCCTCACGGTGTAATTAGAGAATAGGCTCTATGCACAGCTCCACTACTTCCTGAACTTCAGCCAGCTCCTTGTTTCCTGTCTGGCATTATTGGACACATTGATTAATTCAGGTGTGTTTGATTATTGTTGCCGTGACTACTGAGGTCAAGCACACCTGAATTAATCAAATTGTCCAATAATGGTATACAGGAAACAAGGAGCTGGCTGAAGTTCAGGAAGTAGTGCAGTTGTGCATAGAGCCCATTGAGATGTCCTTCAAGATGGCTGAGCTCGATCGGTTTCCGGGTCATAGGAGGGAGGACGGAGGAGCGAGGAGACGAGGAGGGATATTGAGAAGCACCCTAGGAATACGACCGGTTCAAGATGGCGGCCGGATTTCTCGTTTTCCAGGGGCCAATAGGGTATCTAGTAGTCTCTATATGAAATCTATGAGGGTGACCACCATAGACATCATATAGGCTGCATTTACACTGCAGGTCTTGATGCCCAAATCCGATTTTCTGAATATCCAATTTTTTTGACGACCTGCTTACATCATCTTTTAAAAGTGACCCATATCCGATTTTTGCATTTACACAATACACTGCTGAAACTGCAAATGCAGACGTTCTGACCCGGGAAATTAAGTAAAACAACACGAAATTCAATGAATGCAGATGCGAATAAAATTATACAGGGTTTTTTCTTTCCACAATATTTTGAAAATGTCATCAAAACATTGGTCTAGCTCGTACGGCGGAGAAAAAAAGAGGAGAGGCACCAGCCACGAGCACTTAAAACGATGCCTCATATCTTGTGAAATGTCTTCAAATACGGATTTATTTCTGTAACAACCCTGCATTTTTGCCTGCACTCTTCACCTCAAACACTCAAAAGACATGAAACCTCCGCATTGCTCCACTCCCAGCTAACACAGTACGTTGTGACGACGTCGTCAGTTAGTCGTCATTTGGTCAGCGTGACATTACTTTGTGGCAACGTTGTGAGGACGTCGTGGTAAAGTTCCATTTTTTAAGATCTTTGCTAACGTTCCAGAAACGTTGTGGGTACGTCCTCAAAAGAGGTCGCTAGTTTATCCCATGGAAAACGTTGTAGAGACGTGGTCAACTGGTCACCAGAAAATTTAATCAAATCTTTGATTAATTATAATTACATTTCCCATATAATATCCAAATGGCATATAATATTACTAGGACTTGTAACGCGATTTTCTGGAAAGTTATCTGGAGACCAGTTGACCACGTCTCTACAACGTTCTCCATGGGATAAACTAGTGACATCTTTTGAGGACGTGCTCACAACGTTTCTGGAACGTTAGCAAAGATCTTAAAAAAATGGAACTTTACCACGACGTCCTCACAACATGTCCTAATGACTAAATAAAACAATGAATACAACAATAAAACAACTTTAAAAGTTATTTTGATGGAACGGGTTATTATGGGGGGGGGGGCTTTAACTTTAAGTGTACCTGCTTTGTTAATGATTTCTGTTAATGCTTTGAAAAATAAAAAAATAAACTAAATAATAAACACGTTGCGTTTATATTCTGGGCTCATCTGATTTTGTAGTAACCTTATAATGATTTTAGTATCATAATGATTAATAAATGCACGCACAATTATTGGTGAATTTGATAAATGGTCCAGGTATGTTTTACTATGCATAAAAAATGTCTTTCAACGTGCAAAATTCAGAATTAAATTAATATACAGCAAACTGTACAAATCAAGTCTGTAGGCCTACATGTTGTAGCCATTAAATAAGCACATTTAGTTTCATATTTGTTGAAATATTATAATGCTTTCCCCCCCATGTTGATTATGAAAAGTGAGCATGAGTAAGATAGGATAAGCAATTATATCTAAAGACATGTAGGTTGAAGTAGGTTGATTTGGACTCATTATTTTGTAGAAAGCCTTTTTTAAAGTATAATGGTACTTTTAATTTGTATTAATTTTTATCTTAATCATTTTTTTTTAAAATTCATCAACCAATTGCCTGGATATAATAAATAAGAACAGATAATTGCAGACAATATTAACATGACATGGAGGCACCCCATTGCCCCTGAACTTGAGTGCATCTCATCATAAATTAACCGAAATATGCCTTACATGAGAAATATATATATATATATATATATATATATATATATATATATATATATATATATATATATATATATATATATATATATATATATATATATATATATATATATATATATATATATAACGCTTGCAACTAAGTCTTTACACGAAACTATTCCAAACGAAAAGAAATAGGCTGTGAGAGTTGTTACAGTATTTCAGCATTGACGACTCGCATAATATGGCTACATTCTTACTCGCGTGCCAAGCACGCGAACATGCCAGCTGCAGCTGTTGTCATGACTACCGCGCGCAGCGACCGTTTGTTGTGGAAACCTGCACACCCGGCATACAGCTACTTTTTCATTGGTAAGTTATACTTCTTTTAAGGTAAATTACTTTTTAAAACGTATGAGCCCATTGGGTAAATGGTAGCACTGAAGAAAGTAAAATAAGATGTAGGCTACTATATAAACCTCTTATATTGTGTCATTTCTAGAAAATATACCACTAACGTTACTGTTCACATGATTTCCGTCTTTTGTACCGTCCACTTGTAAATAAATGCTGCTTTCACCTGATGAACATGTAACCTCTTATAAAATTGTGTCTTTTTCTGCAAATTTACCACTGTTACTGTTCACATAACAATATTTTCCGTCTTCTTTTCTACCGTCCACTTGTCAGGACTGTTAAATATGATTATTTGAATCATAGCTGTCAACCCTCCCGTTTTTTCCGGGTTTCTTACGTAGGCTATTTTATGTCTGTTCCCGCTGTCCTCCCGTTTTAGTATTTTCCCGTAAAATATCCCGTATTTTTACGCTCTGATTGTGTGAGAGTGACGTAGGCTACAAGTTCGGACGTATTCGGCTTGAAGTCGTTCATACTCGGATGCAGCGCCGCGCGCGCTGGCCGGAGACACACTGGCTGCGTGCGTCTCAGCTGCGTGGCGTGACAGTTTTTATTTTACTGTCTATGGTTTTTATTTCGGCTCCCATGTTTACAGATTAGAGCTTGCACAATGCCTGCGTGACACGCGCAAACGCGTGCATGCTAGAAATAGAACCCAGAGATGCCTATTTTTTACATGACACGCAAAAGCGTGTTGGAAGCGTTCAGAAAAAAAAAAGAAAAATAAAAAGAAAAAAAACCCCGATGTTTATATGTCAAAAAATTCCATTATTTTTGCCTATATATATATTTATGTCATTTTTTTAAACAATATGCTCTTAATAATGTAAAAAAAATAGGCTATCCCTTGACGATGGATTCCGGGAAATCTCCCTTATTTTCAATGTTCAATGTTGAACCACTAATGAATATTTTCGGGTTTGATTAAAAAAAAACTATAATAATAAATAACGATTTTAAAAAAAAAAGATATTAAATTTGACGGTGGAAAGTTGAAACAAGGAACGTTGTGTATAGCCTAATTGTATGAAATGTATTATGAAAATTGGCTAGCAATTTTGCCAAAGCAAATATCAAGAAATGGGTTAAATTATGTGCAGTTAATTGTATGACACTGAAATATACTTTTCATTTTGCAGCAGCAGGAACAGAGAAAAGGTGTGCAACGTGAAGACATGAAACACTCCTCCTTTTTGAAGAAGAATAAGACTTTTTTTGATTCATTATGATTGTTTTTCATTATTTTTCCCTTAAAAAATCAGATTATTAAAATGAATGTATATATATGCCAAATTTTCACTTCTCAATAATTTTGTAAAATAACTAATGTGTGTGTGCGTTTGTGTGTTAAAAATTATATGTTTATTTATTATCTGCGGAAAATGTAATTAACTAACTAACTGCTGATTAATAAATTATATAAATGTTTTCTAGTTGATTGATTCTTGAGGCACGTGTGACACATTGATGCATGCGGTGCTACACACAGGTAACACACTGAATGTTATTATTTTAAATGCTGATTAAATGTAGCCGCAGAGTTTTTGTTTTTTACTGCTATTTCGGTCGTTGCTGTGACTAACACGGTCCTTTGATGTTCGGTTCTCACAACATACCAGTTTGGTCACTGAGACGTAATCATCACGTTCTTGCGACATACAACTATAACGTCGTCACGACGATTATGGGAATCACAAAGTTACGTCGCTGGAACGTTATGTGGTACGTTGCTGCGACTTACACGGTCCCTTGACGTTACGTCCTCACAACATTCCAGTTTGGTCATTGAGACGTAATCATCACGTTCTTGCGACGTATCAATATAACGTCGCCACGACGATTATGGGAATCACAAAGTTACGTCGCTGGAACGTTATGTGGTACGTCGCTGCGACGAATATGGTCTGGTCCGGTTACGTCTTCACAACGTAACTGTGTTAGCTGGGCTGTGTGTCTCCTTTCTTCCATCGCGTCTAATCGCGCAGTTTTTAATGACGTAGCCCAGCAAACATTTTGACGTTTATTGACCGTTGAAAAGACGTCCATCCGACACGTCCCGTCATGGTTGAAAAATAGTTCCAAAATGGAAGTTGAACCGACGTCTTCGACGTCATCTGGCCGTGAATTGCTCGTCTTTTCTGCGCGTCCACGGACGTCTCTATGGGCTTATTTTTTTAGTTCTGCGGGATTTGTTGCTACCTATTGTATGTGTGTATATATATATTCCTGCATATAAAATAATTACACCCATATTGTGTAAGTTCGTGAAAGGCAATCAATCAGGATATTTTTACACACCTAAACTTGACTAGGTTCTAAAAAAGGTCCAAAACCGGTCCGGTCAGACCTGGACGTCTATACAACCGTTTAAACACGTGTACATCAACACATTACTTTTGGACTAAAGCAAAAGACTTATAATTTACAACAACATTTTATTGAGAATATTACATTTGAAATGTCTTCCAGTTGTTAAACTGCTAAAAAAAATAATAAAAATAGTACAATGACATTTTCCTTAACAGTTTCACATTAAGGTTAAGCAGCCATTAATCAAACCAGAATATAACAAAAGTACAGGAACAGTCAACAAATTCTTTAATATTACAGAAAAGTCTTTCTAATAATATTCCACCATTGATAAATAGAAGTCACAGCTGTGGCAGTACTAACTTTCAGTTACTTCAGTCTTGCATTACTGTTATACAGGCATAAATAAAATTATTTAGAGTCTTTGAAATTTGTTTATGGCTTTAAGGTTTTGGTTTTGTTTATGGCTATTTTTATATCCAGCTCTTCTTAAGTGTGCTTCAGGTGTCCGCCATTGCTGCAGTGCATCAACGTCTTAATCTGTGGCGTTTGGGCTCCAACTCGTCACAGCATCTGAAGGAAGAGAATGCGGTTTAAAAAAAGGCTAATTTTTAGGTTAATTACGTACGTTTTTCGAAAATGTCTGAAAATAGCAATGTTATTTTTCTGCATAAGAATCCTATGCCAAAAAGATGTTCTGGATTAAATGCGTTTGAAAAGTGAAATAATTAAAATAAAACATTCAGACAGGTGGCCTTTTAAAGAATGTCCCCTGATTTGATAAAAGATAACAATAAAAATTACATTAATATTAAGACAAGGAACAAGAGATGTTTTTTTTAATATCATAAGGCCAAAATTACCTTGAATTACTTAGTACAAAGGTGTTGCGTGGAAAAGCATCTTATCAATTTGGCCACCATCCCTCGCCAGTAAGGCATTTGACATGATTCTTTGAAAGAAATTACACAGGATTACTTCACCTCAAAAAACAAAACAAAACAAAAAAGTCCACATAAAGGTCAATTTAGGTTAGACTGAATTGACAGCGAGTGATAAAAATGGTATCAATAATAATTTGATACTTAGTTAAATACTTGTACTTCTAACAAAGGTTGACAGCGAACTCCACACCACATATAATACTTTGAGTTGACATGGGGTAAGCACTCCTTGAGGGTCTGGAGCCACCTATTTCAAAATGTAAATATTTGTAAAATGTAAATTCAGTTTTGGATAGGACAACCCATGGCTAGAAAAAACATTAACATACATACCCTCACTTCACCTCACAAAAGTGATTGAAATTGGTAATCTTTAGAGTATGGTTATAGACTTGTAACAGAGCAAAACTGGAAAACTGCCTTATTATAGAGAGCACATTAACTTCCTTCTAAGTAACAATAATACATCCACAATACATTACAAATATTATCAGAAACAACAAGATTTGTTATTTGCAAACAGACAGTATTTATAATCAATGTGCAAAAAAAAATGTACAGTCATACTTAACATTTAAAGCTGAGGCCATAGGTGAGGAATCAGGTAGTCTCCTTCCAGATATGTGCCAACAACCTCACCTGCACAAAAATTTAATTTTATTGTAGTAGATATAAACACAGTAAATCACAGAGCCGTTTTGGGATATTATGTTACCAATTTTGCAAAACACAACCTGATTTGGACCTGAAATATCATGATGGAAACATCCTTAATGGTCCGAACTAATGAAGTGTCCGTACAGGTTTAGCGGAGATTCGTTCCGCTTTAGTTTCGCAGATTCGTTCCGTTTTGATTTTGTTTGACTTTTGCTGCTTTTGCAACGTTGCGGTCGCGTAAGTGCGACTTATAACAAAATCTGGTCCCACCGGCGGAAAAAAATGGTCCCAATATGAAATTCTGCCTTGTTAATTTTATCCAAACTCAAACCTTTCAATTGAAAGTGTACACATCATTTATTCCGGTTCCTTCGAGTCAAATTACAAAACTCAAATCACATTTATAAAATAATAAAAAATGTACTTACCAAACAGCAGATTTGTAGTAGTTCGTCAACTTTTTGCCCCCGATCATCAAATCCTTCTCGCCTCGTCGTGGTTGGAAGAAAAAAAAAAACAACAGGAAATTGGCTATCGCTTTATCGCGAGATAATCAATCATATCGCGGGATTTTGCCATATCGCGGGATTTGTTATCAAATCTCGGTAGCTCAGTTTTTTAAGGTTGTTGAGGACGTAAGTGTACTTCAGAACCTCGTAAAACTACTTGGGGCATTTAAATTATTTACTTCAATATCAGCCAAGGTGTAAGCATAATTGTTTTTTCATATTTCATAAGGATTTCAAAGAGGTGACCAATGGACTATAAATGCACGTGTAAAGGACGTCACCTACTGGAAGTCAACTCACAACTGATCCATAACATGAATAAAATGCAGTGGCTTTGCAGTCACTTGACTACACTGGACATTTTGTGATTATAATTGATATTTACATTGTATACAAATCGTGTATTTCATAAAGATAATTCCTGATAAATTTTTTTTCTGTCTTGCTAGCTACTAGACTAGACGTGCAAAAGACGTCAGTGGACGTATATTCACAGCCTGACTAGACGTGTAAAGGACGCCATTGGACGTCTTCACAACCTCTTAAAAACTGCTTCGTCAATTAATTATTGCGATATAAACGATGCGATGATTAAGCGCAGCCTTTGCATGTTTAACAAGGATTTCATAGAGGGTCAAGATGGACCATAATTGCACGTGTAAAAGACGTCGCCAGGTGACAACCTCTCACCCGATACACTGTATAAACTACACGTACCTAAAAGTTAAAATAACGGTTCTCTTACGAGAGGTTCTCTCGTATTGCGTAAGCTAGCTTACGCTACGGGAAAGATTCATCTTTGCTGAGAAGTTGAAGCCAAAAAATTATTCCATAATTTTGTAATCATTGTCAACGCAGTCTCTCTGCAGTCGACCTTGAGTGGGCTAGCTAGCAGCTCATTGGATCGCTCAGAGAGAATGCATGAGCCTATGGCAGAGCGGCGCTGAACCCGCGTCCAATGAGAGGAGGCCGCTCGCTTATTACCTCAGAGCCCGCCGAAAGGGGCGTGGCTTGAGTGTATATAAGCGCTTGCCAGGCTCAGTTACACTGATTCTTTCATCGTTCAGCGAGCTACACGCATCTGCTGACCTGAGAAAAGAAGAAGCCGTCGCCGTCGAAAGGACATCTTCTAGCGAGCTCCGGAGACTGGAGAAGCTGGCCGCCTGCCACCTTCAGCCGCCTAGCAAGCTAGCGTCATCCGACGACGTATCCTTTTGCATTATTCCTAAAAGAGCTCGAGCGTCCTTTTCAGGATGTCTCGCTTTTCCTGTGGCTCCTGCCACTCACTGCTCGAGGACGGAGATCGCCATCCCATCTGCGCGCTCTGTCTCGGGCTTGAACACGCAGAGCTCGCCCTCGCCAACGGAGGATGCGACCACTGCGAAGACCTGCCGCTGTCTTCCCTGCGGGCTCGACTACAGGCGGTCAGATCTGCTCCCACGCCGCCTCTGACTTCGCCGCGGAAGAAGAAACGCTGCTCCCAGAGGCCGCCGGAGCCCACCGCGGACCCTTGTGGGCCGCAGTCGCCGCCCACCGACCGCTCTCCCTCTCCGCCGCCAGACGTCCCGTTGCCGCCGAGTGGCCGCTCCATCGCCTCCGACGACGCCGCGGAAGAGAAGGACGACGATTCACTGCACGTCTGATAGTGACTGGTCGTCTCTCAGCTCCTCAGCTAGAGAGTCTGCGGGGACCCGCGCCGGTATTGAAGAGGAATTGATGCGCCTCCTCTCGCAGGCTGTCGATCGCATGGGACTCGAGTGGTCGCCTCCGCCGGAGCAACCACCGAACCGCATGGACGGAAAATTCCTCCACCGACGCTCGACCCCCATCTCCAGCCGGGCTGCCCCCTTTCTGCCGGAGCTTCACGCTGAACTCACCAAGTCGTGGAATGCTCCCCTCTCGGCTCGCAACCGCTCTGATGTTTCCGCCTCGCTGCGCTCGGTGGACGGAGCCGCCGAGAAGGGCTACACAGCCATGCCGCCCGTGGAGGATTTGGTCGCCGCTCATTTATGCCCGCCCTCTGCCAGATGGCGCTCTTCTCCCACGCTCCCTTCTAAAGCGTGTAGGGCGACTTCGACCTTCCATGCCCGCGCTTATGCCGCCGCCGGCCAGGCCGCGTCAGCGCTGCATTCTATATCGGTCCTCCAAATCCTTCAATCTGACATCCTGTGCGAGCTGGCGAAGAGCGGGCGGAATTCCCCCGCCTTCACGGACCTGAGAGGCGCTACGGATCTCTCCCGCGCTCTCGCTCTGACAGCCGCCGCAGACAGCCGCCTCCAAGGGGACCCCGGTCCAAGATCACGCTGAAGCCTGATCAGCCGAAGTCTGCCTAGCACTGCTGGGAAAAAGAAGACGGCTTCTTCCCGCCGCGGCCGGACCGCCGTCAAAACATCTTCCTCTGCAAGTCCCCGACACTTCGCTGACTTCAGTAGTGTTTCCCGCCTTAAACAAGCCGGCGCTTCGGCCCGCTTATGTGCGAGAAAGAAAAAAAATAAAAAATAAATAAAAAGGCCGTTTTCACGGCTACCCAGAGAGTTCAAAGAAAGAGCATAAAAGCCTCCTGTGTAATAAAAGTGCCCACAGACATGTGTTCACTCACACCCACAGGCAACATAAGCCCCCCAGAGCCCACTCACTGGAAGCAGGCGATGCCCGCTCCACTATCAGAGTTCCCAAGCACGCCCACGAGTCCATGCGCGTGCCCCCGCTCTGCTCGCTCTGCCTCAGGGCTCACAAGCTCCTCTCTGAGTGTAGGTCCCATTGCTACTCTCAGTATAAGCGCGCCCGCACCCAGTGCCCAGCCCGCTATATTCAGCAATCAGGACAACGCTACCATTCAGCCGCTAGCCGTATGCTTCAAAGCGTGGGAAGCCATCCCCGGCATTTCCCCGTGGGTGCTAAGCATCATAAAGAACGGCTTTCTGTTACAGTTTCGCCGCCGCCCGCCCCGCTCTCGCGCTCGGCTCGAATCCACTATCAGTCCGGCGGCTATGAGCACGCTCCGCTCAGAAATATCGAAGCTGCTACAAAAGGGCGCGATAGAGAGAGTCCCTCCGTCTATGACAGAGTCGGGGTTCTACGGCCGTTATTTTCTTGTTCCAAAGAAAGACGGCGGCCTCAGACCAATATTAGACCTCAGGCTTTTGAACAAAGCGCTCATGAGGAGACCGTTCAGAATGCTTACAGTCAAGAAACTCCTCGCGCACGTGCGCCAGGGGGACTGGTTCATCTCTCTCGACCTGAAAGACGCCTATTTTCAGATCCAGATAAATCCCCGTCACAGGCCATTCTTACGTTTCGCCTTCGACGGTCAGATTTACCAATACGCCGTTCTTCCGTTCGGCCTATCCGTAGCACCCCGTACCTTCACGAAGTGCATGGATGCAGCGCTAGCCCCTGGCTGCGCATTTTAAACTATCTGGACGACTGGCTGATTCTAGCACGATCCCAGACGGAGCTGCTGTCTCATCGCGCTATGCTGCTCAACCATCTGAAATCGCTGGGCCTCTCTGTCAACTGGACAAAGAGCTCTCTTCTACCCAGTCAATCTATTTCCTTCCTAGGAATAGATCTGGACTCGATTTCCATGACGGCTCGCTTATCCACACAGCGCGCGCGCAGTGTACAGCGACTAGCCGCCTCCTTTCAGATGGGCACCTCCGTGCCGTTGAAAACCTTTCAGAGGATGCTGGGCTATATGGCCTCAGCCTCAGCGGTGCTTCAGCTGGGTCTTCTTCACATGCGCCCTCTCCAATTCTGCTTAAAGAGCCGTGTATCCCACCGCGCGTGGACCACGGGCCGCCAGCCGATCAGGGTTACTCAGGGTTGCATCGCTGCTCTGCAGCCATGGGCCAGAACCGACTGGTATCAGAGGGGCGTTACTATGGGAACCTTTTCTCGCCGAAAGGTGATCTCGACGGACGTATCCAACACGGGTTGCGGCGCTGTCTGCGAGGGTTCACCGGCCGCGGGCCAATGGACGAGTCAGGAGAGTTCCCTGCATATAAACTGTCTGGAAATGATCGCGGTCGAGAACGCGCTGTTGCACTCCCTCCCGCTCATTCACGGTCACCACGTCTTGATCCGCTCGGACAACATGGCTGTGGTGTCTTACATCAACCGTCAGGGTGGGGTCAGATCCAAAAACCTTTTTCTCCTGACGCACCGTATTCTCATCTGGTCCCAGGATCACCTGCTTTCGCTCAGAGCGACGCACGTACCGGGCCACCTGAACGACGGCCCAGACATACTGTCCAGGAGCCCCCTCCCCGCCGGGGAGTGGTCCCTGCACTCACTATTAGTCCAATTGCTGTGGCGCCTATTCGGCAGAGCGGAGATAGATCTCTTTGCTTCAGAAGAGAACATCCACTGCCCGAGATTTTTCTCAAGGAGCGAGGACGCGCTAGCCCAAGTCTGGCCCCGCCGTCCCCTCTACGCTTTCCCTCCGATCTCTCTGCTACCCCAGGTCATCCAGAGAATCAGGGAAAATCGCCACTTGGTGCTCCTCATAGCCCCGCGTTGGGAGAATCAGAGTTGGTATCAGGAGCTCACGCAGCTATCACAGACAGCCCCGTGGCCCATTCCAATCAGATCAGACCTTCTCTCTCAAGCTCCCGGCATGATCTGGCATCCTCACCCGGAGCGCTGGGCGCTTCATGCATGGGTGACCTACAATTACCCGTTGATCTGCCAGAAGGAGTTCTGAACACGATCAAACACGCTAGAGCGGAGTCTACCAGAAAGCTCTATGCTGCTAAATGGTCTGTGTTCTCAAGATGGTGCACTGACAGAAATATAGACCCTCGGTCTTGCGAGGTCTCATCTTTGCTAGTTTTCCTTCTGGAAATGCTGGACAAGGGCAGGTCCCCGTCCACTCTCAAGGTCTATGTGGCAGCGGTCGCAGCGTTCGTGGAACCTCGACGCGCTCAGTCACTGGGCAAAGATGACCTGATCATCCGCTTCCTCAGGGGAGCCAGAAGGATGAATCCCCCTCGCCCCCCGTCGGTTCCGGTTTGGGATCTTTCATTAGTCCTCGAGGCTTTGAAAACCCCTCTGTTTGAACCCCTCGAGTCTGTGGACCTAAAATACCTCTCGCTAAAAACCGTTTTCCTGATCGCCCTGGCATCAGTTAAGCGAGTGGGGGACATTCACGCGCTCTCTTCTAGCGCGACGTGTCTCGAGTTTGGACCTAACGACTCTATCGTCATGCTCAAACCCAGACATGGCTACGTCCCAAAAGCGATTGGTACCCCGTTCAGAGCTCAGGTTATCTCTCTGTCAGCCCTGCTAACAACCGATTCTGAGCAAGACGCTAATCTCCTTTGCCCGGTCCGGGCTCTGAGAGTGTATACCACACGCGCTGCCGAGTTCAGACGCTCCGAGCAGTTATTCGTGTCTTTTGGTGGCCGCACCAAGGGTCTGGCCGCCTCTAAGCAGACGCTGTCTAGATGGATTGTGGACGCTATCGCCTCCGCCTACGCATCTAAAGACCTGCCTTGCCCCTTGGGCGTCAGGGCTCATTCCACCAGAGGCATGGCCTCATCGTGGGCATGGTCCTGCGGAATTTCTATTCACGACATCTGTGTGGCTGCGGGATGGTCCTCCCCATCCACCTTTGTCAGATTCTATAATTTGGAAGTTCCCGCCCTCCAGGCCAAACTTTTGGCGGTCTAACTATGTCTGCCCCCTCTTGAAGTTTCCTACGGGAGTTGTTTCACACCGGCTCGCCCCTTGTGTTCCCGTATGGTTAGATTTACATTACCGTAACGGCCCGCTCTGCCGGCCTTCCCCTTCTCAGTCCACACTCATATTTTCCCGGGTCCCCCCCCCTGGAGTGCTTGTGGATACTCAGCGCGCACGGCGTTGACCAGGTGTTCCCGTAGCGTAAGCTAGCTTACGCAATACGAGAGAACCTCTCGTAAGAGAACGAATCGGTTACCTAACGTAACCTCGGTTCTCTCTAGATGAGGGAACGAGTATTGCGTTCCCGGCCGTGCTGCGCTTTTAGCGTTTCGCTTCACGCTGTAAGAATAAGTGTAACTGAGCCTGGCAAGCGCTTATATACACTCAAGCCACGCCCCTTTCGGCGGGCTCTGAGGTAATAAGCGAGCGGCCTCCGCTCATTGGACGCGGGTTCAGCGCCGCTCTGCCATAGGCTCATGCATTCTCTCTGAGCGATCCAATGAGCTGCTAGCTAGCCCACTCAAGGTCGACTGCAGAGAGACTGCGTTGACAATGATTACAAAATTATGGAATAATTTTTTGGCTTCAACTTCTCAGCAAAGATGAATCTTTCCCGTAGCGTAAGCTAGCTTACGCAATACTCGTTCCCTCATCTAGAGAGAACCGAGGTTACGTTAGGTAACCGATTCGTTATGCATGCAACTGTAGACGGGTCAATATCACCATAAAGTGCCTTTGAGACTTCACAATTTCCAAAAAACAAATCTGAGATTTTCCATTTAACTTTACATGTTTTGTATTAAGGAGACCCTAGGCTGTTAGAAATGCATATTGGTCAAGCTCCAGCACTTTTAAAAAATTAACTGCAAGCCGAGAATGTACGAGCAAACCATAAAAAATGTCCACCCTGTCATGGACAAATTCAAAGTAGAATAAATACATTTTCATTGCATAGTGATTATAAAATGTAGATCTGCAGAACAATAATGTGTCCCTTTCCCAACAAAACATTTTAGTTAATGGTAAACTTCTTTTGATAATAATTAAGTTACTGCCTAAATATGTTTTGCCCAATAAAATATGCGATAGTTGCACATTCTTTTCTAAATAAAATCTAACAACAAAGATATTTAGTCAAACTTCATAGCAAATCTAACTGGGTCTCATTTGTTTATTAAGAAATCACACACAAGTTTTGTTAACTTGTTAAAATAATTTGTTTGTTTGATCTTCAAGTTGAATATGATGACAGGGTAGACAACAAGATGACAGGGTGGACAACAAGATGACAGGGTGGACAACAAGATCACAAAGGCATGACAGGGTGGACAAATGATTGAATGCATGAACTAGAAAATAACAGTAGCATTAATTATATAAAATATATACATTTCCTAACCCCCATATCTTGAATTTTGTGATCATTCACATGCATTCATAAATACATTTAGGGTCTTGATGTTTGTCAATAATATGAAACATTTAATCCAGAAAGGACGAAACAAATGATAATGAATAAACCCAAAAGGTTCCATATAGAACCTTTTACCCTAAAGGGTTGTTATTATTCAACCCTTAAAAGGGTTCTGCATAGAACCTTTTAGGGGTTCCAAATACGTAGCGCTGATAGAACCTTTTAAGGTTCCATGGAACCTTTTCTTCTAAGAATAGGAAAAAAGGCTTGTAAACTATCATCATCAAAACACCTGCTGATAGTGATATTTCCAAAAAAGTTCATGTCCACTCATGTATAGAATACACTGTTATAATATGTGAAAAAAAAAATAAATGTACATAAACCTGCAAATGGCCTTCCTGTCATGTACCATGTCCACCCTGTCATGGGCGGCTTTGTGACATGGTGGACAATGACAGGGTGGACATTTTTGGCTAAAGTTAGCATTTAATGAGCACATGGTGTATAGCAGTTAGCAAAGTGATTCCCTGTTGAAGATGACTGTGCACTGTTTAAAATATATATTTTGAATTTCTGAAAAGTTTTTATATTAATTAATATTTCACAATGACAGGGTGGACATGTTAAGCTTGACCACACACAACTACAAACATAAAATGACGAAAATTAGGAAATATAAGTGTAGTGTCAGGAATCGCGCTTCTGTGGCTCTCTCCACTCATCCCAGAGCTCCGTCTCCCGAATACTGACTACATTTCCCATAAGCCCCGTACCTCGGTCTAATCACCTGCACAGGTGTTCCCCATCAGCACTTCCTATTTAAGCAGCCAGTTCACTCCTAGTCAGTGCGAAGTCTTGTTTTGCCCCGGCAGCATTTCTGAGCGTTTCTATACTGTATTCCTGGATTTCCCGTGTATTGACCTGAGCCTGTTTCATCGACGATTCCCTGTTTGCTGCCTGCCTCGACCCTTGTTTATCTGCCCTGGACTCTGAACCTCGCCGCCTGCCCTGATCACTGCCTGGTACTGTTTATGCTCTTGGATTACCTGCTCTGTGTTTACTGCCGTGCCCTGACCCTTGCCTGTCTGATTATTCTTAATAAACTTATATTGAACTGCACATGGATCTGAACGTCTCTGACTCCGCGTCACAGAAGACTTCGCCAAAACAAGATCCAGCAGCCATGCAGCGTCTCACCACCGAGGTCTCTTCACAAGCTGCCGTGTTGAACGTTCATCAGCAGCAACTAGTCAAACTGACCGCACTCACGGAGCAGCTGGTGAGGACCGTTCAGTCTCTCACGCCGCAATCGGGTGTCACAGCTACAGTTGCCCCACCGACAGTCCTCGTTCCTCCTACGTCTCCGGTGGGTAGTAGATCCAACAACCCTCGTCTTTCTCTCCCAGATAAATACGACGGTAGTCCTTCCAGATGTAAAGGATTTTTGTTACAATGCTCCCTCTTTATCAATCAACAGCCCCAGTTCTATCCAGATGACGATAGCCGCGTTTCATTCATTTGCTCATTGTTGACTGGCAGAGCTTTGGAGTGGGCTACAGCGCTCTGGGAGGGAGGTAATTTGTCATTTCCCACCTATAACGATTTCCTTCGACAATTTAAAGAGGTATTCGAACACCCCGCTGGAGGAGAAGAACCGGGCGAGTTGCTGCTCTCATTACGTCAGGGCTCCTCTTCAGCGGCTGACTACGCTCTATCTTTCCGCACTCTTGCCGCTCAGACGGGCTGGGATGATGATCCTCTCAAGCTGCTCTACCGTAAGGGTCTGAATGAAAACCTACAGGGCGAACTGGCATGTCGGGACGAGGGGAAATCTCTTCATCAGCTTATCGACCTATCCATTCGGCTGGACAATCTAATACGGGCTCGGCGAGATCCACATTCACACAGAGTTTATGAGCAACCATCTATGAGTCATGAGAGTGAGCCTATGCAGATCGGCTATACCCGTATAACGCCAGAGGAGAGAGAGAGAAGAATTCGCAATCGACTGTGCCTGTATTGTGGAGAACCGGGACATATGAGGGCTACCTGTTCCAAGAGATCCACCCCGCGAAAGCCTACAGCGGTGAGTTATTCCCCTCACTTTCAGAATTTACTTGAACTGGAGGTTACTCTCTACTTCGGTGAGGAGAGGGTTAACGCTACAGCAATGATAGACTCTGGAGCAGCAGGGAATTTCATTGATTTGTCATTTGCCAAGACTCACCAACTGTCTCTCATTCCATGTTCATCTCGAATGGCTGTGGCAGCCCTAGATGGACGTCCTTTGGGTTCCGGCGAGATCCATCACATCACACAAGAATTAACTCTACAAACCAGCACTCTCCACTCAGAACTCATTCAACTGTATACCATCGAGTCTCCTAGACATCCTATCATCCTGGGATTACCCTGGCTGCAGAAGCACAACCCCATCATTTCCTGGTCAGAGAAACAGATTCTCCAATGGTCTCCTGCCTGTCAAGCTAATTGTCTGCGTGCACTTACTAAAGTATCTTCCTCAATTTGTCACAACGAAGAGATCGATCTGAGCAACATTCCCCCACAGTATCACGATCTCTCTCTAGCCTTCAGTGAGCACCAAGCAACCAAACTACCACCTCATCGCCCTTACGACTGTGCCATTGATCTGCTACCCGGTGCTGTTCCCACCAGAGGAAGAATATTCCCCCTCTCTCAACCCGAATCAGAATCAATGAAGGCCTATATTGAGGAACAACTTTCTAAGGGCTTCATAAGACCGTCTACTTCCCCTGCTTCAGCGGGGTTCTTTTTTGTAAAGAAGAAGGATGGGGGGTTGCGTCCGTGCATTGATTATCGCAGTCTGAACGAGGTCACAGTCAAGTTTCGTTATCCTTTGCCTTTAGTTCCTGCTGCCCTGGAACAGCTCCGTACCGCTAAGTACTTCACAAAATTGGATCTGAGAAACGCCTATAATTTAATTCGAATCAGAGAGGGGGACGAGTGGAAGACAGCTTTTTCAACCACTACGGGGCACTATGAATATACCGTGATGCCTTTCGGTCTGGCTAACAGTCCCTCAGTTTTCCAGTCGTTCGTCAACGAGATCTTCCGTGATATGCTCAACCGAAACCTCATTGTGTACATCGATGATATACTGATCTACTCAGAGACCCTTGACGACCATGTGAGAGATGTGAGAGCGGTGCTACAACGTCTCATTGAGAACCAACTGTATGCCAAACTGCCCAAGTGTGAATTCCATCAGACCAAGATTACGTTCCTAGGCTATATCATCAGCGCTGAGGGAGTCACCATGGACAGCGGCAAGGTGGATGCAGTGGTGAACTGGCCACAACCCACCAACGTCAAGCAGTTGCAACGTTTCCTGGGATTTGCTAACTTTTATCGTCGATTCATAAGAAATTTCAGCATCATCGCAGCACCACTCACATCATTACTTCAGGGAGGTGGTCAGCGTTTGAGATGGACCGACAAGAGTATCACAGCTTTTCAACAATTGAAGGAGAGATTCACAACAGCTCCTATTCTACACCATCCAGATCCAGAACGGGAATTCATTGTTGAAGTGGACGCCTCAGACACTGGCATTGGGGCAGTATTATCTCAACGACAAGGTCATCCAGCTAAGCTTTTCCCTTGTGCATATTTCTCCCGTAAACTAACTTCAGCTGAGAGAAACTATGACGTAGGAGATCGGGAACTTCTGGCCATGAAAGCAGCTTTGGAGGAGTGGCGTCATTGGTTGGAGGGAGCTCATTTGCCCTTCACAGTTCTCACGGATCATCGAAATCTTGAGTATATAAGAACCGCGAAGAGATTAAATCCCAGACAGGCCAGGTGGTCTCTCTTCTTTAGCCGCTTCGACTTCAAGGTGACGTACAGACCAGGTTCAAAGAATGGCAAGGCTGACTCTCTCTCGCGGCAATTTGACAGCTTCCCTAACGCTCAGGCATCAGAGTCCATCCTTCCTCCCGCACTCATTGTCGCTCCAGTTCAGTGGGACATCATGACGGAGATTTCCGCTGCACAACAGGAGGAACCAACACCCCAGGAATGTCCGCCTGATCGCACCTACGTGCCTACCCTTCTTCGCACTCGAGTTCTACAATGGGTACACAATACTCCCAACGCTGGCCATCCTGGGATCACTGCCACTACTCATCTGGTTACAAATCGATTCTGGTGGCCGAAGCTGCAGTCTGACGTGATTTCCTTCGTACATCAATGCAGTACCTGTAACATCTCCAAGGCGTCTCATCAGAAACCAGCTGGATTGCTACAACCACTACCAGTACCACAACGTCCCTGGTCTCATATTGCTATTGACTTTGTCACGGATCTGCCTCCATCAGAGAACCATACCACCATATTGACAGTGGTTGATCGTTTTTCAAAGGCCTGTAAATTCATTCCTTTGGCTAAGCTTCCCACAGCTTTAGAGACGGCAGAGGCTCTGGTACATCAAGTGTTTCGACTGTACGGACTACCCGAGGATATTGTGTCGGATAGGGGTCCCCAGTTCACTTCTCGAGTTTGGCAAGCCTTTTGCAATCGTCTGAATATCAACGTCAGCCTAACCTCCGGTTACCATCCCCAGTCCAATGGGCAAGTAGAGAGACTGAACCAGGAGTTAACCCGCTTCCTTCGAACTTATTGTCATCAGAATCAACAGGACTGGAGTCGTTTCCTGGTGTGGGCTGAATACGCTCAGAACTCTATACGCAAGCCATCTACAGGGATGACGCCTTTCCAATGTGTTCTGGGATTTCAGCCACCTCTATTTCCCTGGTCCGGGGAGCCCACGGATCTACCGGCCATTAACGCTTGGCTACAGAGAAGTGAGGAGACCTGGAACAACGCTCATGTGCATCTCCAACGTGCTGTGCGACGATTCAGAGAACAAGCAGATCGTCATCGGAGGAGGGGACCCGTCTTCCAGCCAGGACAGTGGGTTTGGCTATCCTCCAGGGATCTCCGTCTTCGTCTGCCCAGCAAGAAGCTGAGTCCGAGGTACGTGGGTCCATTCAAGATTCTCAGACAGATTACACCAGTGTCATACCGTCTTGCATTGCCTGCCACTTACCGCATATCTCCCACTTTCCATGTCTCTTTACTCAAACCCGCCGGAGCTCCGAGTGGAGAGAGGGACCAGGACGAAGCTGCTGAGACGAGCTCCCCTCCCATCATCATCGAGGGCGAGGAGGCTTACCGTGTGAGAGAGATTCTCGACTCCAGACGCCGAGGCAGGGAATTACAGTATCTGATTGACTGGGAGGGGTATGGCCCCGAGGAGAGATCCTGGGTGAAGTCTCAGGACATACTGGATCCTACACTAATCTCCGAGTTCCATCTGAATCATCCCAATAGACCTGCTCCCAGACCCCGCGGAAGACCTCGGCGTCGCACGGTTCCTCGCTTCAGGAGCCGCTCGCAGGAGGGGGGCTCTGTCAGGAATCGCGCTTCTGTGGCTCTCTCCACTCATCCCAGAGCTCCGTCTCCCGAATACTGACTACATTTCCCATAAGCCCCGTACCTCGGTCTAATCACCTGCACAGGTGTTCCCCATCAGCACTTCCTATTTAAGCAGCCAGTTCACTCCTAGTCAGTGCGAAGTCTTGTTTTGCCCCGGCAGCATTTCTGAGCGTTTCTATACTGTATTCCTGGATTTCCCGTGTATTGACCTGAGCCTGTTTCATCGACGATTCCCTGTTTGCTGCCTGCCTCGACCCTTGTTTATCTGCCCTGGACTCTGAACCTCGCCGCCTGCCCTGATCACTGCCTGGTACTGTTTATGCTCTTGGATTACCTGCTCTGTGTTTACTGCCGTGCCCTGACCCTTGCCTGTCTGATTATTCTTAATAAACTTATATTGAACTGCACATGGATCTGAACGTCTCTGACTCCGCGTCACATGTAGATACTAACTGTGTGTGCAGCAGATGTTTTAACCTCCACTGAAGAAAGACCAAATGGGGTAGGGGATGTCACTGAGTGCATCAGCTGATTTTTTAAAGGGGCGTTTACCCAATAATGACAGGGTGGACAGCAATTTCAGGGACACATGCAAAATACTTAATATTATTATGGAAATAAAATATAAATAATCAAAATTACTTGTTTTATTAAATAATTTGCTGAGGAAAATAAGAACATTCAAAATGTATTTTAATTTTATATCATTTAACCACTTTTTACAATCAATGAAGTAAGCTGAGTAGCGTGTGGGACATGCCAAAATCACATACATGCAATCAAAGAAAGTGGTATAAAATCAGAAAAACACATTCAAGAGACTTGTAATTGTACTTGTATGTGTGTAAGTGTTGGGCCATTTATAATAAAACCTCAGAATTTCATTATTTTGCATTATGTTCATGTCACAGGTCGGGGTGGCCTCCCCCTGTTGCAGACCACCCCTGTGAGCGTACCACCTCGAGGAGTTACCCAGAAACACCACGACCACAGACAAGGTAACAAATATAAAAGGATTTTATTGAATTAAAATATTGTAGACTAAAACTGGATGTTTCTTCTTCTTGGCTGCTAGGGGTAAGTATAGAGCAGATGCGGATCTGGAATTCACACGGCAGTTCCTCTTCGGACAGCCAGGGGTAAGTATGGAGCGGATACTTGTTCTGGAATTCACACAGCAGTTCCTCTTCAGACAGCCAGGGGTAAGTATAGAGCAGATGCTGTTCTGGAATTCACACGGCAGTTCCTCTTCGGACAGCCAGGGGTAAGTATGGAGCGGATACTTGTTCTGGAATTCACACGGCAGTTCCTCTTCGGACAGCCGGGGGTAAGTATGGAGTGGATGCTGTTCTGGGGGCTGACTTCAGTATGAGAAACTCAATGAACAGGGGGGTATTCCAGAAAGCAGGTTATGTGACTTACCCGGGTAAGTTTAGGAGTAAGTAAGCGGATAACCTCTGCTTTCGGTTCCAAAAACGGAGGTAACTTTCGGGTTATTTAAGTAACCATAGCAACTGACTCTCTGAGGATAACCTGCTCAGGAGCAGGTTATGTTGCAGGGTTAGTTTGTTTCAGAGAGGTGAATGAGCATGGCGTGCCCTTTTGAAGACGATCCAGTGGATGTGGAAGCACAGATAATATGGATAATTAATGAATTAATTAAAATATATATATATATATATATATATATATATATATATATATATATATATATATATATATATATATATAATAGAGTGGAGGGTTTTTCCATTCTATAACAGACCATTTACTTAATCTATTCATACTGGTTACAGTCACAATCAAAATCATTTTAAATGTTTCTAATTATATACTTTCAATTTCAGGGTTCCCAAATGTGATTGGGTGCATTGATGGAACCCACATTTCCATTAAAGGTCCTTCAGTCAATGAAGGAGACTATGTTAATAGGAAGTCAATCCATAGCATCAATGTGCAGGTGACAATAGATTTTTTGGGTGCCAAATGTAAGGGTATTTAAACCATTAAATCACCCTCATTTCTGGTCCCCACTAACAAGGTAATATGTGATGCAACCCACCTCATCACTAATGTTGAAGCCAAATGGCCAGGGTTTGTACTTGTTGCCAGAATATTTAAGGAGTCATCATTGTGTCTGGCCTATTTGATGGCACCCTACCCTGAACCGGAGCCTGGACCGCAGGCACAATTCAACCTGGCCACCAGCAGAACATGGGTCAAGGTGGAAATGGCCATAGGCATCCTGAAGGCAAGGTTTCAAGATGGCCAAGAGGAACCCCCAGTGAACCCAGCAGACCAAAGAGATGGCAGGGTAGTACGAGACATGATTTGCCAAAATCACTTTAATTAAGTGTTGTTCATTGTTTCTTTATTTCCTGTAACAAACGACATTTGTATTTATTTCTTTAGATTTCATTCAACAACAAATGACAGATTAATGTTCACATACTGTTTTCCACCTTAAGCTGGTGCTCCAGCAATTCAATTTCAAGTCTGGACTTTTTTAGGTTCAGCCTTTTCTCCTCCATTTGAAGCTGTATAAGGGCCATCTCCATGTCACTTTTCTCTTATTTGCTTTTGAAGGTGGACCTTATACAGCTCTTTGGCAGGCAACAAGAAAGACAGAATAATTAAACATGACTGGAAAAGTGTGCAATACAAACACAGACCAAATAATTAAATGAGGAAAGAGAACTGCAGAACATTTCGTACACTGCTAAGATTCTCTGTGTGGAGGTAGATGGACCCTCAGCTGTATTAAAATCTCCTGCCATTTTCTGTAAAATTACAATTTATTTATTCTCTTTTGTAAAAAAAAAGGGGGAATGCATTGTATGCATCATACCTCTATGGGCCTCCCCACATTTTGTGTTTCTGTCACAGCAGAAGGTGTCTTCATCGTCATTCTACAGTGAAAATAATATAAGGAAGGATGCTTGGTCTAGCTAGTAAACAGAAACCTACAGACAATAATCACTTACAACTGTGACAGAGTGTGGTATTACAGGAAGATCCAATAATACAATGTGGCCATCAGCAACTTCAAGATGATTAAACCAATAAGATAATCATGCACATGCAATACTCAGTGTATATTCTTTAAAAAGGACATTAGGAACATCTAAGAGTACTTGTAAGATTACAGTATACAGCATTTGCAGTCAAAGCAGCACGCACACTCCACAAAATGCATTCAAAATGGCTTTTTAAAATAGTGACAGTGTTGACTTTCTTTATTAAAATACTGTCAAAACAGTGAACACATCAATAAATCATAAGCATTAATATGGTTTACCTACATTTTACTAAGCCACTTGTCATCCCATTTATAATTTTTTTTTAATTTATAAAACTCACGCATTTACTCTGTCCGTTATTTTTTGCCAAGCCAACTCACTTTCTTTTGCTGATGCAGCAATATTGTTTTTTTTTTAGTTATAACGGGCTTGTAGTCTTCATTAGCAAGCATTAAAACCTCCAACTCAGTTTCACCGAAGTATGTAGCTCGTTTTTTTTGTTTCTTGGTTTCCATGGTGACTCCTGATTTCTGCGATCCATTGAAAATGTCTTTATGTACTCGCCGTGCGCGCGCATTAACTCTGGGTTACCATTAGGAGGTTGATTAAACTAACGCCTCACAGGTGTTTTGGAACCGACATACCCAGAGTAAGCTAGTTTGGGGTTAATCAACCAAGAGTTCAAGGTTTATCTGACGGTAAGTTAACCTTGCTTTCTGGAATACACCCCAGATGTGGGTTCTTATTTTGGACAAGGGAGTCGAACAGCAGTGCATGAACATTTCACGAATCCTCTTCAAGTCAATAGTATGCAGATACTCACGGCAGGTGACTTCAGTATGAGAGGCTCGGTGGGCAGATTCGGGCTTTCAGTATGAGAAAATCAATGGACAGATGCTGGCTCTTATTTGGAACAGGGAAGTCAAACAGCAGTGCATGAACATTTCACGACTCCTCTTCAAGTCAACAGTATTCAAATACTCACAGCAGAGGCTTGCTTCAGTGTGAGAAACTCAGTGAGCAAATACTGGTTCTTTTCAGTATGAGAGGCTCGGTGGGCAGATTCAGGCTTTCAATATGAGAAACTCAATGGACAGATGCTGGTTGTTCTTGAGAACAGGAGAGTCAAACAGCAGTGCATGAACATTCCACGACTCCTCTTCAAGTCAACAGTATTCAAATACTCACAGCAGAGGCTTGCTTCAGTGTGAGAAACTCAATGAGCAAACACTGGTTCTTCTTGAGAGCAGGAGAGTCAAACAGCAGTGCATTTCACAAATCCTCTTCAAGTCAATAGTATGCAGATACTCACGGCAGGTGACTTACTTCAGTATGAGAAACTCAATGGACAGATGCTGGTTCTTATCCAACACTCCAGGACAATGAGTGTAACGGCTGGGAACACGAACAGACACAGGCAATCCTCACACCGGTGCATGCATCAATCACTTCAAATAGTAACATGTGTTCACCTCACACTAGGCACCGCAACTCACACCACTCGCAGTGAATAAGGTCCCCACTCGTTATCCCAGCCAACTCCCTCCTCCTGAGTTGATGGAACAGCACATCCACTCTGTAAGGGGAGTATACTCTGCACACACCATATTCATGTTGTCTCTCCTGCCCCATCCCAGTTGAATCGCTGTTCTTAGACTCCTTCTATGCCGTGGAACGCTCTATCCTTCCAGCTCTGCATGCCTTCTTCCAGCTCAGTCCTTCTCTCTCTTTCTCTTGGCTCCCTCCTCCCCAATGTCTGTCTTGACTGACTGGATTGAACCCCAGCCTCTCCCCTGCCAGCTCTTCACTGAAACCTCTGCTTTTATCATCCACCTTGTGAACGGGATAATTCAATCTCCGCCCATCTTCCAGCTGCCGCTCGTTGCTCCTTTGCGGCATCCAGCCAAACTGTTTTTTTCATCGGGCAACCGGCGGGGTGTTGCGTTAAATTAGTTCCCCCTGGAAACAACACCAAACTAATAGTTCCGCCCCTTCGTCACCTGGTGACATCCTCCCTCACCAGTCTGTTCTAGTCCCTAGAACTGGGCTCCGACACCCAGTCCCCATACCTCACAGTGTTGTACAACATGGGCCAGCACTCGCTCAACACTTTTCCGGTCACCGGCTCAAATGGTTCCTCCATATCTTTGTGCCCACGGGACTCCCATAAAGATGGGCATAACTTGAGGCAGGCCGGTGGCAAATCTTCGTCTGCCATCGGGTGTCTCTGGTCGCTCAACTCGAGGTGGTTACCCTGCCGACTACGCCAATTCTGTCACAGGTCGGGGTGGCCTCCCCCTGTTGCAGACCACCCCTGTGAGCGTACCACCTCGAGGAGTTACCCAGAAACACCACGACCACAGACAAGGTAACAAATATAAAAGGATTTTATTGAATTAAAATATTGTAGACTAAAACTGGATGTTTCTTCTTCTTGGCTGCTAGGGGTAAGTATAGAGCAGATGCGGATCTGGAATTCACACGGCAGTTCCTCTTCGGACAGCCAGGGGTAAGTATGGAGCGGATACTTGTTCTGGAATTCACACAGCAGTTCCTCTTCAGACAGCCAGGGGTAAGTATAGAGCAGATGCTGTTCTGGAATTCACACGGCAGTTCCTCTTCGGACAGCCAGGGGTAAGTATGGAGCGGATACTTGTTCTGGAATTCACACGGCAGTTCCTCTTCGGACAGCCGGGGGTAAGTATGGAGTGGATGCTGTTCTGGGGGCTGACTTCAGTATGAGAAACTCAATGAACAGATGTGGGTTCTTATTTTGGACAAGGGAGTCGAACAGCAGTGCATGAACATTTCACGAATCCTCTTCAAGTCAATAGTATGCAGATACTCACGGCAGGTGACTTCAGTATGAGAGGCTCGGTGGGCAGATTCGGGCTTTCAGTATGAGAAAATCAATGGACAGATGCTGGCTCTTATTTGGAACAGGGAAGTCAAACAGCAGTGCATGAACATTTCACGACTCCTCTTCAAGTCAACAGTATTCAAATACTCACAGCAGAGGCTTGCTTCAGTGTGAGAAACTCAGTGAGCAAATACTGGTTCTTTTCAGTATGAGAGGCTCGGTGGGCAGATTCAGGCTTTCAATATGAGAAACTCAATGGACAGATGCTGGTTGTTCTTGAGAACAGGAGAGTCAAACAGCAGTGCATGAACATTCCACGACTCCTCTTCAAGTCAACAGTATTCAAATACTCACAGCAGAGGCTTGCTTCAGTGTGAGAAACTCAATGAGCAAACACTGGTTCTTCTTGAGAGCAGGAGAGTCAAACAGCAGTGCATTTCACAAATCCTCTTCAAGTCAATAGTATGCAGATACTCACGGCAGGTGACTTACTTCAGTATGAGAAACTCAATGGACAGATGCTGGTTCTTATCCAACACTCCAGGACAATGAGTGTAACGGCTGGGAACAAGAACAGACACAGGCAATCCTCACACCGGTGCATGCATCAATCACTTCAAATAGTAACATGTGTTCACCTCACACTAGGCACCGCAACTCACACCACTCGCAGTGAATAAGGTCCCCACTCGTTATCCCAGCCAACTCCCTCCTCCTGAGTTGATGGAACAGCACATCCACTCTGTAAGGGGAGTATACTCTGCACACACCATATTCATGTTGTCTCTCCTGCCCCATCCCAGTTGAATCGCTGTTCTTAGACTCCTTCTATGCCGTGGAACGCTCTATCCTTCCAGCTCTGCATGCCTTCTTCCAGCTCAGTCCTTCTCTCTCTTTCTCTTGGCTCCCTCCTCCCCAATGTCTGTCTTGACTGACTGGATTGAACCCCAGCCTCTCCCCTGCCAGCTCTTCACTGAAACCTCTGCTTTTATCATCCACCTTGTGAACGGGATAATTCAATCTCCGCCCATCTTCCAGCTGCCGCTCGTTGCTCCTTTGCGGCATCCAGCCAAACTGTTTTTTTCATCGGGCAACCGGCGGGGTGTTGCGTTAAATTAGTTCCCCCTGGAAACAACACCAAACTAATAGTTCCGCCCCTTCGTCACCTGGTGACATTCATGATGACTGAGCGATTCAGATGAGGACAGCAAAGGCACAGTGATATTGTCAATAGTGATATTGACCCAGACATGTAAAAATGTATCTGAATGCATTTTTAGGATTTTTTCTGTGTTACATATTTTTACTGATTTATGACGTCCTGGCCGCAACTATTTTTGGCCAGGGACACGACGTCGCCGTCGGACCAATAGGGACTAAGCAACAGCTGTTGATAGAACGGCGACGGCAGCCGAAAATAAACAGTTAACTAGCTAAAGAGCGCAAAAATCACTAAGCAACAGTAAAGAGCACGGCATAGAGAATAATTTAATCATCAGACAAAATACAAAAAGAAAGTGATTTTAAAAAGAAAGATAAGGGTTGATTTTAGCACTTAATGATATACAGAAACGATTTCAATGCCACAAAACCTAAAACATAACATTAACGTTAACTGTCTTAATCTGTCACGTAGTAACGACTACGGCAAATCAGCTGTTCTCCCGTAGTAGACGGTTACATTAGAACGTCAAGAAGTAGCAGTTAATGTCGCGCAATAGAACGCCAGTTGCCGTTGCCGTTCCACCAGAGGCTGTTGCTTAAAGTCCCTAATGTTTGCTGGGAGGCTACGACTCGCATTTACCGGGGAATATCCATTTGTCTGCTTACATGGCACACGCAAATGCACGTATCCAATTCATATCCGATTTATTACCACATATGAATGAGGCCTGAAACCGATCTGAGAAAATCGGAATCCATGCGTTTTTTCCTGGTTCACTGGTCATATCCGATCTGTGCCACATGAGAGGAAAAAATCGGATTTGGGTCACTTGAACCATGCAGTGTAGAGGCCAAGACGAATCCGACGAGCGTTCTGTGTAGGCTGCAAACGATCTTACAGATTATTTATGAAAATAGCTTGCTAACGAGGAAATTATAAAAAGATCTGTCCATTTGGCAACAATAAATAAATGAAATCAAATAAACAAATTTATGTTCTTCATTTGTGTCAATTATTTATCTCATTTTCACATTGCAACGGGCAAGGGTAAGGTAAAGTTACAGCTAGAAAGTATACATAATATCGAACAATTAGTGTTTTAAACCATGGAAAGAGGTCATTATAACAGCAGGAGAACAATTATGTCACATAACGTTACATTTAGCTCAGGAAAGACATTTAATTATCATGTTAATTGAATAGAAAAAAATAGCAAGAGAGGAGATTTTGCTAATCACTATATCACATATTTATTATATTTTTTTACTTATGTCATTAAATAATTGTTGTTATACGCGAATGTCCGCGTCTTGTACTCGCCCAGGATATCTGTGTAAACCATACGGCACCAGACAGGGCAGTTGACCTGGGGTAATCACAATGTTTTCTCTTCAAAATTGAAATTTTACTGCCACCATTGAAACAATTTATAACAGAAACTGTTTACCCACTCGACATTATACAAGGGCTAACGTTGTAACGTTAGTGACAGTCGTAAATCGCGGGCTGTTTATTCCAGTGGACGCAAGTTGCAATTTAGGAGGCAATGGCGCAACGCTACCCAGCAACAGCTCAGTAATGGCGCCCGCTTACTTACGGTAGTTTCGCCGGATTCGTCTATAGGTAGACGCCCTATTGACCGCTATACTGCCTATGGGCTATATGCACGCATAAGTTCCGCATTTGAAGCAAGGATGCTCGTCCATTTCCGGTTGTGGAGATTAAAGCGGAGGAAAACCGAGGAAAACGGGATTATGGCACAGTCTCCAAAATTTACTGTCCTCCCGTCCTTGAAACGAAACGTACATACGTTTAGATGTAATTTTATGTATAGTTATGTTCATTTAATACAATTTTAAAAAGAAGCATAAATGCAACGAGGGGTGTCTGTTTTATCTGTTTTTGTGACTAATATGTTTCTTTAGTATAACCATGGATTATTAAATTCAATATAAATTCTCGGTATTGCATTGGACTCTATGATCGGCGGAAGTTATCGAGCATCCTTACACCTTCACCGGAAAAACTGCCGTGCATAGAGCCCATTGGCACAGACGAGAATTGGAGCTGCCATCTTAAACCGGTCATCCGCTCTGCTCAGTGTAATCTGAATGGCAGGTGAAATGAGCTGTCAGTGCATTAAATTAATCATATCTCACTGAATACTGAACTGATTTTCACACGGGTTTTTTTGCTGCAAATGTCATTCATGTAGCTATGATACAGGACACATGGTTTGGCATATTTTAATATCCATAACAGTAATATAATATTCTGATATAAGATATAAAGTGACCAGACACATATGTGTGATGAAGGATATAATGTATTTTATAAATCACACACTATAAATATAATAAAGAAGCAGAAACAGATAGTAGTGCAAGTAAGATATTTTATTAAGTTGAAGAAACAATTTATGATTGACACACGCATGAACAGACACCCGAACAGACACACACACACACACACACACACACACACACACGCAGCCACCTGTAATAAAACTTGAAGCTTTTCAACGTGTTTGCATCAGTAATTTCTAAAAAAAAAAAAAAAAAAAAAATTCAGACAACATTAAGCCTATACCTTTTTTATTGTATGTGAATGGAGGGTAAAATGTCGAGACTAAAGCCCTATTCGGATTAATTAAGGGTAGATGGAGTAAGTTAATGTAATTTCTTCTGTAATATCATTAGCAAAATCGCACGTGATTAGATATAGGTTATCAATAAAACTAGAAGTTCGAGGGGTAACTTAATTTGCGCATCGCTGTCGTGTTACGTTGCTTCCTGATATGCGCAAACACAAACAACCTACAACAGGGCAGTTGAATGCTTATCTGATAACCCAGAAGCTCTTGTAATTATTACTTTAACACCTCTCCATGCCTGGTGAACACCGGCTGATGCAGTAAACAGTATTTCACAACGATTTCAGTACAGTAATAGCAAATATCCTTGCTCCTTCTCGATTATCTGGTAATATTCTATTCACAAAATACAACCAATAGTATGGTAATGTTAAGACTTACTTGTGAAAAGCACTATTTTCGGTGGTCCGGCAATTAGAACAGGAAAATGCTCCACAGTGCTCTGGCATCTTATCTGCTGCCACGCAACGAGACTAGGAATACGACCGGTTCAAGATGGCGGCCGGATTTCTCGTTTTCCAGCGGCCAACAGGGTATCGGGCCGATTCAAGATGGCGGCGAGACCACACGCGTTTTGAATAGACCTGTAACGTCTGTCGAAGATTGCTGCTCAAATTAACATTTAGAATTTAATTTTGCTGCTAAAAGTTTTTTTCACTGATTGCTCGACTGCAGAGCTATTGCATTTCATAGATTTTTTCTGGCGGTTTTCGGATAAACAGAGTCTTATTATTCAAGCTAGTCATTGCTAACCCTGCGGCTAGCATTACAGCACAATGGAAGTGGCGACAGTTAAGGAAAAACGGACCGTCCGAGAAATACACTCTTATGCACGCCAGGCCAGTGTTTCTGAGGAGTGTGTCTCATCTCCTAACACACCTACAAAACCTCAAATAAAAAAGGCAAGAGGCAACGAAGAACAGCCATCGCTTCTGGAACTTCAGGATACCATCATCTCTGCCGTCATCTACAAGATAAACGAACGGGCAGATCAGACCGACAAGGCGGTACACTACAATACAGTCCAGATAGATGGTTTGAAAAAGTCTTTGGACTTTTGTCATAAAGAAGTGGCAGATCTGAAAAAGCAGAATAGCATCTTAAAAGCTTCATGTGAGACACTCCAGAGAAAAGTCAGTGAAATGGAAACTAAAGTAAATGAGACTGATCGATACAGCTGGCGACAGAACCTACGTTTGCATGGGATCCCAGAGAGAGAGGATGACAACTTGAAGTCTCGGGTGCAAGAGGTTTGCCGGGCGGTGCTGTCAGCTAGTGAGGTTGGAGCAGTGGTGGAGGCAATCGACATTGTCCACAGAATTGGAAGGGCGCAAAGATGGCAATTCCAATCAGCAACCAAGACCAGTGATCATCCGGTTTGTGTTGAGAACAGCGAGAGACTTAATCTGGAGGGCATCTAAGAAGAGTGAGTTCCTGAGCAGCAAGAAACTTCGTTTCAAAGAACACATGACCGCTGAAGACAGAGCCATTCGCGGCCGGCTCTGGCCAACTGTAGAAGCGGCAAGAAAGAGAGGAGAGGCTTATTTTGTGGGGATCAGAGCATTTGTGAATGGAAACGAAATTAAAGACACATGAAAAGGAAAGATCCTATATGCTCTGTTGAAGTGCAACCATTTCTTAAGGTAACCCCCCATGTGTAATAAGGGACATTGAGGCAGCTAATGATTACACTAGAGCAGTTATTTTTGCAGTTTTTGCAAAGAAGTTCATACAGTTAACTTTATTTGTTCTGAGTTTTTATGTCTGTATCTGTTTTTTCTGTAAATGCCAGAGGTGCTAGAGACCAATTGAAAAGGAAATGTTTATTTTTATTTTTTCAAAACAAAGGTGCTGATTTTTATTTCATACAGGAGACTCATGCTTCTAACTCGGATATTTCTTTTTGAAAGAGTCAATGGGGGAAAAATATAAGGTTTTCTTTTGGGAGTAACCGGTCAGCAGGGGTCGCTATTTTACAGGGTAACTTTAAAGGGCAAATTATTAAACATTTAGCAGATTCAAATGGGAGATGTGTACTACTGGTTGGTGATGTAGATCATTCCCAATTCATTATTATTACAGTTTTTTACAATCGCTATGACCATTTTTTCAATACTTTTAACAAATTTTATAAACTCTTAACACACCAACACACCTACAACACACAATTGGCAAAACGGTTAATTTCTTGCTCAAAATCACACACTGTAAACTAAACTCCAACACTAATTTTCAAAAAACAATAATCCACTAACACAATACACTATGTCTACCAAAACACTAACACATGTTCTCTTCCAACAGGGAATTTAGTCAATCATAGCACAATGTCACAAAAAACACTAACATGAGATGGAATTACAGAAACTGCATTATTTTATATATACAGTATGTCAGGTCTGCCCTTATACTATAGACAGTATATTGGATTGTTTATACAGTAAATTGTTTGCGCAGCAGTTTATTTTGAAGCTTCTCTACAGTTTTGTTTGGGTTTAGCAAATGTGTGCATTTTGTTTCCTGTGTTGTAGAAATTCAATACAAAAAAAAAAAAAAAAAACAAACAAAAAAAAAAAAAAACGAATGACCCTTCTCAGAATAGCAGAATAGAACGGTTTATGAAAAAAAATTAGACAGAGACAGAATTGGTGCAGTAAAGGCTTTATTTGCAACAGGACATTTCTGCAAGATAAAAAAAATGCAATACTGGCCATTTACAGCATTACTGTATGTGAAAATACTAAATATATTGACTGTAATCATCCCGGTCTTCTCCATTTGGCCACATGTTCTCATCCACAACACACACTACTCTGGCAAGGCATCAAGGCATCTTGGGAAGAATCATTTGGCATTCCTTATTTACCCCTGGCTGTGTTCAGCTGGAATGTCTTGGGATGGAGAATCCATTGCATCCAGGAGGAACATTTGGTCCTGTAGACGATGGTCAAAAAACTTTTTTTGTGATCAAATTTTTATTTACAGCAATTTTCCCTTTAGAAGGTAATACATACAGGTATGTACAAGCCACAGAAACAGAGTACATATATATGTAGCCTACATATACAGTATATATAGACATATGTATGCACACACCTCCATATATACAAGCATTTGCATACATACCTTTAGACGATGGTCAAAAATTTTCCATCTCCAGGCGGGAAAGGGGACATCATCCTCTGATGGGATCAAACCAGGCCATGACTGCACTGGAATTGTGAAATGCCACATTGTCACATTGTCCCATATTTGCATTATTCAATCAGCTGTTTCTCAGTAACAATAGAATAAAATACAGGGGATTTATTTGTTTTATTTGCTGTTTACCTCGACTTTAGCCTGTAAGATTAGGTTTAGAACATGGTGTTATCTGTTCTGACATACAGTGTTAAAGCAATGGTAAATTTGGCAGTAAAAATCCATTGTTTTGGTCTTGTTTGAGCTTGTGTGTAAAAGAAGTTCAAGCATTTTAAATTTGTGTTCATTGTATGCATTTTGTGTTAAAGCAACAAGAAATGTGTTAATAGTATAGCTTACACAGCCAGAGTGCTAACTGTGTTAAGAGTTTTGGAAAATTGTTAAAAGTATTGAAAAATCTGTCATAGCAATTGTAAAAAAAAACTGTAATATATATGCGTGTAACAACAAAAAAGACAACAAGTTATTATTTACAACAATAGAAGATAAAATTAGCCAGCTGATTACAACTTTTCCTACTGCCAAGATTATATGGGGAGGTGATTTTAATACAGTTATGGATGGAAATCTGGATAGATGGCCTCCAAGAAACTGTTCTTCAGATGAGTTGGAGAATGTATGTCAAAGGATGAGTCTTGTAGACATCTGGAGACAAAAAAATCCCAACAAAAGCGTATATACTTGGAGTAATAAAGATAGGTCACAGCAGTCCCGTATAGATTTCTGGTTGATCTCATCAGAGATCGATGACGATGGTTTCAGTTCATATAGAACCTACTGTTTTCACAGATCATCAAGCTATTTATATAAAGATAGATTTAATAATGCTTAACTACAGACCAAACAGAGATTATTGGAAATTACAGTTTTTTACAATCGCTATGACCATTTTTTTCAATACTTTTAACAAATTTTCTAAACTCTTAACACACCAACACACCTACAACACACAATTGGCAAAACGGTTAATTTCATGCTCAAAATCACACACTGTAAACTAAACTCCAACACTAATTTTCAAAAAACAATAATCCACTAACACAATACATTATGTCTACCAAAACACTAACACATGTTCTCTTCCAACAGGGAATTTAGTCAATCATAGCACAATGTCACAAAAAACACTAACATGAGATGGAATTACAGAAACTGCATTATTTTATATATACAGTGTGTCAGGTCTGCCCTTATACTATAGACAGTATATTGGATTGTTTATACAGTAAATTGTTTTGCACAGCAGTTTATTTTGAAGCTTCTCTACAGTTTTGTTTGGGTTTAGCAAATGTGTGCATTTTGTTTCCTGTGTTGTAGAAATTCAATACAAAAAAAAAAAACGAATGACCCTTCTCAGAATAGCAGAATAGAACGGTTTATGAAAAAAAATGAGACAGAGACAGAATTGGTGCAGTAAAGGCTTTATTTGCAACAGGACATTTCTGCAAGATAAAAAAAATGCAATACTGGCCATTTACAGCATTACTGTATGTGAAAATACTAAATATATTGACTGTAATCATCCCGGTCTTCTCCATTTGGCCACATGTTCTCATCCACATCACACACTACTCTGGCAAGGCATCAAGGCATCTTGGGAAGAATCATTTGGCATTCCTTATTTACCCCTGGCTGTGTTTAGCTGGAATGTCTTGGGATGCAGAATCCATTGCATCCAGGAGGGACATTTGGTCCTGTAGACGATGGTCAAAAAACGTTTTTTGTGATCAAATTTTTATTTACAGCAATTTTCCCTTTAGAAGGTAATACATACAGGTATGTTCAAGCCACAGAAACAGAGTACATATATATGTAGCCTACATATACAGTATATATAGACATATGTAGCCTATGCACACAGCTGCATATATACAAGCATTTGCATACATACCTATAGACGATGGTCAAAAATTTTCCATCTCCAGGCTAAGAAAGGGAAAGGGGACATCATCCTCTGATGGGATCAAACCAAGCCATGACTGCACTGGAATTGTGAAATGCCACATTGTCACATTGTCCCATATTTGCATTATTCAATCAGCTGTTTCTCAGTAACAATAGAATAAAATACAGGGGATTTATTTGTTTTTCACAATATAAACAGCTGTTTACCTCGACTTTAGCCTGTAAGATTAGGTTTAGAACATGGTGTTATCTGTTCTGACATACAGTGTTAAAGCAATGGTAAATTTGGCAGTAAAAATCCATTGTTTTGGTCTTGTTTGAGCTTGTGTGTAAAAGAAGATCAAGCATTTTAAATTTGTGTTCATTGTATGCATTTTGTGTTAAAGCAACAAGAAATGTGTTAATAGTATAGCTTACACAGCCAGATGTAGTGCTAACTGTGTTAAGAGTTTTGGAAAATTGTTAAAAGTATTGAAAAATCTGTCATAGCAATTGTAAAAAACTGTAAACCAAATGCTATTACAGAATAAACAATTTAAGGATGATGTTGCCGTGATAATTGGAAAATATTGGAGGAAAGCTAATCTTGATGATAACTTTGGAAGCTGCTGGGAGCTGATGAAATTTGAAGTTTGTAAGTTAGCTATAATACTTGGGAAGAAAATAGCCAAAGACAAGCGAGAGGAAGAATCCAGAGTTATCCAGAGCTAGATTAATAAAGCTATCAGAGAAAATTAATCTAACTGGATGTGAATTTACAGAACTAACTTCTTTACAACTTAAATTAGACAAGATGTATGAAGACAAAGCTAAATGGGCTTTTGTTAGATCTAGGAGGAAATGGCTTGAAAAAGGGGAAAAATGCACTAAATATTTCTTTAATCTAGAAAAAAGAAACTTTGAAGTATCAATCCCTAAGTAAATTGAAAATCAATGATGATGTCTGTGAAGATAAGATGCAGATATCAAAGTACGTTGCTGATTTTTATCAAGGATTGTATTCTACTGATGTTGAAAATGCAAAAAACATGGATAGATTCCTAGAAAGTACACAAAATTATATTGATGTCATTGACGATGGCTTTAAATTGGTTTGTGACAGAGAGATTTGTTTATCAGAAGTGCAAAAATTTATTGCTTCTCTAAAAGAAAATAAATCGGCAGGGAACGACGGGCTAATAAGTGAATTCTACAAAGTTTTTGACCAGTTGTTAGCTCCCTTTTTAGTTAAAGTTTATAAAGAAGCCATTAAGAAAAGGGAACTCCCACCAACTATGCGACAAGGACTGATACCCAAACCAAACAAAGATAAATTAAGTATTGAAAATTGAAGACCGATTAGCTTATTAAATAATGATACTAAAATATTTGCACTAATTTATGCTAAAAGATTAAAATCAGGGTTAGGTGATATAATTGATGAAGAACAATCAGGCTTTATGCCAGGCCGGAATATAGGAAATAATATAGGCTACGTTTGATTTTGGACATGATCGATTACAATAAATACATATTAGATGATAGTTTTGTTCTATTTGTCGATTTTTATAAAGCATTCGACACAATTAGTCACCAATTTATGTTAAAAACGATCAAATGCTTTGGCTTTGGAGAACAATTCTTGAAGGCTATTCAAACTCTATACAGTGGATGTAACAGTTCAGTTAAACTTGCGCATGGCACAACTCCTAGATTTGAGATTGGTCGTGGAATACGACAAGGTTGTCCTCTTTTCTTTTTCTCCTTGTTACACAAATCATGGCTAGACATATTAAAAATGCCCAGTTCCAAGGTATACTGACTTTAGGTACAGAATTCAAAATTTCACAGTTAGCGGATGATGCGGCATTATTTACAACCCGATCACACTAAATGCGTCTTTATAGCACGCATGTGTATTGTCGTGTAATATATACGCTACGTGCATATGATACGCATTGGTTGGTTAGGTTAAGTTTAGGTGTGGGGTAGGGTGCGTGTGTATTGTACGTTTGGCTAGAATTAGTGGTGTGGGGTGCGTGTGTATTATACGCAAATGAACTGCGTATCAATTGCACGCGAAAAACTGCATCTCATATGCACGTAAAAACTCATTTTCGCGTATAAATTACACGATAAAACACGATGCGTGTTATAGAGACGCATTTACGTGAGAATAATAAGCACGAGGTTATCAAAGCAATTGATGCTATTACAAAACCCTCTGAAGTTTCTGGTTTAAGAATGAATTTAAATAAATCCGCCTTGTTATCACTAAAGGAATGTGACTTAACAGAAATAAGTGGTATTCCTGTTAAAAAAAACAATAACATACTTGGGGGTTATCATTGATAAAAATGAAAAAAGGCGTTGCAATCTCAATTTTGACCCCATAGTAAAGAAAATAAGGAAAAGATTTGATGTATGGTTGATGAGAGATTTGTCACTGAATGGCAGAGTTTTATTATATCTAAGGCAGAAGAAGGGATATCACGTGCCGTCTATCTATCTTTATCCATGGGAATGCCAGCTAGTGTATATAAAAAACTTGATAAGATCTTATTTAATTTCATTTGGAGGAATAGACCGGAGGAATCATTATTTGGTAACACTTTATTTGAAGGGGTGTGCATAAGACTGACATGACATTGTCATAAACATGACATAACACCTGTCATGAACATGAAGTAGTCTTTATGAATGTTTATGACTGTTGTCATTAAGTGTCATTCGGTAAATTATGACACTTTTAATGCAAAGTTGACATTGTTTTAATTGTCTTTGTTATGACAACTTGACATTAACAAAGACAAAAATGTCTTTTTTATGACAACTTAACATTAACAAAGACAAAAATGTCTTGATTATGACAACTTGACATTAACAAAGACAGAAATGTCTTTGTCATGACAACTTGACATTAACCAAGAAATCATAACCTGTCAACCTGACATCTTTATAACTAGTCCAACGTGTTCCACTTTACTTGAGGTAAGGGGAAATATTAATGACACTGTTGTTAAAGCATTCGACAGTGTAATAACCCTTAATGACATCTTTATAACTAGTACAATGTGTTCCACTTTACTTGAGGACAAGTAAAATATTCATGACAGAGTTATGGTGTCATGACGCCCAAAGTCAAAACCAAACACATATGACAGGGTAATGTAATGTTAACGCAAAGCTAAATAACTTCTTTAAGTTTGATAATTAGACCTGTTATGACATATTTGTGACAGGTTATGATTTCTTGGTTAATGTCAAGTTGTCATAACAAAGACATTTCTGTCTGTGTTAATGTCTGTGTTAATGTTAATGTCAAGTTGTCATAATCAAGACATTTTTGTCTTGGTTAATGTCAAGTTGTCATAACAAAGACATTTTAAACAATGTCAACTTTGCATTAAAAGTGTCATAATTTACCAAATGACACTTAATGACAAAAGTCATAAACATTCATAAAGACTACTTCATGTTCATGACAGGTGTTATATCATGTTTATGACAGTGTCATGACAGTCTTATGCACACCCCTTCAAATAAAGTGTTACCCATTATTTACATAAACATATTTTATGTAATTTAAGGAAAGATGCCTTGAAGTGTTGACCTCTGAAACCTTAAGTAATTCATTTTTGGTTAGATGGTTAAGTAATTTAATTAAGGAAGCAGAGACCATATGGAACACCTTTCCCAAATACATTTTTGATTCACTGGGAGGATTAAACTTTTTGTTGAAATGTGATTTTAAAGTTGAGAAGTTACCTGTGAAGTTAGCCAACTTTCACAAGCATGCCCTGTTAGCCTGGAAAATGGTCTACAAACATAATTTTTGGAACAACAGGAATATTCAATATAAACGTAAATCTATATATTTTCAGAGATGGGTTGATAACAACATTCTAGTTGAACAACTCATGAACACAGAAGGAGAGTTACTAACATACGACGAGTTTCTTTCAAAAACAAAATTTCCTGTCTCCCCTAGGGAATATGCTATCGTTTTTGATGCTGTGCCAAGAAATATTATTTAGATTTTAAAATATAACTCAACCCGTGTAAGTGGTAGTAATTTGACTACACAAGAAATTTTCCTTGGTAACATTGACATCACAAAAAATATCCAAACAAATACATTAGGAATCTAATGCACACTAAAACACTTCTTGCAGCACGTTCCTTTTGGGCTTCTCAGTTTGAAGACATCAGAGATTTAAAATTGCTATTGAATATTCCTGTACCTTTTGTGGTAATTATGACGAAACAATTTGTCATCTGTTTTATGATTGTACTTACACTAAGATATTTTGGAGAGATGTTGAAAACTATATAAGACGTAAAACTGGAACAACTTTAACATTGAGGAGAAAAGATGTGTTTATTTACTTTGAAGATGGTGGAACAGAATCCTGTGGAACAGGATTTTTCTTTTTTTGTCCAGTTGTTTTTAGTCTTGGGCAAATTCCATATTCATAAGAAGAAATGGGCAGAGTCCAAGTTTTGAACACCTTTTAGTAGAGCTAAAACAATATCACACCACTGTAAGAGGTCTTAAAAATAGAAAGGCTATTAAGACTGATCTTGTACTTTCTAAATATGTTTAATTAGTATCCTTTTATGCAATTTGGTCTTGTTTTATTTTTTATTTTATTTTATTTTATTTTATGATCATTGTTTGTCTTTTATGTTTGTTTAGTATTGTATGTTGTTTATCAACCCTGGCATAAACAGATGTTGTTGTATTATATTGTTAATATTGAATTAAAAAAAAGGCCAACAGGGTATCTTACGGTGGCCGAGAGAGCTCACCGCGCTGCAACCTGATGAAGACGAATGCAATTACAAAAAAACGTGTGCAACTTTAAAAACGCATGCAAATGCAAAAAAAACATCGCAAATTAAGAAAAACATCTTCATCAGTTCCACAACACACGTGTGGTCCAAGTACTCACAACACAACCAAATACAGAAACGCGCTGCAAACGTTCACAACATCACCAAATAGAGAAATGCTCTGCAAATAGCACGGTCCACAACGGAAATGTTTCCGGGGAACCAAATACGTGTGCTTACAGCAAAAAACCTTTATTGACAAGAAGTCAAAGCCTATATTTTTTCAACAAATAAACTATACTATTAAAATAATATTGTATATATAAATAATATTATAATATGATATTTTTTAAGGTTCTATACTCCTTGCTTACTCAAAATTCTACTTTGTTTTATTTAATTTCTTTTGACTTTTCCCCCACACAACACCGAGATTCAAATTATTAAGACATACAACTTGTGTACAATACACAACATGTGTTAACAATATGTTCAATGTCATCACAATAGAAATGAGAAAAGAACAATGATCTGGAAACTAAACTAACTAAATAAAAAAGATCTAGAAGAACATGAAGGCAAGATATTAATCTATACATCAGTTACACTATACAAATAGTCATTTTATGTTTAAATTTTCATAAGAAAAGTTTCCTAAAAATGTTAGGTAATGTATGGCACTGACATACAGATATATAAAACAGATATTTTAGCAAATTTTTATAAAGTAAAAATAAAAAATAATTTATTTGCAACCGTTATGTTAATCATTATATTTCTGTCGTCAGAACAGCTATACAGCTGATGGACAAAGTGCTGCGTTGTCATAGGAACATCCAAGGTAAAAATAATTACATTAAGTTGTCTGTTGTTGCTCCCTTCATCAAGTTCCAAACGGCTACATAAATGACACACTAGGTGTCATGCTCACGCCAAATTCCCACTTGAAGAGCTTTGCCGTCTGCCCTTTGAAGGGAGTAGGGCATAGGAAAGCTTACGAGCAATAAAGCAAGTCCCAGTTGGGTCCGTCACTTATTTGGTTCCCCGGAAACATTTCCGTTGTGGACCGTGTTATTTGCAGCGCGTTTCTGTATTTGGTGGTGTTGTGAACGTTTGCAGCGCGTTTCTGTATTTGGTTGTGTTGTGAGTACTTGGAGCACACGTGTGTTGTGGAACTGATGAAGATGTTTTTCTTAATTTGCGATATTTTTTTGTATTTGCACGCGTTTTTAAAGTTGCACGCGTTTTTTTGTAATTGCATTTGTCTTCATCAGGTTGCAGCGCGTTGAGCTCTCTCGGCCACGGTAGTATCTAGTCTCTATATGATATATATGGTGACCACCATCAAACAAACCAAATGTGGGGCAATTATAAGTTTGTGTGGGATAAACATGGGACATGTTACCAACACTAAAACATACCCTGAAACTGTTATACGTATATATTATATAAACACAAATAAGCAGACATTTTAGGGTAGTTTTTTTTTTGTGTCAGACACCATCTTAAACCGGTCAGCCGCTCCGCTCAGTGTAAGGTGAAATGAGCTGTCAGCGCATTAAATTAATAATATCTCACTAAATACTGAACTGATTTTCACGCGGTTTCACGCTGCAAAGGTCATTCATGTAGCTATGATATAGGATACGTGGTTTGGCGTATTTTAATATCCATAATATATTCTGATATTGTCACGCTGTGGGTGCAGGCAGAAGGAACATGAGGAGTCCAAATACAAACAAAGATGAATTTACTTCCAAAATATAAGGCAAAGAAACAGGGAACAGGAGCAAACACCGGGTAACATCAGACAGGTATCAAAATCCACAGAGTAACATTCACATAACATGAACATCGACCGACAAGCACTGAATGGAACTGAACTAAATACACAGAAGAATCAAGCTAAATGTGGTGAAAACAGGTGAAACAGATGAACAAAACGAGTAACAGGTGGCTAATGAGGGAGTGAGTTCAAATGAAGAGACAAGAGGGTCTTGGCAATTGTAGTGCCGTAGACGCAGACAGGACGGTGCAGACACAGACTGTGACATCACTCCCCCCTCCCGGTAGGCGTGACCTCACGCCGTAACATCAATGGGGAGGGGGGGGGGGGCGCCCTGGAGGCTGTGGAGGGCGCGGTCTGGAGGAGGAAGCCCCCCAGGGCGGAGCAGGATGAGGGTGTGGCCAGGGCGGAGCAGGACATGGAGGAGCAGGCTGAAGGCGTGGCTAGGGCGGAGCAGGCTGGGGACGAGGTGTAGCAGGCTGGAGGCGTGGCCAGGGCGGAGCAGGCTGGGGGTGAGGTGTAGCAGGCTGAAGGGGTGGCCAAGGCGGAGCAGGCTGAAGGCGTGGCCAGGGCGGAGCAGGCTGGGGCCGAGGTGTAGCAGGCTGAAGGCGTGGCCAGGGCGGAGCAGGCTGTGAGGACCCTTCGGGCGGCCGCGGTGGTGAGGACCCTTCGGGCGGCCGCGGCGGTGAGGACTCTTCGGGCGGCCGCGGCGGTGAGGACTCTTCGGGCGGCCACGGCGCTGAGGACCCTTCAGGCGGCCACGGCGGTGAAGACCCTTCGGGCGGCCACGGCGGTGAGGACCCTTCGGGCGGCCATGGCGGTGAGTACCCTTCGGGCGGCCGTGGCTGGGACACTGGCCCCCCCCCAAAAAAAATATTTGGGCTGAGTCCCCGGATTAGGGGCAGATGGGGAGTGGACCGTCTCTCGCTGAACAGAAGGGCCGGTCTCGGGCTGGACGGTCTCGGGCTGGACGGTCTTGGGCTGGACGGCCTCTGGCGATGGCTGGACGGTCTCGGGCTGGACGGTCTCGGGCGCGGGCTGGACGGCCTCTGGCAATGACTGGACGGTTTCAGGCGATGACTGGACGGTCTCTGGCGATGGCTGGACGGTCTCTGGCGATGGCTGGGCGGTCTCTGGCGATGGCTGGACGGTCTCTGGCGATGGCTGGACGGTCTCTGGCGATGGCTGGATGGTCTCTGGCGATGGCTGGACAGTCTCTGGCACTGGCGGGACGGTCTCTGGCACTGGCGGGACGGTCTCTGGCGCTGGCGGGACGGGGCTGGACGGAATCAACGATGAGGAGAGTTCAGGCTCAGGAGGGCTGGATGGGACCAGCGATGAGGAGGGTTCGGGCTCAGGAGGGCTGGATGGGACCAGCGATGAGGAGGGTTAGGGCTTAACGGAGCTGGACGGACTTTCGGGCTGGACTGGTGTTACCGTGAGGGACGAACCACAGACCCAAAGAGCCCTGTCCAGAAACTCCGAAAAAAGCAGATGTAGGTCATCGAGCAGCAGAATCTGGGCCAGGGGATCGTCCAAACCTCTCCAGAACCGCTGTTTAAGGAAATCTTCCTCCCAGTATATGTCCTGGTGCAGGTGAAGATTAACTTCAACGAATTCCTCCAGTGAGGCCCCATTTTGGTCAAAGAGGAACGCTTCCATCTGGTCGTCCATCTTACTCAGTCTTGGTCGGTCGATCTGTCATGCTGTGGGTGCAGGCAGAAGGAACAGGAGGAGTCCAAATACAAACAAAGATGAATTTACTTCCAAAATATAAGGCAAAGAAACAGGGAACAGGAGCAAACACCGGGTAACATCAGACAGGTATCAAAATCCACAGAGTAACATTCATATAACATGAACATCGACCGACAAGCACTGAATGGAACTGAATTGAACGTCTCGGTTACGGATGTAACCCTCGTTCCCTGAGTAGGGAACGGAGACGTTACGTCAAGGAGTGACGGAGAATGGGGGTTTCGCATAGAAAGCCAATCCTCTTTGAGTATTTAACAACGAGCCAATGGCGTGAAAATGCCATGGGTCTGCGGAATTTGCATAGCGTACTCAGCCCACCCATGTGGGTATAAAAGGAGGAAGTGAACGCAACCGCAGTATGTCTTCGCTGAGGAGCCAAGACTGAACTCAGGCGTCACCCAGCGGTACAGCAGAAGTGGCAGGGAGACGTAACGTCTCCGTTCCCTACTCAGGGAACGAGGGTTACATCCGTAACCGAGACGTTCCCTTTCGTAGTCACTCCGAGTTACGTCAAGGAGTGACGGAGAATGGGGGTCTATGCCATCACGCCATCTTCCAGCTGTCTTCCAGTGCTCTGCGAAAGTCTAGACCTCTGACGAAAAGAATACAAAAGGTCTTACTTAGACACAAAATTACCAAGGTACACTGGGAAACATATCCCGGAAGGGACATGCTACCAGATGCCTACCGAAGGGAGGACTTACAAAACACATATGACCACTAGGGCTGCATATGGAGAATACTGGAGCGCCAACCGCAGGTGGCAACTAGCTCCAGGGGTGGCCGATGGCTTGCCGAGGGAAGACACATGCTCTAAGAGGCTTACAGTGGAGAATACACATGAGACAGTTACCAAAGGGGAACCGTGCACATGGAGGCACCTAGCCGGCACCAGAGCAACGCAGTGGTGCCCGCATCAAAAGTGCTGGAGGACTCAGGGCTTCAAAGAAGGTACAACTGAGGAAATATCGCACTTATCCAATCCAAGGAGTGGAGTGGCGAGCAAGCGAAGACACTTAAGCGGTTCCAGTACTAGCGGAGGCGAGTACACGAGAGGATACCGGCTCAATTCGCAGATTATAAAATCTTGCAAAGGTGTTAGGTGTCGCCCAGCCTGCAGCTCTGCAAATGTCTGTTAGCGAGGCGCCATGCGCTAAAGCCCAAGAGGAAGCCATACTCCGAGTGGAGTGGGCCGTCACACCAAGGGGGCACGGTCGACCTTGCTGCTGGTAAGACAAAACAATGGCGTCCACTAACCAGTGAGACAACCGTTGCTTTGAGAGAGCCCTTCCCTTCTGGCTCCCCCCATGACAGACAAAGAGCTGTTCTGAGGTCCTGAAACACCGCGTTCTGTCAACGTAGGTGCGGAGTGCATGTACCGGACAGAGCAGTGCCAAGGCTGGGTCTGCCTCCTCCAGGGGCAGCGCTTGCAAGGTCACCACCTGATCCCGGAAGGGAGTGGTGGGGACCTTGGGCACGTATCCAGGCCGGGGTCTCAAGACAACGTGAGAGTAAGCCGGCCCGAACTCTAGGCACGCTTTGTCAACGAAGAATGCGTGCAGGTCCCCTACCCTCTTGATGGAGGCCAATGCAACCAGGAGTGCTGTCTTCATAGACAGGAACTTTAACCCCCTGGGGACCAAGGTGTATTTGGGGTCCTTGAGAGGTTCTGACATGCCCTGACATCTGTGTTTTTTTCAGCTGCTTATAAACATATTAATGGCACAGGTGAAATTACACTATATTTAGCAGAAACAGGGCAACCATGACATATGGGCAACATGTTTGTACATGTTTGCATTTTTGAGAGAATATTGTTTATGCGTGGTTATTGTAAAAACTAAAAATGAAAGTTTCTGAAATAAGGCCAGAAAACACATACTAAATATGCGTCCACAAGACTTTTGACTAATTGATGTTGTTGCCTAGGGTTTTTTCTTCACAATGATCTGAAAATCATCCCCCTAATCATTCACATAAAACTGTGAATTGGGTTATATTGTGAAAAAGATTTTTTTGTTTGCCAAGGCAATATGCGAATGGGCGTGAACAGGCCAGCCCCATCATGTATAATTAGGTGATTCACACCTGAGAGAGACAAAGACATGCATAATAATGAGCCTTTCATTCAGGTGAGTCAGACAAGAAAAAAATGAAAGGACAACATATATATATATATATATATATATATATATATATATATATATATATATATATATATATATAACAGAAGGTCAGATGCAAAAGCCTCCAAGTTCCATTTTAAATTCTTCTAGAATGATCATTTTTATCAAGCTTGTATATTTAAGTTCAGTAATTTCAATTAAATGACAATTAATAGGTAGTCTTCATTGCCATTATGTGAAATTACTGAACTTATATATACAAGCTTGATAAAAATGATCATTCTAGAAAAAATTCAAATGGCACTTAGAGGCTTTTGCATCTGAACTCTTCATATATATGCGTGTATGTATAAAATCAAAGTATAAATGAAAGTCAAAACCCATTTTTTGTCATACCTGGAAACAAATCCTGGTCAATTTTTATATGGGCCATGTAGAATTGGTTCAAGATGTTTTAAACTCTAACCAAAAGTGTGTTTAAATATGATTCGTGTGTGTGGCTAATAAAATAATATGAGCAGAACTCTAACAGTCTAACTAAATGAACGTTCGTTCGTACATCCGTCCACACACCCGAATCATATTTAAACACACTTTTTGGTTATAGGTCTAGATAAATAATGTTACTAATGTAAGGATGTCTCATGAGATTCTTGTTCAAATGAAAGCGAAAGTGAATTAACGCACAGCGCGCGTCAGTGAATTCGTCTATTCTTCCCTATCAGACGCGCATTTGATATTTACACACTCTTTGTGGACACTATTCAATAACGCGATTCAAACAAAGCACTTATAATAAATGACTTACTGCATCAGCTGAATCCGTGCGTGCTCCTCAAAATGGAACTTTAAGGTAACTTTTTTTCCAGGATCTCCTCACTGCGATGAGGGCGTTTTCATGGCTTGCCTCAACATTAGAATTTGAATAGCACGCGCTCCCAGTGGGCGCGGTTACATTAGCACCTCATTTGCTGTAATGAGGTGAAAGGGAAAATCCTGACATCTCTTTCTTTTCATACAGATTACATCAACTGAGAGTAGTTGCTTTTTATATAAATGACTTAAATTAAAAGAAGAAAATCTCAGCTTCATAAAGAGAGATCTTTCGTGTGTCTGTGATAAGTATTTAATGAGTTACAGCTCTTTTTTCGGACGCGTTTCAGAAAGATTTTTGCGGAGACAGAGTGAGCTGAAAGCGCACCCTGTTTAATTTATTTATTTTACAAAAACACAAGGTTTTGATATTAATAAGAGTGTACAGAAAAAAAGAAGACCCTCTATAGTTTATAATCATGTATCGATTTTATTTATATGACCATCAATGACGGAGTATTTTAAGTCTATGTTGCAGCTGTGTGAAAAAAAACGATCAAAACGCGGGGGCGCGTTTTTGGTCCCCAGGGGGTTAACTCAACTGATTGTAAAGGCTCAAAGGGAGGCCTCTGCAGAGCACTTAAAACTACTGAGAGGTCCCAAGAGGGCATGAGGGGAGGACGAGGCGGATTTAGCCTCCTCGCTCCCCTCAGGAACCTGATGACCAGGTCGTGCTTTCCAACGGACTTACCCTCAACTGCATCATGAGAGGCGGAAATAGCCGCGACGTAAACTTTGAGGGTGGAGGGCGACAGCCTGCGCTCCAACCCATCCTGCAGGAAGGAAAGCACGACACTGATCGAGCATCTCCGGGGGTCTTCTCCGCGAGAAGAGCACCAGTTGACGAAGAGGTTCCACTTCAACGCATAAAGGTGTCTCGTGGACGACGCTCTAGCGGAAGTGATGGTTGCCGCCACCGCAGGTGGCAGCGAACTCAAACCTGCCTCAGAGGGTGCCACAGAGTGCCCCGTCTCTGAGTAAGCAGATCTTGTCTCAGAGGAATAGGCCAAGGAGGTGCTGTCGCGAGGAGCATGAGTTCGGAGAACCACGTCCTGGTGGGCCAATAAGGGGCTACCAGCAGGACCTGCTCCTCGTCCTCCTTGATCTTGCACAACACCCGTGCAAGGAGGCTCACTGGGGGAAACGCATACTTGCGTGGGCCCCGCGGCCAGCTGTGCGCCAGTGCATCTGTGCCGAGCGTGCCCTCGGACAGGGAATAAAACTGGACGCAGTGGAATGAGTCTTGGGAGGCAAACAGATCTATCTGAGCCTCCCCGAACTGGTCCCAGATCAGCTGGACCGTCTGGGGATGGAGTCGCCATTCGCCGGAGATAGGGCGGATCCGTGACAGCTCGTCGGCTGCCAGGTTCCGAACTCCTGGAATGTACACAGCACGAAGGGACCTCAGGTGCTTCTGACTCCATAGTAGGAGGTGGCGAGCGAGCTGCGACATCCGACGTGAGCGTAGACCACCCTGGTGGTTGATGTACGCTACTGTAGCGGTATTGTCTGAGCGGACAAGTACGTGTTGACCCCTGAGCAACGCTCGAAAGCGGTGCAGGGCCAGGCGTACTGCCAGCAGCTCGAGGGAATTGATGTGCATGAGGCGCTGGGGTCCTGTCCAGGAACCCGCGGCTACATGCCCATTGCACATGGCACCCCAACCCGTGGTGGATGCATCCGTGGAGACAACGAGATGCCTGGAAACTCGCTGAAGCGGGACACCTGCCCGAAGAAAGCTGAGGTTCAACCACGGGAAGAAGGTACGGCGGCACGCTGGAGTCACTGGAACTCGGAGCGAGCCGCGATGCCATGCCCACCTCGGGACTCGGTCGCGAAGCCACAGCTGAAGCGGTCTCATATGAAGCAATCCGAGTGGCGTAGCCGCGGCTGCGGATGCCATATGCCCCAGGAGCCTCTGAAAGAGTTTCAGTGGAACCGCACTCTTGCCCTCGAACTGTCGAAGACAAGTCAGCAGTGAGTGCGCGCGCTCGCTCGTAAGCTGCGCGGACATGGACATGCATCTCCATGCCGAGAAAAGAGATCCTCTGCACGGGGCAAAGTTTGCTCTTCTCCCGGTTGACCCGAAGGCCCAGACGGGCTAGGTGCTGGAGCACCAGGTCTCTGTGTTCGCAAACCTGTTCTCGAGAGTGTGCCAGAATCAGCCAATCGTCGAGATAGTTCAGGATGCGAACCCCGTGTTCGCGAAGGGGAACAAGGGCTGCCTCGGCGATCTTCGTGAAGACGCGAGGGGACAGAGCTAACCCGAATGGGAGAACCGTGTACTGGTATGCCTGGCCCTCGAAAGCAAACTGAAGAAACGGTCTGTGTCGAGGCAAAATGGAGACATGAAAGTACGCGTCCTTCAGGTCGATCGCTGCAAACCAATCCTGATGCCGAACACATTCGAAAATGCGTTTGGCCGTGAGCATTTTGAACGGCATTCGATGCAGAGTGCGGTTCAAAACGCGCAGATCCAGGATCGGTCGTAACCCACCGGTCTTCTTGGGGACAATGAAGTAGGGGCTGTAAAACCCGGACTTCACCTCGGCTGGAGGGACAGTCTCGATTGCACCCTTCGCCAGCAGGGTCGCAATCTCTGCTCTCATAACCGGGGCATTGCCACCGACTATCGTGGAGCGAACTCCCCTGAAACGGGGAGGAGATCGTGCGAACTGAATCGCGTAGCCGAATCTGATCGTTCTGATGACCCAGCGGGACAGACCGGGGAGCTCTAGCCAAGCTCCTAGGAACTGAACCAGCGGGGTCATGCGAACCACAGACGTCCCCCCGGAGGGGCAGTGGGGCGGAGTGACTGGCATGCGCACGGGAGAAACCACATGCGGGTGCGTAGTCGAGCTACGCTCCCCAACAGAAGAGACCAGGGAAGGACCAGCGTTCCACGGGGGTCTGTTCTGCCGGGGGTCTGGCGATAGAGGGGGAGAGGAGCGGTGTGGTCCGGGGACGACACGCGCTTCTCTCCGCACCCTCAGAGACAGAGGGGAATGAGCGGGGCGACACTCTGGAGCATCGTGCGCGCTCATTCCGGTCTGTGTGCTCAGTGATAGTGTAAAGTCTTTCTTTAACCAACTCAGGGTGCTGCTCACCCGTGGGTGAAGCAGCGGGGAGCTGAGAACAAAAGATTCTCCCCCGGCCCTCCACCGGGGGAAGGAGGGGGCCTGCTACCTCCTCCTGGGAAAAACTCGACGCCATCACTGAGCAGCCCGTCTCAGGAACGCCGCTTAGCCTGGCGTTTAGCGGGGCGCGGAGCCTGAGGGGGCTGTGACGCTCCTCTGCGGCCGCCTCTACGGCGCGACCCGGGTGGAGGCTGCTGCTGGGGTCGCTCCGGAGGGAGTGGGGCCGCAGCGGAACGTCCTCGGCGGCGAGCAGACTGAGGCGACTGAGGCGGCTGAACCGACGGCTGGGTGGAGGCAGCAGCTGGATCAGAAACGGGCAACACTGGCGCTCCCGAGGGAGGCAGCGCAGCCGCATCCTCACTTCCCGAGGAATCAAGCCCGCCTTGTGATGCCGCGATCGACATCGCATCATCCTCTGGAGCGCTGAACGAAACAGACGGTGCCTGCGAACAGGCAGACGTCTGAGTCGTCTCAGCACTCGCTGGCTGCAACACTGTTGCGGTGGGTGGGACCCGAGGAACTAGCGTCGGGGATTTGTTCCACACCGTCACCGTCAGATCACCCTGGCCGCGAGCCGAAGAGCTTCCCCGGGTAGAGGAAGCTGAACGGGTAGCGGAGGCGGGGACTCTCACAGTAAGATCATTGAGTCTCGATCTAAGTGTTGAGATGGTCATATTCCCACAAAAGGGACATGACTCATCCACGAAAGCTGCTTTAGCATGACGAAGACCCAGACATACAAAGCAGCGATCGTGCCCATCAGAGGACGACAGAAATCGACCGCACCCAGAAGAACATGGGCGAACCATATTTAAAAAGACGTGCCGCGTGTAGCTCTTTCAGAGGAGAGGAGGAAATTCACTCTTTCAGTGCCGAGGCGACCAGGGAGAAGCGCAAAGTCTGGCAGACCACTGCACAGATCGCAGGCAATGCAGAATCTCGCTGGGTACCGCTGTCACACCAACACTGAAGAGGACACTCGTCTCGAAGAGGCTTGTAGTGATATGGCTTGTGGAGTGAAGAATGCTCTTGGCTCCGAAGCGAAAACATACTGCGGTTGCGTTCACTTCCTCCTTTTATACCCACGCGGCGGGGCGGAGTACGCTATGCAAATTCCGCAGACCCATGGCATTTTCACGCCATTGGCTCGTTGTTAAATACTCGAAGAGGATTGGCTTTCTATGCGAAACCCCCATTCTCCATCACTCCTTGACGTAACTCGGAGTGACTACGAAAGGGAACTAAATACACAGAAGAATCAAGCTAAATGAGGTGAAAACAGGTGAAACAGATGAACAAAACGAGGAACAGGTGGCTAATGAGGGAGTGAGTTCAAATGAAGAGACAAGAGGATCTTGGGAAGTGTAGTGCCGTAGACGCAGACAGGACGGTGCAGACACAGACTGTGACAGATATAAGATATAAAGTGACCAGACACAATATGTGTGATGAAGGATATAATGTATTTTATAAATCACATAGGCCTACTATAAATATAATAAAGAAGCAGAAACAGATAGTAGCAGTAAAGTAAGATATTTTAATAAGTTGAAGAAAAAAATAATGATTTGTGACATAGGCTACACATGGACACACGCACATACAATACACACGAACAGACACACTCTCTCTCTCTGTCTCTGTCTCTCTCTCTCTATCTATCTCTCTCTCTCTCTCTCACACACACACACACACACACACACACACAGAATGCAGCCACCGAATCCACCGAACGCAGCCACCTGTAATAAAAATTGAGAAGAAGCTTTTCAACGTGTTTGCATCAGTAATTTCGAAAAATTATATTCGGACAACATTAAGCCTTAGCCTATACCTTTTTATTGTATGTGGATGTGGGAGGGGAAAATGTCGAGACTAAAGCCCTATTCTGATCAACTTTACATGGAGTAAGTAGATGGAGATGGAGTAAGTTAATGATGTAATTTTGCCACAGGACTTCAGTAATACCAATAGCCAAATCACACGTGATAAGATGTAGCTTATCAATAAAACTAGAAGTTGGAGAGATAACTCAATTTGCGCATCGCTGTCATGCGTGTATTACATTGCTTCCTGATATCATGTGTGCAACAAACACAAATAACCTATACAACAGGGCAATAGAATGCTTATCTAATAACCTAGAAGCTTTTGTAATTACTGTATGTAACGGTTACCCCACCTCTCCATGCCGGGTGAAAACCGGCTGATGCAGTAAACAACATTTCACAATGATTTCAATACAGTGATAGCAAATATCCTTGCTCCTTCTCGATTATCTGGTAATATTCTATTCACAAAATACAACCAATAGTACGGTAATGTTAAGACTTACTTGTGAAAAGCCCTATTTTCGGTGGTTCGGCGATTAGAACAGAAAAATGCTCCACAATGCTCAGGCATCTTATCTGCTGCCACGCAACGAAACTAGGAATACGACCAGTTCAGGATGGCGGCCGGATTTCTCGGTTTCCAGCGGCCAATAGGGTATCTAGTCTCTATATGATATCTATGGTACTGACTGCCATAGGTATCAAGTTACGCCCTCATCCAAAGGCAGGGCGGGGATATGCAGCTCATTTGTATTTAAGGTGGTATACACACGAAACAGCTCATTTTTAAACAGGGCCCAAAAGTACATTTTCAAATGGTTATAATAAATTAACTGTGGGGTATTTTGAGCTGAAAGTTCACAAATACATTCTGGGGACACCCGAGACCAATATTACATCTTGTAAAAAGGTGCATAATAGGTGCTCTTTAAAATGTGATAGGCCTATTGCCTGCACAGCTCTTGCGTTTCGTTTGGTCCCACACCACAAGGTGTCACTGTGGCCTCAAAGCTTCAGCACTGCACTCTGAGCTTGATTGCTGATGTCTGAGTTAGAACACGCCCCCCTTATTAGCATACGGAGAAAGAAATGTTGATATATATAAATGTGGAAATAAATAAATGTAGAAATAAATAAATGTGAAAATATATATATATGTAGGCATAAAAACATAAATACATTAATGAATGTGGAAATAAATAAAAGTGGAAATAAATAAATGAATAAATGTATTAATAAATAAAAAAAATGTGTGGGAAAAAATACAATTATACATATGGGAATAAAAGTAAAAATACTCATTTATTTGTACTTTTTTACATTTCTTTGTATATTTATTTATGTATTCATTTTTGTGTTTTTGCTTTTTTACATTTCTTCGTATATTTATTTATGTATTTATTTATTTTTAATTAAGTCAGCTTTGGCATTTCATAAAATCATGAAATAAGGCTGACATCACACACAATGTACCAATGCATTATCCCTCATGAACAATTATAACGTCTGATGTTTGCATACGTGTACAACTAAGACATCCTTAATGAATACACATGACTTCTGATGTTTGTATACGTATCCATGTATATCCTAATATGGGTTTGATTTTGTACTGCAGTCTCCATCCAACATGTGCACTTCGCTGGATAGTTTCTGCAGTCTACATACACAAAATCTTTTCGTATCAGATTTAGCTCATCTCTATTATGTATTTATTGAATTTTTTCTAATCCCTTGTTAGAATTGCTCTCTTATTTTAACAGGCCTAACGTTCTTCTGTTTTCCTGTTTCATAATAGAGATTTTAGTAGTGTCGTGCATGCACTCTGCCATAACCCTGACCAGGTTATCTTAATAATTCTACTGTGAATATTGTTTGTCTATAAGATTACTTCTTTTTTAGACTTCCTCTCACTTTTGAGATTTTAACACTCCTATTTGTTTAACCTTTTCATAAGGTTTTTACTATTTCGCTACTTCTCTTATTATGTAACCTACACAATAATTATCTTCATTCTTGAACACTTGATTATTGATTTTGGCAAGAAATCAATAATCAATGTGCCCCAAGGTTGGGCGCCATGTTTTATGGTTTCAGATCTACCCTATCACCATGGTTTCAGATCTACCTTAGCCTATATCATTCACCTTCTACCTTATTTTATTTATTCTCTCAGGACTCAGGTAAGGTAAAGTTGGTCAAATTCTACAATAAGCTAGCTAATAAGCATTCAAATTCATGATCTGATCATCATTCATGACTCTGGCTGAAAAAAACATCAAAGGAGTCAATGAGGATTTATGAAAAGTTCAGGTTCAAAGACTCTTTGGACCGAAGGCTTATGAATGTTTAGCCCTTTAAAAGACTTTGGCCAGAATGAAATATATTAATTAGGTCAAATATGGACTCTCCTTCTTAAGATACAAAAGAAGGAGTCAAAGAGTATTCATGGAAATTCAAGTTCAAAGACTCTTTGGCCAGAAATATGTTAAGTAGGTCAAATATGGACCTCTGTCTGGCTGATGAAACAGCAGAAGGACTCAGTAAGTAGTTATGGAAAGTTCAAGTTCAAAAACTCTTTGGACGGAAATATTTTAAGTAGGTCAAATATGGACGTTGCTGCTTAAGTAACACCAAAAGGAGTCAAAGGGTATTTATAGAAAGTGCAAGTTCAAAGACTCTTTGGCCAGAAACATGTTAAGTAGGTCAAATACTGACCACAGTCTGGCTCAAGAAACATCAGAGGGACACAATGAGTATTTATGGAAAGTTCAAAGACTGTTTGGAGAGAAATATGTTAAGTAGGTCAACTATGGACCACTGTCTGGCTGATGAAACAGCAGAAGGAGTCAATAAGTAGTTATGGAAAGTTCAAGTTCAAAAACTCTTTGGCCAGAAACATGTTAAGTAAGTCAAATACTGACCACTGTCTGGTTCAAGAAACATCAGAGGGACACAATGAGTATTAATAGGAAGTTCAAGTTCAAAGACTATTTGGCCAGAAATGTGTAAGAGGTCAGAAAGTGTTGGACGGTAGAGGTTAGTTTCAGATGTGTAATTATGAAGGGGAGATGCGAATTCCATTGCAATGAAGTCTGTTATAAGATTTTTCCAAATGTTAATGTGTAATTTATTTCTGGTTTTCCAGTTCATGAGGATAGTTTTCTTGGCGATGGTTAGCGCTATGAGGAGTATTTTAGCGTTTATAGTTTTGTCATTGATTATTGTGAGGTCCCCCAGCAAGCAAAGGGAAGGCGACAATGGGATGTGGCAGCCAACTATAGTGGATAGTGATTGTGTGACCTCTTCCCAAAAGTGTTTGATTGGAGTGCAGTGCCAGATTGCATGGATGTATGTATCTATAGAATTTTGATTGCAATGTGTGCAAACTTCTGATGTGAAACCCATTTTAGCTAATCTATTGCCCGTGTAATGTGTTCTGTGGAGTATTTTGTATTGTATTAACTGAAGATTCGCATTTTTGGACATGAGATGTTTTTACAGATTTAGGTCCAGAAGTTGGCATCAGGGGCTATTGAAAGATCGTTTTCCCATTTTATTGTTGGTAAGTATATAGTCTGAAGTTGATTTGAGATAATTTTGTATATTTTCGAGAGCAATTTCTTTGGAGAGGAAATGTTGACCATATCTGATATTGCCGGTGGGAGTTCTAAATTTGTATCTCTGATGTTTATTTTTGTCAGGACAGAAGATTTGATTTGTAGGTATTTTAAAAATCCGTTGTTCCCGATGCCATACTCCTGGGCCAGTTGTGGAAATAGTTTAAATGTGTTAGATTTGAAAATATGCTTGATGTGGGTGATACCCTTTTCCGCCCATGTGTGAAAATTCAATATTTTTTTATTGCTTATAAAGTCACGGTTGTTCCATAGTGGAGTGAGGTTAGATGGAGCTAGTGTAGAGTTTGTGATCTGGTGAAATTTTCACCAGGCTGTCAGAGTGGTGGCTATAGTTACTGCCTTAAAACATGTGTGTTGTTTAATTGATTTGGTGAGGAACGTTATGTCAGAATTCTTTGCATAGTGATTGTTCTATATCTAGTCATATTCATATTGAATAGAAATAATTGCAATAGCCATTCTACTGTAATGCACACTAGAACTACAGACTACCACTAACTTGTTCAGATATAACTGAAGGGAAATCATTGCATTTAGATGTTGCATTCGTGTGTAAAGAGAAATCGTTGCAATAGCTGTTGCTTTACAATGCATGCAATAACTAACTCATTCCGATACGCATAGAAAAGATAGTTACATTGCAAGAAATAAATAAACTATATGCAATGAAAACAGGTAACGTGCTTTTTGCATTGCAATGGCACACTAAACTAGTCGTTTTTATATTAGCCTATTTTATATTTCACATCGTTTATTTCACATAATTGCAATAGCGATTCTACTATAATGCACGCAATTAATAACATTTTCCTCTGTGCAATGAAAACACCTATTCTGTGTTTCATTGCATTGCAATAACTATCTTATAGCGTTTTATGAGACGCTAAAGGATGAGAACGGGCTGGTTATTCTGCTGCTGTTTCATGAGCCTTAGTCCTTATTCTCTATTTATACTCATTTACTCCTAACCATATTTGACCTACTTAATATATTTTTTTCCAAAGAGTCTTTGAACTTGAACACTCCATAAATACCCATTAGTTCCTTTGATGTTTTTTTTTTCAGCCAGACAGTGCTCCATATTTGACCTACTTAACAAATTTCTGTCCAAAGAGTCTTTGTCCTTGAACTTTCCATAAATGCTCATTAACTCCTTTGAGATTTTTTTTCCAGACAGACAGTGGTCCATGTTTGACCTACTTAAAATATTTCTGTCCAAAGATTCTTGGAACTTGAACATTCCATAACTACTTAATGAGTCCTACTGCTGTTTCATCAGCCATACAGTGGTCCATATTTGACCCATTTAACATGTTTCTTGCCAAGGAGTCTTTGAACTTGAACTTTCCATAAATACTCTTTGTAGTCCTTCTGCTGTTTTGAGTCCTTCTGAGAACTACTGTTGAGTCCTTCTGTTGCTGATTCATGAGTAATCAACCTCAATCTCTTTTTATACTCATTTACTCCTGTCCATATTTGACCTACTTAACATATTTTTTCCAAAGAGTCTTTTAAATTGAACTTTCCATAAAACACTCATTGATGTTTGATTAATTAACTCAATCTGATGTTTCATCTGACAGACAGTGGTCCATGATTGACCTGCTTAACATATTTTTGGGAAAAGAGTCTTTGAACTTGAACTTTACACACACACACATATATATATATATATATATATATATATATATATATATATATATATATATATATATATATATACATACATAGCCTCCTATCAATGTTTCATGAGCCAGACAGTGGTCAATATTTGACCTACTTAACATGTTTCTGGCCAAAGAGTTTTTGAACTTGAACTTTCCATAATACTCCAAATCCTTCTGATGTTTCTTAAGCAGGAGAGTCCATATTTAACCTTAACTTATTTCTGGCCATGGACCACTGTTGTCAGATGAAACATCAGATTGAGTCAATGAGTGTTTTTGGAAAGTTCAAGTTCAAAGACTCTTTGGACAGAAATAGTTTAAGTAGGTCAAATATGAACCCCTATCTATAGTTTATAGGATAGTCAGGAGTCTATAAGTTTCATCAGAAGTCTATGCCTTTCTATTGTCTTTCTATATCAGGAGTCTATAAGTTTCTATTGTTTACAGTTTTTTACAATTGCTATGACAGATTTTTCAATACTTTTAACAATTTTCCAAAACTCTTAACACAGTTAGCACTACATCTGGCTGTGTAAGCTATACTATTAACACATTTCTTGTTGCTTTAACACAAAATGCATACAATGAACACAAATTTAAAATGCTTGAACTTCTTTTACACACAAGCTCAAACAAGACCAAAACAATGGATTTTTACTGCCAAATTTACCATTGCTTTAACACTGTATGTCAGAACAGATAACACCATGTTCTAAACCTAATCTTACAGGCTAAAGTCGAGGTAAACAGCTGTTTATATTGTGAAAAACAAATAAATCCCCTGTATTTTATTCTATTGTTACTGAGAAACAGCTGATTGAATAATGCAAATATGGGACAAAGTGACAATGTGGCATTTCACAATTCCAGTGCAGTCATGACCTGGTTTGATCCCATCAGAGGATGATGTCCCCTTTCCCTTTCTTAGCCTGGAGATGGAAAATTTTTGACCATCGTCTATAGGTATGTATGCAAATGCTTGTATATATGGAGGTGTGTGCATACATATGTCTATATATACTGTATAGACCATTTCAAAAGATGTAAACAACACTGGTCCAGAAGCACTTCCTGTTTCAGTTTTTTAACACTACATAAAAGCTGGGATAAAATACAACCAACAGAACATTTAAAACTGAATCAAAAGTTAAACAAACATCTTTAAAAAGTTTTCTTTACATGTGAAATAAAGAAAACAGTTACAAACTAAAACAGGAAGTGCTTCTGGACCAGTGTTGTTTACATCTTTTGAAATGGTCTATATGTAGGCTACATATATATGTACTCTGTTTCTGTGGCTTGTACATTCCTGTATGTATTACCTTCTAAAGGGAAAATTGCTGTAAATAAAAATTTGATCACAAAAAAAGTTTTTTAACCATCGTCTACAGGACCAAATGTCCCTCCTGGATGCAATGGATTCTGCATCCCAAGACATTCCAGCTAAACACAGCCAGGGGTAAATAAGGAATGCCAAATGATTCTTCCCAAGATGCCTTATGCCTTGCCAGAGTAGTGTGTGATGTGGATGAGAACATGTGGCCAAATGGAGAAGACCGGGATGATTACAGTCAATATATTTAGTATTTTCCCATACAGTAATGCTGTAAATGGCCAGTATTGCATTTTTTTATCTTGCAGAAATGTCCTGTTGCAAATAAAGCCTTTACTGCACCAATTCTGTCTCTGTCTCATTTTTTTTCATAAACCGTTCTATTCTGCTATTCTGAGAAGGGTCATTCGTTGTTTTTTTTTTGTTGTTTGTTTTTTTGTTGTTGTTGTATTGAATTTCTACAACACAGGAAACAAAATGCACACATTTGCTAAACCCAAACAAAACTGTAGAGAAGCTTCAAAATAAACTGCTGTGCAAAACAATTTACTGTATAAACAATCCAATATACTGTCTATAGTATAAGGGCAGACCTGACATACTGTATATATAAAATAATGCAGTTTCTGTAATTCCATCTCATGTTAGTGTTTTTTGTGACATTGTGCTATGATTGACTAAATTCCCTGTTGGAAGAGAACATGTGTTAGTGTTTTGGTAGACATAGTGTATTGTGTTAGTGGATTATTGTTTTTTGAAAATTAGTGTTGGAGTTTAGTTTACAGTGTGTGATTTTGAGCATGAAATTAACCGTTTTGCCAATTGTGTGTTGTAGGTGTGTTGGTGTGTTAAGAGTTTAGAAAATTTGTTAAAAGTATTGAAAAAATGGTCATAGCGATTGTAAAAAACTGTAATATACGCAATAACGAACGTATATTCCTCTTTGCAATGCAAAGACATAACATGCTTTCCCGTGCATTTCCAATCTACAACTAATTCGTTTGTGCATTGACGAGAAAACATCAAATGAGCGGTCAGTTTACAATGCATAAAATTACTAGCCCATTTCATTGTTCAAATAACACTTGTGCATTCGCACAAAACTACAACTAACTACTCACTACCACTAACTAATTCAGAAATAACTGAAGGGAAATTATTGCATTTAGATGTTGCTTTATCGTGTGATTACAGTTTTTTTCAATTGCTAACAAGCGCTTACCTATACTTTAGATACTTTTTCTAAACTCTTAACACAGACTCACACCTACAAAACACAATTGGCCAAATGGATAATTTTCTTCTCAAAAACACATTTTGTTAAATATACACTAACTCTTCATTTCAAAATAGAACAGATCTTTCTCTGCACACACTAACTTTACCAAAACACTGGAAATATTACTCAAAATGAAATTATTCTGTCAAAGAATAACACTTGTTTTCACTTCACAAGGTACATGCAGTCAATCAAAGTACACCAGGTTTCAAAATACTGGCTATTGTTGAAATTACAAAAACTGCATAGACTTTGATGTTTCAGTTTTACAGGTATTTGCATGAAAAATATGTAATCCACCTTTTTTACACTACATTTGTTGGTTGGAAACTGTCCACATGTACAGTAATGTTCACATTCAAAAGCATTCCAGTAAAAAAAAAATTCAAGGTTTTTTTTCATCTCTGAAACCTCTCACTGCACCTCTCACTGCATCTCTCACTGCACCTTCACCTCTCACTGCATCTCTCACAGCACCTCTCACAGCATATCTCACTGCATCTCTCACAGCATCTCTCACAGCACCTCTCACAGCATCTCTCACAGCATCTCTCACTGCATCTCTCACGGCACCTCTCACTGCACCTCTCACTGCATCTCTCACTGCCCCTCTCACTGCATCTCTCACAGCACCTCTCACTGCATCTCTCACTGCATCTCTCACTGCAATTGTGTTTAGAGTTTTGAAAATGTGACAACTGTTTGGACAAATGCTTGTTAGCGACTGAAAAAAACTGTAAGAGAAATCGTTGCATTAGCTGTTGCTTTACAATGCAATAACTCTTTCCGATTTGCATAGAGCAGATAGTTGCATTGCAAGAAAGAACTAACTTCTGTGCAATGAAAACAGATAACGTGCTTTTCCCATTGCATTATATATTGTGCTTTCGCATTGCAATTGCACACTAGACTAGTCCTTTTCATCTTGAAGAGAAATTATTGCAATAGCCATCTATAATTACTACACGCTAGAACTACAGTTTTTAGAACTACTGTACACTACTTACAGTAATATGCAGTAACTCATTCCGATGTTCATAGAGCACACGTGTATAGTTGCATTGCAAGAAAGAACTAACTTCTGTGCAATGAAAACAGATAATGTGCTTTTCCATTGCATTATGTAAAGTGCTTTCGCATTGCAATTGGAGACTAAACTAGTCCTTTTCATATTGAAGGATAAATATTGCAATAGCCATTTTAATTATAATGCACTCAAGAACTAACGTTTTCCTCTGTACAATGAAAAGACATAACAGAAGTGCTTTCCCGTGCATTTCCAATCTACAACTAATTTGTGCACAGACGAGAAAACATCATATGAGCTGTCGCTTTACAATGCAATAACTCATTCCGATATGCATAGTGCAGATAGTGCATTGCAAGAAAGAACTAACTTCTGTGCAATGAAAACATATAACGTGCTTCTCCCATTGCATTATATTGTGCTTTCGCATTGCAGTCATCAAGCAGCAAACACATTTACATTGAATTAGGCTCCAGAGGAATTTCAATCACATCCTCCTCAATGATCTCACCCTGTGGGAACATGGGAACAGGAGCAGAAGTATCTTTCTGGCACGAGAGATCTGTGAAAGGGCTCAACCAGGCCACAGAAAAGGACCTCCGAAAGCTGACTTTATAGCTTCCCATGTTGTTTCTTCTCCCATGTAGGGTTTACACACTAAACTAGTCATATTCATATTGAATAGAAATGATTGCAATAGCCATTCTGCTATAATGCATGCTAGAACTGCATACTACCACTAACTTTTTCAGAAATAACTGAAGGGATATCATTGTAGTTGTTGCATTCGTGTGATAAAGGGAAATCGTTGCATTAGCTGTTGATTTACAATGCAATAACTCATTCCGATGTGCATAGAGCAGATAGTGCATTGCAAGAAAGAACTAACTTCTGTGCAATGAAAACAGATAACATGCTTTTCCCATTGCATTATATATTGTGCTTTCTCATTGCAATTACACACTAAACTAGTCATTATTCATATTGAATAAAAATGATTGCAATAGCCATTCTACTATAATGCACGCTATAACTACATACTACCACTAACTTGTTCAGAAATAACTGAAGGGAAATCATTGCATTTAGATGTTGCATTCGTGTGATAAAGAGAAATCGTTGCATTAGCTGTTGCTTTACAATGCAATAACTCATTCCGATGTGCATAGAGCAGATAGTTACATTGCAGGAAAGAACTAACTTCTGTGCAATGAAAACAGAAAACGTGTTTTTCCATTGCATTATATATTTTGCTTTCGCATTGCAATTGCACACTAAACTAGTCCTTTTCATATTGAAGGGTAATTTTTAAAATTGCCATTGTACTATAATGCACTTAAGAACTAACAATTCCCTCTTTGCAATGAAGAGACATGACAGAAACGCTTTCCCGTGCATTTCCAATCTACAACTAATTTGTGCACAGACGAGAAAACATAATATGAGCTGTGTCGCTTTAATATGCAATAACTCATTCCGATGTTCATAGAGCACATGTGCATAGTTGCATTGCAAGAAAGAACTAACTTCTGTGCAATGAAAACAGATGACGTACTTTTCCATTGCATTATGTATTGTGCTTTCTTATTGCAATTGCAGACTAAACTAGTCCTTTTCATATTGAAGGGCAATTAATGCAATGGCCATTTTTCTATAATTGCACGCTAGAACCATCGTTCCCTTTCGTAGTCACTCCGAGTTACGTCAAGGAGTGACGGAGAATGGGGGTTTCGCACAGAAAGCCAATCCTCTTCGAGTATTTAACAACGAGCCAATGGCGTGAAAATGCCATGGGTCTGCGGAATTTGCATAGCGTACTCCGCCCACCCATGTGGGTATAAAAGGAGGAAGCAGACGCAACCGCAGTATGTTTTCGCTTCGGAGCCAAGAGCATTCTTCTCTCCACAAGCCATATCACTAAAAGCCTCTTCGAGACGAGCGTCCTCTTCAGTGTTGGTGTGACGGCGGTACCCAGCGAGATTCTGCATTGCCTGCGATCTGTGCAGTGGTCTGCCAGACTTTGCGCTTCTCCCTGGTCGCCTCGGCGCTGAAAGAGTGAATTTCCTCCTCTCCTCTGAAAGAGCTACACGCGGCACGTCTTTTTAAAGACGGTTCGCCCGTGTTCTTCTGGGTGCGGTCGATATCCGTCTTTCTCTGATGGGCACGATCGCTGCTTTGTATGTCTGGGCTTCGTCATGCTAAAGCAGCTTTCGTGGTTGAGTCATGTGCCTTTTGTGGTAATATGACCATCTCAACACTTAGATCGAGACTCAATGATCTTACTGTGAGAGTCCCCGCCTCCGCTACCCATTCAGCTTCCTCTACCCGGGGAAGCTCTTCGGCTCGCGGCCAGGGTGATCTGTCGGTGACGGTGTGGAACAAACCCCCGACGCTAGTTCCTCGGGTCCCACCCACCGCAACAGTGTTGTAGCCAGCGAGCGCCGAAACGGTTCAGACGTCTGCCTGTTCGCGGGTACCGTCTGGATCGTTTGGCGCTCCAGAGGAAGACGCGTTATCGATCGCGGCATCACATGGCGGGCTTGATTCCTCGGGAAGTGAAGATGCGGATGCACGACCTCCTTCGGGAGCGCCTGTTGCCCGTGTCGGATCCCGAGATGACGGCTATGCTCTCTCGGGTCGCCGTGAGTATCGGGTTGCACTGGAATCTTCCGGCCCACCCCGATCACTCACGGATGGATGAATGGTTTTTGGGCAAAGCCGCCGCCGCGAGGCCACAGCCGACCCCAATGCCATTCGTCCCCGAGCTGCATGCGGAACTGACGAGGACGCGCTCGTCAGCTTCCCCCGCCTTTCCTCCCCTCGACGGCGCAGCTGCCCGTGGGTATGCTGGGGTGCCTCCGGTGGAGCGCTCTGTCGCGATGCAACTGTGTCCGCGGAGCGCCTCCTCTCGGGGGCCCCCCGAGCATCCCCCCAGAGCCTGTAGGTTTTCGTCGTCCATGACGGCGCGATCCTATAGCGCGGCGGGCGGCCGCCGCTATGCATATGATGGGCGTTTTTTAGGTCTGCCAAGCCAGACTGCTCAGAGGTATGCACGAGGGCGGGACTGATTCCCTTGGATCAGGTGATGGCCACTAGTGTGGTCCAGGAGCGTCATCTTTGCTAAAAAAAAAAAAAAAAAGCTTTTCGGCGGTGCGGTTGAGGACTTTGCCCAGCAGTTCTCTACCGCCCAGAAACAGGCTGAGGCTGCCCCGACGGCCAGCTGCTGCCTTCACCCAGCCGCCGGTGTAGCCGCCTCAGTCTGTTCGCCGCCGAGGACGAGCCTCTGCGCCCTTCCCTCCGGAGCGACCCCAGCAGCAGCCTTCACCCAGGTCGCGCCGTAGAGGCGGTCGCAGAGGAGCGTCACAGCCCCCTATGGGCTGCTCAGTGATGGCATCGAGTCTTTCCCAGGAGGAGGTAGCAGGGCCCCTCCTTCCCCCCGTAGAGGGCCGGGGGAGAATCTTTTGTTCTCCGCTCCCCGCTGCTCAAAAAAAAAAAAAAAATATAATAATAAGACGGGTTGAGTGCGTTAAAGAAAGACTTTATACTATCACTGAGCACACAGACCGGAATGAGCGCGCACGACGCTCCACAGTGTCGCCCCGCTCATTCCCCTCTGTCTCTGAGGGCGCGGAGAGGAGCGTGCGTCGTCCCCGGACCGCACCGCTCCTCTCCCCCTCTGTCGCCAGACCCCCGGCAGAACAGACCCCCGTGGAACGCTGGTCCTTCCCTGGTCTCTTCTGTCGGGGAGCGGAGCTCGACTACGCACCCGCATGTGGTATCTCCCGTGCGCATGCCAGTCACTCCGCCCCGCTGCCTCTCCGGGGGGACGTCTGTGGCTCGTATGACCCCGCTGGTTCGGTTCCTCGGAGCTTGGCTCGAGCTCCCCGGTCTGTCCCGCTGGGTCATCAGAACGATCAGATTCGGCTACGCGATTCAGTTCGCACGATCTCCTCCCCGTTTCAGGGGAGTTCGCTCCACTATAATCGATGGCAATGCCCCGGTTTTGAGAGCGGAGATTGCGACCCTGCTGGCGAAGGGTGCAATCGAGACGGTCCCTCCAGCCGTGGTGAAATCCGGCTTTTACGGCCCCTACTTCATTGTCCCCAAGAAGACCGGTGGGTTACGACCGATCCTGGACCTGCACGTTTTGTGCTCACGGCCAAACGCATTTTCGAATGTGTTCGGCATCAGGATTGGTTTGCAGCGATCGACCTGAAGGATGCGTACTTTCATGTCTCCATATTGCCTCGACACAGACCGTTTCTTCGGTTCGCTTTCGAAGGCCAGGCATATCAGTACACGGTTCTCCCATTCGGGTTAGCTCTGTCCCCTCGCGTCTTCACGAAGATCGCCGAGGCAGCCCTTGTTCCCCTTCGCGAACACGGGGTTCGCATCCTGAACTATCTCGACGATTGGCTAATTTTGGCTCACTCTCGAGAACAGGTTTGCGTACACAGAGATCTAGTGCTTCAGCACTTAGCCCGTCTGGGCCTTCGGGTCAACCGGGAGAAGAGCAAACTTTGCCCCGTGCAGAGGATCTCTTTTCTCGGCATGGAGATAGACTCGGTCGCCATGTCCGCGCAGCCTACGAGCAAGCGCGCACACTCACTGCTGACTTGTCTTCGACAGTTCGACGGCAAGAGTGCGGTTCCACTGAAACTCTTTCAGAGGCTCCTGGGGCATATGGCATCCGCAGCCGCGGCTACGCCACTCGGATTGCTTCATATGAGACCGCTTCAGCTCTGGCTTCGCGATCGAGTCCCGAGGTGGGCATGGCATCGTGGCTCGCTCCGGGTTCCAGTAACTCCAGCGTGCCGCCGAACCTTCTTCCCGTGGTTGAACCTCAGCTTTCTTCGGGCAGGTGTCCCTCTCCAGCGAGTTTCCAGGCATCTCGTTGTCTCCACGGATGCATCTACCACGGGTTGGGGTGCCATGTGCAATGGGCATGCAGCCGCGGGTTCCTGGACAGGACCCCAGCGCCTCATGCACATCAATTGCCTCGAGCTGCTGGCAGTACGCCTGGCCCTGCACCGCTTTCGAGCACTGCTCAGGGGTCAACACGTACTTGTCCGCTCAGACAATACCGCTACAGTAGCGTACATCAACCACCAGGGGGGTCTACGCTCACTTTGGATGTCGCAGCTCGCTCGCCACCTCCTACTATGGAGTCAGAAGCACCTGAGGTCCCTTCGTGCTGTGTACATTCCTGGAGCCCGGAACCTGGCAGCCGACGAGCTGTCGCGGATCCGCCCTGTCTCCGGCGAATGGCGACTCCATCCCCAGACGGTCCAGCTGATCTGGGACCAGTTCGGGGAAGCTCAGATAGATCTGTTCGCCTCCCGGGACTCTTCCCACTGCGTCCAGTTTTATTCCCTGTCCGAGGGCACGCTCGGTACAGATGCGCTGGCGCACAGCTGGCCGCGGGGCCCACGCAAGTATGCGTTTCCCCCAGTGAGCCTCCTTGCACGGGTGTTGTGCAAGATCAAGGAGGACGAGGAGCAGGTCCTGCTGGTAGCCCCTTATTGGCCCACCAAGACGTGGTTCTCCGAACTCATGCTCCTCGCGACAGCACCTCCTTGGCCTATTCCTCTGAGACAAGATCTGCTCACTCAGAGACGGGGCACTCTGTGGCACCCTCGTCCCGATCTATGGAGGCTACATGTGTGGCTCCTGGACGGCACGAGGCAGGTTTGAGTTCGCTACCACCTGCGGTGGCAGCAACCATCACTTCCGCTAGAGCGTCGTCTACGAGACACCTGTATGCGTTGAAGTGGAACCTCTTCGTCAACTGGTGCTCTTCTCGCAGAGAGGACCCCAGGAGATGCTCGATCAGTGTTGTGCTTTCCTTCCTGCAGGATGGGTTGGAGCGTAGGCTGTCGCCCTCCACCCTCAAAGTTTACGTCGCGGCTATTTCCGCCTCTCATGATGCAGTTGAAGGTAAGTCCGATGGAAAGCACGACCTGGTCATCAGGTTCCTGAGGGGAGCGAGGAGGCTAAATCCGTCTCGTCCTCCCCTCGTGCCCTCTTGGGACCTCTCGGTAGTGTTAAGTGCTCTGCAGAGGCCTCCCTTTGAGCCTTTGCAATCGGTTGAGTTTAAGTTCCTGTCTATGAAGACAGCTCTCCTGGTTGCATTGGCCTCCATCAAGAGGGTAGGGGACCTGCACGCATTCTCCGTTGACGAAGCGTGCCTAGAGTTCGGGCCGGTTTACTCTCACGTTGTTCTGAGACCCCGGCTCGGTTACGTGCCCAAGGTCCCCACTACTCACTTCCGGGATCAGGTGGTGACCTTGCAAGCGCTGCCCCTGGAGGAGGCAGACCCAGCCTTGGCACTGCTCTGTCCGGTGCGTGCACTCCGCACCTACGTAGACAGAACGCGGTGTTTCAGGACCTCAGATCAGCTCTTTGTCTGTCATGGGGGGAGCCAGAAGGGTAGGGCTCTCTCAAAACAGCGGCTGTCTCACTGGTTAGTGGACGCCATTGTTTTGTCTTACCAGCAGCAAGGTCGACCGTGCCCCCTTGGTGTGACAGCCCACTCCACTCGGAGTGTGGCTTCCTCTTGGGCTTTAGCGCATGGCGCCTCGTTAACAGACATCTGCAGAGCTGCAGGCTGGGCGACACCTAACACCTTCGCAAGATTTTATAATTTGCGAATTGAGCCGGTTTCCTCTCACGTACTCGCCTCCGCTAGTGCTGGAACCGCTTAAGTGTCTTCGCTTGCTCGCCACTCCACTCCTCAGATTGGATAAGTGCGATATTTCCTCAGTTGTCCTTCTTTGAAGCCCTGAGTCCTCCAGCACTTATGATGCGGGCACCACTGCGCTTGCTCTGGTGCCGGCTAGGTGCCTCCGTGTGCACGGTTCTCCTTTGGTAACTGCCTCACGTGTATTATCCACTGTAAGCCTCTCTGAGCATGTGTCTTCCCTTGGCAAGCCATCTGCCACCCCTGGAGCTAGTTGCCACCTGCGGTTGGCGCTCCAGTATTCTCCATATGCAGCCCCAGTGGCCATATGTGTTTTGTAAGTCCTCCCTTCGGTAGGCATCTGGTAGCATGTCCCTCCCGGGATATGTTTCCCAGTGTACCTTGGTAATTCTGTGTCAAAGTGGGACCTTTTTGTAATATTGTGTTAGAGGTCTAGACTTTCGCAGAGCACTGGAAGACAGCTGGAAGATGGCGTGATGGCATAGACCCCCATTCTCCGTCACTCCTTGACGTAACTCGGAGTGACTACGAAAGGGAACGTCTCGGTTACAGATGTAACCCTCGTTCCCTGAGTAGGGAACGGAGACGTTACGTCTCCTTGCCACTTCTGCTGTACCGCTGGGTGACGCCTGAGATCAGTCTTGGCTCCTCAGCGAAGACATACTGCGGTTGCGTCTGCTTCCTCCTTTTATACCCACATGGGTGGGCGGAGTACGCTATGCAAATTCCGCAGACCCATGGCATTTTCACGCCATTGGCTCGTTGTTAAATACTCGAAGAGGATTGGCTTTCTGAGCGAAACCCCCATTCTCCGTCACTCCTTGACGTAACGTCTCCGTTCCCTACTCAGGGAACGAGGGTTACATCTGTAACCGAGACGTTTTCCTCTATGCAATGAAAACACATAACAGAAGTGTTTTCCCGTGCATTTCCAATCTAAAACTAATTTGTGCAGAGACGAGAAAACATCATATAAGCTGTGTCGCTTTACAATGCAATAACTCATTCCGATGTGCATAGAGCATATGTGGATAGTTGCATTGGAAGAAAGAACTAACTTCTGTGCAATGAAAACTGATAACGTGCTTTTCCCATTACATTACATAGTGTGCTTTAGCATTGCAATTGCACATTAAACGTGTCATTTTCATATTGAAGAGAAATTATTGCAATAGCCATTCTTGCCTAACTTGTACAGAAATAACTGAAGGGAAATCACTGCATTTAGATGTTGCATTCGTGTGATAAAGAGAATTCGTTGCATTAGTTGTTGCTTTACAATGCAATAACTGTCACAGTCTTCGTCTGCACCGTTCTGTCTGTGTCTCCTGCACTACACTTCCCAGGATCCTCTTGTCTCCCTTCCGGAACTCACTCCCTCAGCAGCCACCTGTTCCTCGTCTTGTCCATCTGTTACACCTGTTTTCCACCTCATTCTGTTTGATTCAGTCTTTGTCGTTGTTGAATGTTATCCGGTGTTACCCTGTCTTCCTGCCTGTACCCGTTCCTGTTTGCTATTGTGAATTGAAGTAAAGTGTTTGAATTGGAGCCATTGCCTCTTCAGTCTCCTTCTTCTGCCTACACTCCACCAGCACCGTGACAATAACTCATTCGGATGTGTATATAGATAGTTGCATTGCAAGAAAGAACTAACTTCTGTGCAATAAAAACAGATAACACGTTTTTCCATTGCATTATATATTGTGCTTTTGCATTGCAATTGCAAACTAAACTAATCCTTTTCATATTGAATGGTAATTACTATTACAATAGCCATTGTACTAAAATGCACTTAAGAACTAACGATTTTCTCTGTGCAATGAAGAGACATAACAGAAGTGCTTTTCCCTCCATTTCCAGTCTACAACTAATGTGTGCACAGACGAGAAAACATAATTTGAGCTGTGTCGCTTTACAATGCAATAAGTCATTCCGAGGTGCATAGAGCACATGTGCATAGTTGCATTGCAAGAAAGAAACTTCTGTGCAATGAAAACAGATAACGTGCTTTTCCCATTGCATTGTATATTGTATTTTCGCATTGCAATTCCTGTTACAGTGGAAGCTTCCGTTCCGCCTCCTCTCCGCCACCAGAGGGAGCCTTCACCCGAGTATTGATCATTGGCGTTAAACTCAAATTCCCATCATGCCTCTTACCTGGGACTGATTGCGTCACACACCTGCATGCCATTAACACACACACATAAAAGCCACGTCCACACACCACACCAGTGCAAAGTCTTGATTTGCCCCGGTGATCATCTCTGAGCGGTTTTCCCTGTTTCTGGTATTCTGGTTGTGAACCTTGGACTGTCTCTGATTCTGTGATTGATTTCTGCCTGGCCTGACTTTGGACTGTTTCCTGGACTGTGATTATTGCTGCCTGCCCCGAACTCTGCCTGTTATTTGGATCACCCTTTTGTCTAGCCCTCATTGCTCTGTCTGCCCGTCTTGACCCTGCCTGTACGACTACGATCAATAAAGCTGTAAATGGATTCCTCTGTGTTACGTGAATCATTACAATTCCAAACTAAACTAGTCATTTTCATATTGAAGAGAAATTATTGCAATTACTATAATTTACGCTAGAACTACATACTACCACCAACGTTCAGAAATAACTGAAGGGAAATCATTGCATTTAAATGTTGCATTAGCTGCTGCTTTAACAATGCATGCAACAATTAACTCATTCCGATGTGCATAGAAAAGATAATTACGCTGCAAGAAATAAATAAATTACATGCAATGAAAACAGATGACGTGTTTTCCCATTGCATTATAAATGAACTTGCCCTGAACTTTCCAAAAATACTCATTGATTCATTGAGAGCTTTCATCAGCCAGAAAGTGGTCCATATTTGACCTACTTAACATATTTCTCTCCACAGAGTCTTTGAACTTGAACTTTCCATAAATACTCATTGTGACCCTCTGATGTTTCTTGAGCCCGACAGTGGCCAGTATTTGACCTACTTAACATGTTTCTGGCCAAAGAGTCTTTGAACGTGAACTTTCTATAACTACTTATTGACTCCTTCTGCTGTTTCATCAGCCAGACAGTGGTCCATATTTGACCATTTAACCTATTTCTCTCCAAACAGTCTTTGAACTTTCCATAAATACTCATAGTGTCCCTCTGATGTTTCTTGAGCCAGACAGTGGTACTTAACATGTTTCTGGCCAAAGAGTCTTTGAACTTGCAATTTCCATAAATACCCTTTGACTCCTTTTGATGTTACTTAAGCAGGAACGTCCATATTTGACCTACTTAAAATATTTCTGTCCAAAGAGTTTTTGAACTTGAACTTTCTATAACTACTTACTGAGTCCTCCTGTTTCATCAGCCAGACAGTGGTCCATATTTGACCTACTTAACATAGTTCTGGCCAAAGAGTCTTTGAACTTGAACTTTCCATGAATACTCTTTGACTCCTTCTGTTGTATCTTAAGAAGGAGAGTCCATATTTGACCTAATTAACATATCTCATTCTGGCCTAAGTCTTTTAAAGTGTTAACTTTCATAAGCCTTCGGTCCAAAGAGTCTTTGAACCTGAACTTTCCATAAATCCTCATTGACTCATTTGATGTTTTTTACAGCCAGAGAGTGGTCAAAATTTGACCTACTTTTCTAATTTTGGCAAACATATTCTACATATCTGTGCCATTGCACACTAGAATGTGAACATGACCAATGAACATATTCATTGACTACTTTCCGATGTTTCATCAGCCAGAAAGTAGGTCAAACCTTACTTTGACAAACTTAATATATTTCTGTCCAAAGAGTCGTTGAATTTGAACTTTCAAAAAATACTCATTGACTCATTCTGATGTTTCATCAGCCAGACAGTGGTCCATATTTGACCAAGTTAACATATTTCTCTCCAGAGAGTCTTTGAACTTGAACTTTCCATAATACTCATTGTGTCCCTCTGATGTTTCTTAAGCAGGAGCTTAAGATACTTAAAATATTTCTGGCCAAAGAGTCCTTGAACTTGAACTTTCCATTTATCCTCATTGACTCCTTTGATGTTTTTTTTCAGCCAGAGAGTGGTCAATATTTGACCTACTTGACATATTTCTTGACAAATTCTTTTAAAAGGCTAACTTACTATGCAAACTCATAGACATCTTTTGATGTTACTTCAACCATAGATTAGACCATATTTGACCGTTATGAACACATGTCTAGATGTTTTATAAACTCCTTCTGATGTTTCATCAGCAAGACAGTGGTCCATGATTGACCTACTTTTACATATTTCTGGCAAAAGAGTCTTTGAATGTGAACTTTCCATAAATAACTCATAAACTCCTTTAATGTTTTTTTTTTCAGCCAGACAGGTCCATATTTGACCTACTTAACATGTTTCTGGCCAAAGAGTCTCTGAACTTGAACTTTCCATACTGTATATACTCAGTGAGTCCTTCTGCTGTTTTGAGTCCTTCTGAGAACTACTTATTGACCCCTTCAGCTGCTGTTTCATGAGCCTTAGTCCTTAGTCTCTAATTATACTCATTTACTCCTGTCCATATTTGACCGACTTAATATATTTTTTTCCAAACAGTCTTTGAACTTGAACATTCCTTAAATACCGATTAACTCCTTTGATGTTTTTTCAGCCAGACAAGTGGTTCATATTTGACCTACTTAACATATTTCTTGCCAAATTATTTTAAAAGGCTAACTTACTATGCAAACTCATAGACATCTTTTGATGTTACTTCAACCATAGATTAGATAGATTAGATGTGACTTTATGAACACATGTCTAGATGTTTTCTGAACACCTTCTGATGTTTCATCAGCCATACAGTGGTCTATGATTGACATACTTTTTCCTGTTACTGGCAAAAGTCTTTGAATTTCAACTTTCCATAAATAACTCATTAACCCCTTTGATGTTTTTTTTCTGTCCCAATTTCTGTTCAAAGAGTCTTTGACCTTGAACTTTCAATAAATACTCATTAACTCCTTTGATGTTTTTTTTTGTTCAACCAGACAGTGGTCCATGTTTGACCTACTTAAAATATTTCTGTCCAAAGAGTCTTTGAACTTGAACATTCCATAACTACTAAATGAGTCCTACTGCTGTTTCATCAGCCAGACAGTGGTCCATATTTGACCTACTTAACATGTTTCTGGCCAAAGAGTCTTTGATCTTGAACTTTCCATAATTACTCATTGAGTCATTCTGCTGTTTTGAGTCCTTCTGAGAACTACTTATTGAGTCCTTCTGCTGCTGTCCATGAGCCTTAGCCCTTAATCTCTATTCATACTCATTTACTCCAGTCCATATTTGACCTACTTAACATATTTCTGGCCAATCTCTTTTAAAAGGCTAACTTACTATGCACACTCATAGACATCTTTTGATATTGCTTCAACCATAGATTAGACCATATTTGACAGTATGAACACATGTCTAGATCTTTTCTGAACTCCTTCTGATGTTTCATCAGCCACACAGTGGCCCATTTTTGACCTACTTAAGAAATTTCTGTCCAAAGAGTCTTTGAACTTGAAATTTCCACAAATACTCATTAACTCCTTTGATGTTTTTTTTTCAGCCAGACAGTGCTCCATATTTGACCTACTCCTTTGATGTTTTTACAGCCAGACTGGTCCATATTTGACCTACTTAACAAATTTCTGTCCAAAGAGTCTTTGAACTTGAACTTTCCAAAAACACTCATTAACTCCTTTGATGTTTTTTTTCAGCCAGAGAGTTGTCAATATTTGACCTACTTGACATATTTCTTGCAAAATTATTTTAAAAGGCTAACTTACTATTGTCATGGATTAGAAGGACACAGATGGGTGAGAATAACCAGGTTTATTGAGAGAGGGAATAGAGTCAATGGCAGGTGAGTAATGCAGAGAATGTTCCGGGTAGAAGGGGACCAAGAGTCTGATGGTGTGTTTCTTATCTGGAGCAGGCGGGGTGAGTCAGACGTGCTGTAGCAGCGGAGCGGAGAGCAGAGGAAGACGGGAGCCGGAGCGGATGATGAAGACTGGAGCTTGGAGCGAACAGGTAAGTGGATCTCTGAAGTCGAGTTAGTAGCAAGGGAGTCTGTAGGTCGCATTACTGACGAGACCAGACAATGACTGCTTGTGAGAGGTGAGTTTATATGGGAGAGTTAATGAGCCGGTGATTGAAGGGAACAGGTGATGACGATCAATACTCAGGGGAGCCGGAACGAGTGGGAGGAGTGCAGGTATCTGGTGCAGATGGATCCGTGACAACGTCTCGGTTACAGATGTAACCCTCGTTCCCTGAGTAGGGAACGGAGACGTTACGTCAAGGAGTGACGGAGAATGGGGGTTTCGCATAGAAAGCCAATCCTCTTCGAGTATTTAACAACGAGCCAATGGCGTGAAAATGCCATGGGTCTGCGGAATTTGCATAGCGTACTCCGCCCACCCATGTGGGTATAAAGGGAGGAAGCAAACGCAACCGCAGTATGTCTTCGCTGAGGAGCCAAGACTGATCTCAGGCGTCACCCAGCGGTACAGCAGAAGTGGCAAGGAGACGTAACGTCTCCGTTCCCTACTCAGGGAACGAGGGTTACATCTGTAACCGAGACGTTCCCTTTCGTAGTCACTCCGAGTTACGTCAAGGAGTGACGGAGAATGGGGGTCTATGCCATCACGCCATCTTCCAGCTGTCTTCCAGTGCTTTGCGAAAGTCTAGACCTCTAACACAGTATTATAAAAAGGTCCCACTTTGACACAGAATTACCAAGGTACACTGGGAAACATATCCCGGGAGGGACATGCTACCAGATGCCTACCGAAGGGAGGACTTACAAAACACATATGGCCACTGGGGCTGCATATGGAGAATACTGGAGAGCCAACCGCAGGTGGCAACTAGCTCCAGGGGTGGCAGATGGCTTGCCAAGGGAAGACACATGCTCAGAGAGGCTTACAGTGGATAATACACGTGAGGCAGTTACCAAAGGGGAACCGTGCACACGGAGGCACCTAGCCGGCACCAGAGCGAGCGCAGTGGTGCCCGCATCATAAGTGCTGGAGGACTCAGGGCTTCAAAGAAGGACAACTGAGGAAATATCGCACTTATCCAATCTGAGGAGTGGAGTGGCGAGCAAGCGAAGACACTTAAGCGGTTCCAGCACTAGCGGAGGCGAGTACGTGAGAGGAAACCGGCTCAATTCGCAAACTATAAAATCTTGCGAAGGTGTTAGGTGTCGCCCAGCCTGCAGCTCTGCAGATGTCTGTTAGCGAGGCGCCACGCGCTAAAGCCCAAGAGGAAGCCACACTCCGAGTGGAGTGGGCTGTCACACCAAGGGGGCACGGACGACCTTGCTGCTGGTAAGACAAAACAATGGCGTCCACTAACCAGTGAGACAGCCGCTGTTTTGAGAGAGCTCTTCCCTTCTGGCTCCCCCCATGACAGACAAAGAGCTGATCTGAGGTCCTGAAACACCGCGTTCTGTCAACGTAGGTGCGGAGTGCACGCACCGGACAGAGCAGTGCCAAGGCTGGGTCTGCCTCCTCCAGGGGCAGCGCTTGCAAGGTCACCACCTGATCCCGGAAGGGAGTAGTGGGGACCTTGGGCACATAACCGAGCCGGGGTCTCAGAACAACGTGAGAGTAAGCCGGCCCGAACTCTAGGCACGCTTCGTCAACGGAGAATGCGTGCAGGTCCCCTACCCTCTTGATGGAGGCCAATGCAACCAGGAGAGCTGTCTTCATAGACAGGAACTTAAACTCAACCGATTGCAAAGGCTCAAAGGGAGGCCCCTGCAGAGCACTTAACACTACCGAGAGGTCCCAAGAGGGCACGAGGGGAGGACGAGACGGATTTAGCCTCCTCGCTCCCCTCAGGAACCTGATGACCAGGTCGTGCTTTCCAACGGACTTACCTTCAACTGCATCATGAGAGGCGGAAATAGCCGCGACGTAAACTTTGAGGGTGGAGGGCGACAGCCTACGCTCCAACCCATCCTGCAGGAAGGAAAGCACAACACTGATCGAGCATCTCCTGGGGTCCTCTCTGCGAGAAGAGCACCAGTTGACGAAGAGGTTCCACTTCAACGCATACAGGTGTCTCGTAGACGACGCTCTAGCGGAAGTGATGGTTGCTGCCACCGCAGGTGGTAGCGAACTCAAACCTGCCTCGTGCCGTCCAGGAGCCACACATGTAGCCTCCATAGATCGGGACGAGGGTGCCACAGAGTGCCCCGTCTCTGAGTGAGCAGATCTTGTCTCAGAGGAATAGGCCAAGGAGGTGCTGTCGCGAGGAGCATGAGTTCGGAGAACCACGTCTTGGTGGGCCAATAAGGGGCTACCAACAGGACCTGCTCCTCGTCCTCCTTGATCTTGCACAACACCCGTGCAAGGAGGCTCACTGGGGGAAACGCATACTTGCGTGGGCCCCGCGGCCAGCTGTGCGCCAGCGCATCTATACCGAGCGTGCCCTCGGACAGGGAATAAAACTGGACGCAGTGGGAAGAGTCCCGGGAGGCGAACAGATCTATCTGAGCTTCCCCGAACTGGTCCCAGATCAGCTGGACCGTCTGGGGATGGAGTCGCCATTCGCCGGAAACAGGGCGGATCCGCGACAGCTCGTCGGCTGCCAGGTTCCGGGCTCCAGGAATGTACACAGCACGAAGGGACCTCAGGTGCTTCTGACTCCATAGTAGGAGGTGGCGAGCGAGCTGCGACATCCAAAGTGAGCGTAGACCCCCCTGGTGGTTGATGTACGCTACTGTAGCGGTATTGTCTGAGCGGACAAGTACGTGCTGACCCCTGAGCAGTGCTCGAAAGCGGTGCAGGGCCAGGCGTACTGCCAGCAGCTCGAGGCAATTGATGTGCATGAGGCGCTGGGGTCCTGTCCAGGAACCCGCGGCTGCATGTCCATTGCACATGGCACCCCAACCCGTGGTAGATGCATCCGTGGAGACAACGAGATGCCTGGAAACTCGCTGGAGAGGGACACCTGCTCGAAGAAAGCTGAGGTTCAACCACGGGAAGAAGGTTCGGCGGCACGCTGGAGTTACTGGAACCCGGAGCGAGCCACGATGCCATGCCCACCTCGGGACTCGATCGCGAAGCCAGAGCTGAAGCGGTCTCATATGAAGCAATCCGAGTGGCGTAGCCGCGGCTGCGGATGCCATATGCCCCAGGAGCCTCTGAAAGAGTTTCAGTGGAACCGCACTCTTGCCGTCGAACTGTCGAAGACAAGTCAGCAGTGAGTGTGCGCGCTCGCTCGTAAGCTGCGCGGACATGGCGACCGAGTCTATCTCCATGCCGAGAAAAGAGATCCTCTGCACGGGGCAAAGTTTGCTCTTCTCCCGGTTGACCCGAAGGCCCAGACGGGCTAAGTGCTGAAGCACTAGATCTCTGTGTTCGCAAACCTGTTCTCGAGAGTGAGCCAAAATTAGCCAATCGTCGAGATAGTTCAGGATGCGAACCCCGTGTTCGCGAAGGGGAACAAGGGCTGCCTCGGCGATCTTCGTGAAGACGCGAGGGGACAGAGCTAACCCGAATGGGAGAACCGTGTACTGATATGCCTGGCCTTCGAAAGCGAACCGAAGAAACGGTCTGTGTCGAGGCAATATGGAGACATGAAAGTACGCATCCTTCAGGTCGATCGCTGCAAACCAATCCTGATGTCGAACACATTCGAAAATGCGTTTGGCCGTGAGCATTTTGAACGGCATTCGATGCAGAGTGCGGTTCAAAACGCGCAGGTCCAGGATCGGTCGTAACCCACCGGTCTTCTTGGGGACAATGAAGTAAGGGCTGTAAAAGCCGGACTTCACCTCGGCTGGAGGGACCGTCTCGATTGCACCCTTCGCCAGCAGGGTCGCAATCTCCGCTCTCAAAACCGGGGCATTGCCACCGATTATAGTGGAGCGAACTCCCCTGAAACGGGGAGGAGATCGTGCGAACTGAATCGCGTAGCCGAATCTGATCGTTCTGATGACCCAGCGGGACAGACCGGGGAGCTCGAGCCAAGCTCCGAGGAACCGAACCAGCGGGGTCATACGAGCCACAGACGTCCCCCCGGAGGGGCAGCGGGGCGGAGTGACTGGCATGCGCACGGGAGATACCACATGCGGGTGCGTAGTCGAGCTCCGCTCCCCGACATAAGAGACCAGGGAAGGACCAGCGTTCCACGGGGGTCTGTTCTGCCGGGGGTCTGACGACAGAGGGGGAGAGGAGCGGTGCGGTCCGGGGACGACGCACGCTCCTCTCCGCGCCCTCAGAGACAGAGGGGAATGAGCGGGGCGACACTGTGGAGCATCGTGCGCGCTCATTCCGGTCTGTGTGCTCAGTGATAGTGTCAAGTCTTTCTTTAACCAACTCAGGGTGCTGCCCACCCGTGGGTGAGCAGCGGGGAGCGGAGAACAAAAGATTCTCCCCCGGCCCTCCACCGGGGGAAGGAGGGGGCCTGCTACCTCCTCCTGGGAAAAACTCGATGCCATCACTGAGCAGCCCGTCTCAGGAACGCCGCTTAGCCCGGCGTTTAGCGGGGGGCGGGGCCTGAGGGGGCTGTGACGCTCCTCTGCGACCGCCTCTACGGCGCGACCTGGGTGGAGGCTGCTGCTGGGGTCGCTCCGGAGGGAGGGGGGCCGCAGTGGAACGTCCTCGGCGGCGAGCAGACTGAGGCGGCTGCGGCGACGGCTGGGTGGAGGCAGCAGCTGGCCGTCGGGGCAGGATATGTTTAATCGCCTCTGTCTGCTTCTGGGCGGTCGAGAACTGCTGGGCAAAGTCCTCAACCGCACCGCCGAAAAGGCCAGCCTGGGAAAGGGGGGCGTCGAGCAGACGGGTCCGCTCAGCGTCCCGCACTTCCGCCAGGTTGAGCCAAAGATGACGCTCCTGGACCACACTAGTGGCCATCACCTGACCAAGGGAACGAGCCGCCACTTTAGTCGCCCGGAGAGCGAGGTCGGTGGCCGCTCGCAGTTCATTGAACAACCCTTGATCAGTCCCGCCCTCGTGCATATCTCTGAGCAGTTTGGCTTGGAAAACCTGCAAAGTGCTCATCGCATGCAGAGCAGCGGCCGCCCGTCCCGCCGCGCTATAGGATCGCGCCGCCATAGACGACGAGAACCTACAGGCTTTGGAGGGATGCTTGGGTGGCCCTCGGGAGGAGGCGCTCTGTGGACACAGTTGCATCGCAACAGAGCGCTCCACCGGAGGAACCCCAGCATACCCACGGGCAGCTGCGCCGTCGAGGGGAGGAAAGGCGGGGGAAGCTGACGGGCGAACGCGGGAAGACAAAGGAGCCGGCCACGTCTTCGTCAGTTCCGCATGCAGCTCGGGGAAGAATGGTATTGGGGTCGGCTGTGGCTTTGCAGCGGCGGCTTTGCCCAAAAACCATTCATCCATCCGTGAGTGATCGGGGTGGGCCGGAGGATTCCAATCCAGCCCGATACTCACGGCGGCCCGAGAGAGCATAGCCGTCATCTCGGGATCCGATACGGGCGGCGCTGGCACTCCCGAGGGAGGCAGCGCAGCCGCACCTTCACTTCCCGAGGAATCCAGCTCGCCTTGTGATGCCGCGATCGACATCGCATCCTCCTCTGGAGCGCCGAACGAAACAGACGGTACCTGCGAACAGGCAGACGACTGAACCGTTTCGGCGCTCGCTGGCTGCAACACTGTTGCGGTGGGTGGGACCCGAGGAGCTAGCGTCGGGGGTTTGTTCCACACCGTCACCGTCAGATCACCCTGGCCGCGAGCCGAAGAGCTTCCCCGGGTAGAGGAAGCTGAACGGGTAGCGGAGGCGGGGACTCTCACAGTAAGATCATTGAGTCTCGATCTAAGTGTTGAGATGGTCATATTACCACAAAAGGCACATGACTCATCCACGAACGCTGCTTTAGCATGACGAAGACCCAGACATACAAAGCAGCGATCGTGCCCATCAGAAGAGGACAGATATCGACCGCACCCAGAAGAACACGGGCGAACCATCTTTAAAAAGACGTGCCGCTTGCAGCTCTTTCAAAGGAGAGGAGGAAATTCACTCTTTCAGCGCCGAGGCGACCAGGGAGAAGCGCAAAGTCTGGCAGACCACTGCACAGATCGCAGGCAATGCAGAATCTCGCTGGGTACCGCCGTCACACCAACACTGAAGAGGACGCTCGTCTCGAAGAGGCTTAGTGATATGGCTTGTGGAGAGAAGAATGCTCTTGGCTCCGAAGCGAAAACATACTGCGGTTGCGTTTGCTTCCTCCCTTTATACCCACATGGGTGGGCGGAGTACGCTATGCAAATTCAGCAGACCCATGGCATTTTCACGCCATTGGCTCGTTGTTAAATACTCGAAGAGGATTGGCTTTCTATGCGAAACCCCCATTCTCCGTCACTCCTTGACGTAACTCGGAGTGACTACGAAAGGGAACTATGCAAACTCATTGATATCTTTTGATTTTACTTCAACCATACATTGGACCATATTTGACATTATGAACACATGTCTAGATCTTTTTTGAACTCCTATGTTCCATCAGCCAGACAGTGGCCCATTTTTGACCTACTTAACAAATATCTGTCCGAAGAGTCTTTGAACTTGAAATTTCCACAAATACTCATTAACTCCTTTGAAGTTTTTTTTTTCAGCCAGACAGTGGTCCATGTTTGACCAACTTAAAATATTTCTGTCCAAAGAATCTTTGAACTTGAACTTTCCATAACTACTTATTAAGTCCTTCTGCTGTTTTATCAGCTAAACAGTGGTCCATATTTGACCTAGTTAACATGTTTGTGGCCAAAGTGTCTTTGAACTTGGACTTTCCATAAATATTTATTGAGCGCTTCTGCTGTTTTGAGTCCTTCTGAGAACTACTTATTGAGTTATTCTGCTGCTGTTCATGAGCCTTAGTCCTTATTCTATATTTATACTCATTTACTCCTGACTATATTTGACCTACTTAATATATTTTTTCCAAAAAGTCTTTGAACTTGAACTCTCCATAAATACCCATTAACTCATTTGATGTTTTTTTTTCAGCCAGACAGTGCTCCATACTTACTTACCTACTTAACAACATTCTGTCCAAAGAGTCTTTGTCCTTGAACTTTCTATAAATACTCATTAACTCCTTTGAGTTTGTTTGTTTTTTCAGCCAGACTGTGTTCCATTTTTGACCTACTTAATATGTTTCTGGCCAAAGAGTCTTTGAACTTGAACTTTCCATAAATACTCATTGACTCCTTCTGCTGTTTTGAGTCCTTCTGAGAACTACTCACCCCCTTCTGCTGCTATTTCATGAGCCTTAGTCCTTAGTCTCTAATTATACTCATTTACTCCTGTCCATATTTGACCTACTTAACATATTTTTTCCAAACAGTCTTTGAACTTGAACTTTCCATAAAAACCAATTAACTCCTTTGATGTTTTTTTCAGCCAGACAAGTGGTTCATATTTGACCTACTTAACATATTTCTTGCCAAATTCTTTTAAAAGGCTAACTTACTATGCAAAGTCATAGACATCTTTTGATGTTACTTCAACCATAGACTAGACCATGTGACCTTATGAACACATGTCTAGATGTTTTCTGAACTCTGATGTTTCATCAAGACAGTACTCCATGATTGACCAACTTTTTCCTATTTTTTGGAAAAAGTCTTTGAATTTGAACTTTCCATAACATTTCCATTTGACATTCTGAACACACTTCTAGATCTTTTCTGAACTCCTTCTGATGTTTCATAAGCCAGACAGTGGCCCATTTTTGACTTACTTAACAAATTTCTGTCCAAAGAATCTTTAAACTTGAACTTTCCATAAATACCCATTAACTCCTTTGATGTTTTTTTTCAGCCAGACAGTGGTTCATATTTGACCTACTTAATATGTTTCTTGCCAAAGAGTCTTTGAACTTGAACTTTTGATAAAACACTCATTTATGTTTGATTAATTAACTCAATCTGATGTTTCATCTGACAGACAGTGGTCCATGATTGACCTGCTTAATATATTTCTGGGAAAAGATTCTTTGAACTTGAACTTTACATATATATATATATACATAGCCTCCTATCAATGTTTCATGAGCCAGACAGTGGTCAATATTTGACCTACTTAACATGTTTCTGGCCAAAGAGTTTTTGAACTTGAACTTTCCATAATACTCATTGAGTCCTTTTGATGTTTCTTAAGCAGGAGAGTCCATATTTAACCTTAACTTATTTCTGGCCATGGACCACTGTTGTCAGATGAAACATCAGATTGAGTCAAATGAGTGCTTTTGGAAAGTTAGAGTTCAAAGACTCTTTGGCCAGAAATAGTTTAAGTAGGTCAAATATGAACCCCTATCTATAGTTTATAGGGGAGTCGGGAGTCTATAAGTTTCATCAGGAGTCTATAAGTTTCTATTGTTTAATATCTCTTGACGACTGTTTGACTGAAAATTGAGTTCAGTCGGTCAATATGAAAATTCTATATGGCTTAAAAAGCATCAGAAAGAGTCTATATATGTGTAGAAAGTTCAAGATCAAGTACTCTTGGGCCATAAATATGTTCAGTCAGCCCGTTCTCATCCCAAGATAACTGACGCTTTTGACCATACGTCAACCTCCGACGTTTTAGGGCACCCTTTAACGTCAGTTAGATGTCACTATCTAACCCCTACCCCAGACATAAACCTACCCACGTCATCTAGCTCTCGCTAAAGGTAAAGCGTCAGTTCGATGGCATCATTTTGACTTTTCTATGGCTTAGCAAGCATCAGAAAGAGTCTATGAGTATGGATAGAAAGTTCAAGATCAAGCACTCTTGGTCCAGAAATATTTTCAGAAGGTCAAATATCTGTCTGGCTAAAATAACACCATGAGAGGTAATTCTGTACAGTAACTAAATGTTTAAGAACTCTTTGGCCAGGAATATTTTCAGAAGTCAAAATAAGAACTCTTGTATGGCTGAAGTGAAATCAAAATAAGTTAATAAGTATGTTTAGAAAGTTCAAGATCTAGTACTCGTGGGCCAGAACTATATTCAGTAGGTAAAAGGAACCTATCTATAGTATTTAGAACATCAGAAAGAGTCTATAAGCTTCTATTGTTTAAAACCTTTTAAATGTCCTTTGCAGAGAAATGAGTTCAATAGGTCAGATATGGACATTCTATATGGCCTAGGAAGCATCCGAAGTAGTCTATGAGAATGTATAGGTAGTTCAAGATCAAGACCTCTTTGTCCACAAATATGTTCAGTAGGTCAAAAATCTTTCTAACTAAAACAACATGATTAGAAGTAATTTTTTCTGAGTAGGGATCTAATGATCAATTACCAGTGGGCCAGAAATATGTTCAGTAGGTCAAATAGGGACCTACGTATATGGCGAACGTGATTTCATCAATAACCACATGTTCCTGGATCAACATCATTGGATCAACTTTTCAATCAACCAAACAGATTTGTGGAACAAGTTTACAGTTTATGTCAATTTTAGGCTTAGATTTAGAACCAGAGTCAAGTACTTAAACATCAGTGTCATTCACCTTTGTACCTTCTGATAAGGGAAAAGTTATGAGTAGAGTTAGGTTTAGGGGTAGGGATTGGTTAAGGACAACATTTTGGGACAGGAATGTTGATCCAGGATCATCAAAATATGTTGATCCAGGACCATGTCTTACTTAAAAATATCATGCTGACCAACTTGTTCCTAAGTTATGCATATGCACAAAAATAACTAAACTCTGAGCAATGAAAAGAAAACACCATAAGATGTGTTTCGTTGCATTGCATGATATATCTGACTTGTTCCTCGTCATGCAATATGCACGCAATAACTAACCTCTGTGTGGTGAAAGGGAAACGCCTAAGATGTGTTTCATTGCATTGCATGACCTATCTGACTTGTTCCTCGTCATGCAATATACACGCAATAACTAACCTCTGTGTGGTGAAAGGGAAACGCCTAAGATGTGTTTCATTGCATTGCATGACCTATCTGACTTGTTCCTCGTCATGCAATATACACGCAATAACTAACCTCTGCGCGGTGAAAGGAAAACGCCTAAGACGTGTTTCAGTGCATTGCATGACCTATCTGACTTGTTCCTCATCATGCAATATGCACGCAATAACTAACCTCTGCGTGGTGAAAGGAAACGCCTATGACGTGTTTCAGTGCATTGCATGACCTATCTGACTTGTTCCTTGTCATGCAATATGCACTCAATAACTAACCTCTGCGCGGTGAAAGGAAAACGCCTAAGACGTGTTTCAGTGCATTGCATGACCTATCTGACTTTTTCCTCGTCATGCAATATGCACGCAATAACTAACCTCTGCGCAGTGAAAGGTTAAACGCCTAAGACGTGTTTCAGTGCATTGCATGACCTGACTTGTTCCTCGTCATGCATTATGCACGCAATAACTAAACTCTGCGAGGTGAAAGGAAAACGCCTAAGACGTGTTTCATTGCATTGCATGACCTATCTGACTTGTTCCTCGTCATTCAATATGCACGCAATAACTAACCTCTGCGCGGTGAAAGGTTAAACGCCTAAGATGTGTTTCAGTGCATTGCATGATCTGACTTGTTCCTCGTTATGCATTATGCACGCAATAACTATCCTCTGCAAGGTGAAAGGAAAACGCCTAAGACGTGTTTCAGTGCATTTCATGACCTATCTGACTTGTTCCTATAGTCATGCAATATGCACGCAATAACTAACCTCTGCGCGGTGAAAGAAAAACGCCTAAGATGTGTGTCATTGCATTGCATGACCTATCTGACTTGTTCCTAGTCATGCAATATGCACGCAATAACTAACCTCTGCGCGGTGAAAGGAAAACATCTAAGACGTGTTTCAGTGCATTGCATGACCTATCTGACTTGTTCCTCGTCATGCAATAGGCACGCAATAACTAGACGTGTTTCAGTGCATTGCATGACCTATCTGACTTGTTCCTCGTCATGCAATATGCATGCAATAACTAACCTCTGCGCTGTGAAAGGAAAACGCCTTTGATGTGTTTCATTGCATTGCATGACCTATCTGACTTATTCCTCGTCATGCAATATGCACGCAATAACTAACCTCTGCGCTGTGAAAGGAAAACGCCTAAGATGTGTTTCATTGCATTGCATGACCTGACTTGTTCCTCGTCATGCAATATGCACGCAATAACTAACCTCTGCGCGGTGAAAGGTTAAACGCCTAAGACGTGTTTCAGTGCATTGCATGACCTGACTTGTTCCTCGTCATGCAATAAGCACGCAATAACTAACCTCTGCGCGGTGAAAGGTTAAACGCCTAAGATGTGTTTCAGTGCATTGCATGACCTGACTTGTTCTTCGTCGTGCATTATGCACGCAATAACTATCCTCTCTGAGGTGAAAGGAAAACGCCTAAGACGTGTTTCAGTGCATTGCATGACCTACCTGACTTGTTCCTCGTCATGCAATATTCACGCAATAACTAACCTCTGCGCGGTGAAAGGAAAACGCCTAAGATGTGTTTCAGTGCATTGCATGACCTATCTAACTTGTTCCTCGTCATGCATTATGCACGCAATAACTAACCTCTGCGCAGTGAAAAGTTAAACGCCTAAGACGTGTTTCAGTGCATTGCATGACCTGACTTGTTCCTCGTCATGCATTATGCACGCAATAACTAAACTCTGCAAGGTGAAAGGAAAACGCCTAAGAAGTGTTTCAGTGCATTGCATGACCTGACTTGTTCCTCGTCATGCAATATGCACGCAGCAACTAATGTTCTGACTATTTATGTAGTCATTTAATTTTGAGTTGATTTAATTGGTTAAGATCCATCATGTGACTTAGGTTAGAGGTCGTGGTGGCCATCTTAGTTTTCACTTCTCAACAGCAGTGATGCAGCAGCAGATGTCTCTCTGTTAAAAGCTATATTCTTCTGTTATTTCATGCCAAAGAGGCCATGGTCTGTAAGTTTGTTTATTTAATATCATCTGTGTTAAAATTAGTATTTCATAGGATTTGAGAAAACATTTGCTGTATATTTTTAAAGAAGATAGTTATCTCTATTTCGTATATTAACACTAGATTGTTTTCTTTCTTAAAATTCTTTTGTTCATACTTAATTCTTAATGTATATTTTCTGTTTGTATTGTAGTTTCACAAATAATTACATTGTGGGACTGAAGATTTCAAAGTAAAACACCAAAAAAGGAACTTCTTTGGTTTCGACTTTTTCTTCAACCCTCATCTTGTTTAACTATCTGTTGAGGTGCAACCTACTTGCATCAGGGACAGAATAGTGAAAAGACGCAGCTTCAATCCAATGGAAAGACAGAATCTCTTCATTCAAGCTACAGAGTCTGCTCAAAAGTGAATGGTCTCCTCATATCTAATTTCTTCTGTATCATTTCAGTCTTGAACTGCAAGGTACTATCTATGCATTATATGTCATGGAGGGTGAGGGAAAATCCGAGACTGAGGAGATATTGAAAACTAGATCTGTTGTTACACGTTCAACAACAAAATCTAAAAGGTCTAGTACATCGGCTAGCATGGCTGCTGCTAAAGCACGAGCTAGAGCTGAGGCAGAGCGTACACGTGCATATTATGTCAAGAAAGAAACTGAAATCAAAGTAGAAAAAGTTTGCATGGAAGGCAGTCTTACAGCGCTAGAACATGAAAAAGAGGCTGCTGCCGCTATGGCCGAGGCAAGAATATTAGAGGAGGCTGTAGAGAGCATGGAGGAAGGCAGTTATCGTTCACATAGCCCGATCGCTCCTGCTGCAGACCCTGTGCAGCGCACCAGTGATTATGTGGAGCAGCACTCAAATCACTCCATTGTTGTTCCTCCAGAGGAAATAAGTTTAGCCACTCCAACTGTTGATTTCATGAACATTTACGGAAGTGAAAACAATCAGTTAACGGAAAGTTCTCATAGGAGTGTGCCACCTGATTTTATTGAACAGGTCAATGATTCAGTCTCAAAGCCTAACACTGTCAAATTTGAAAAGCCTCAGTCTGCCACGTACAGTCCAGTTAATTACTGGCCCCTTGCACAGACATACAATGCTGGCGCTCCTATGCAGTCCCCTTCCCACGGAGAGGTTGAAATGAGTGATTTAGCAAGGTTTCTTGCCCGTCGTGAAATCATTAGTTCTGGGCTCACAAAATTTGACGATCACCCAGAAAACTACTGGGCTTGGAAATCTTCTTTCTCAAATGCCACCAGTGGGGTCAAACTCACTTCCAGTGAACAGTTGGATTTATTGATTAAATGGTTAGGTAGTCAATCATCAGAATATGTGAGACGCATCAGGTCAGTGAATATAAGGTATCCTGACGCAGGGCTTAAAATGGCTTGGGATCGTCTAGAGGAGATGTATTCTGAGGTGGTTGAGAGAGCACTTTTTGACAAAATTGAGAAATTTCCAAAAATCAATAAACAAGATCCTCTGAAATTACAAGAGCTCGGGGATCTCCTACGCGAGATTCAGTCTGCTAAAGGACATAAACAATATTTATATTTAATAGCTATAAATAAACAATATGAATGTAAGCCAGAGGAGAACTGGCCCCGACTGAGCCTGGGTTCTCCCAAGGTTTTTTTCTCCATCCAATCTGATGGAGTTTTGGTTCCTTGCCACTGTCGCCTTGCTTTTGGCTTGCTTGGCTTGCTTAGTCGGGATTATTTAGGATTATTTAATATTTAATATTTAACAATATTATCGATCTGTGTTGTACTACTTTCATGTTATCACTGTGAAGCTGCTTTGATACAATCTGTATTGTGAAAAGCGCTATATAAATAAATATGACTTGACTTGACTTAAAGCTGAAGGGTACTTGACAGGACTTTCTTATCTGGACTCCTTCAGAGGAGTCAATCCAATCGTGGAGAAGCTGCCTTATCACCTGCAAGAAAATGGATTTATCAGGGTTCTGAGTACAAAAGGAAGTACAACGTTACCTTCCCTCCATTCTCCTTTCTTACTGACTTTGTCTGTCAGGAAGCACGTGCTCGAAACGATCCAAGTTTTAGCTTTAGTGCAGTCAGTACAGCCCAGATCAAGTCAGAGCCATTTGTTAAAAGACAATTGCAAAGAAGGATGGCTGTGTCTACCCACAAGATGGCCATAACATCGTCAATCGGATTTCTTCCCACAAAAGGTTCCGGAAATGAACCTATTGATGTTGAAAAGCAGTGTCCTATACATAAAAACAAACCTCATCCTCTGAGACGTTGCCGTGGTTTTAGGGCGAAAACTTTAGAAGAAAGGCAAACCCTGCTTAGAGAAAACGGTGTGTGCTATAGGTGCTGTGCTTCGACTGTCCACTTGGCTAAGAACTGAGATCATTCTGAGATCCCATCTCCCACCATTGCACACCAGTTCCCTCACTTGAAATCTATTGCTCACGAAATACCAGAGATAGATCCATGTGCTAAGATACTGCTTCTCTTGGGGAGAGACATAATCCAAGTCCACAAAGTGAGGAAACAGCTCAATGGTTTGAACAATTCACCGTACGCCCAAAAACTCGACTTTGGCTGGGTGATAGTGGGAAATGTCTGCTTGGGGTCAGCACATAAACCTAGCACAGTTGACGTGTACCGCACAAACATACTTCTCACAGGACGTCCAAGCATATGTGAGCCTTGTCCTAATCAGATACAGGTGAAAGAGAAGCTAAGCAGTAAAGATCATGCCATCTCTTTACATGGCTGTCATTTTTATCCATCCACCTGCCCTGAGTACTTGCTGGTAAACACGATTTTCGAACGGACACTAGATGACGAAAAGATAGCCCCTTCCATTGAAGACCGAGCATTCATGAAACTGATGGACAAGGAGATGTTCATTGACAGCTCTAACAGCTGGGTGGCACCTCTTCCTTTCCGGATTCCACGGCAAAAGCTACCCAACAATAGGGACATGAGTTTGAAACGTCTCTTGTCACTCCGTCAGACACTAAAGAAGAAGCCCCAAATGCAGGAACATTTTATTACATTCATGCAAAGGATTTTCGATGCAGGTCATGCAGAATTAGCTCCACCTGTGAAAGAAAATGAGGAAGTGTGGTACTTGCCTATATTCGGCGTCTATCACCCTCGCAAGCCAGGACAGATCAGAGTTGTTTTTGACTCTAGTGCACAGTACAAAGGCCTTTCTTTGAATCAAGTGCTTCTCTCTGGACCTGACCTGAATAACACCCTGCTGGGTGTTTTGCTGCGTTTTCGTAAAGAAGCAGTCGCATTTACTGCTGACATTGAACAGATGTTCCATAGCTTTGTGGTGAGAGAGGATCACCGCAACTTTCTCCGCTTCTTGTGGTTTGAGGACAATGACCTCTCTAAAGATGTCACGGAGTATAGGATGAAGGTCCATGTTTTTGGCAATAGTCCCTCTCCCGCGGTAGCAATCTATGGACTTCATTGTGCAGCTCAACATGGAGAACTTGAGTTTGGGAAAGACGCAAGAACCTTTGTAGGGCGTAATTTTTATGTGGATGATGGCCTGAAATCAGTTCCCACGGCTGAGGAAGCAGTTGATCTGTTGAAAAGAACTCAGGAGATGCTAGCAAGTTCCAACCTGAGGCTTCATAAAATAGCATCTAACAGTCCTGTGGTGATGAAGGCTTTTCCTGTGGAGGATCATGTGAAAGACCTCAAGGACCTCGATCTGGAAAAGGACACTCCACCTATTCAGAGGAGCCTTGGTCTGAGCTGGAATCTTAAAACAGACACTTTCACTTTTCGTGTTGATGCAGAAGAGAAGCCTTTTACACGTAGAGGTGTCTTAGCAACTTTCAACAGCGTTTTTGACCCTCTTGGATTGGCAGCACCTGTTACAATACAAGGAAAATACCTTCTTTGAGACCTGACAGCAGACACCAAGGACTGGGATGCCCCTCTACCAGCAGTCAGGGAAGCTGAATGGGAGGCTTGGAAACACTCTTTGCAGGATCTAGCTCAGTTTGAAATACCCAGAGTGTACTCAAAGGTTTCACTATCTTCAGCACAAAGGAAAGAAATTCACGTTCCCTTTCGTAGTCACTCCGAGTTACGTCAAGGAGTGACGGAGAATGGGGGTTTCGCATAGAAAGCCAATCCTCTTCGAGTATTTAACAACGAGCCAATGGCGTGAAAATGCCATGGGTCTGCGGAATTTGCATAGCGTACTCCGCCCACCCATGTGGGTATAAAAGGAGGAAGCAAACGCACCGCAGTATGTTTTCGCTTCGGAGCCAAGAGCATTCTTCTCTCCACAAGCCATATCACTAAGCCTCTTCGAGACGAGCGTCCTCTTCAGTGTTGGTGTGACGGCGGTACCCAGCGAGATTCTGCATTGCCTGCGATCTGTGCAGTGGTCTGCCAGACTTTGCGCTTCTCCCTGGTCGCCTCGGCGCTGAAAGAGTGAATTTCCTCCTCTCCTTTGAAAGAGCTGCACGCGGCACGTCTTTTTAAAGATGGTTCGCCCGTGTTCTTCTGGGTGCGGTCGATATCTGTCCTCCTCTGATGGGCACGATCGCTGCTTTGTATGTCTGGGTCTTCGTCATGCTAAAGCAGCGTTCGTGGATGAGTCATGTGCCCATTGTGGTAACATGACCATCTCAACACTTAGATCGAGACTCAATGATCTTACTGTGAGAGTCCCCGCCCCCGCTACCCGTTCAGCTTCCTCTACCCGGGGAAGCTCTTCGGCTCGCGGCCAGGGTGATCTGACGGTGACGGTGTGGAACAAACCCCCGACGCTAGCTCCTCGGGTCCCACCCACCGCAACAGTGTTGCAGCCAGCGAGCGCCGAAACGGTGCAGACGTCTGCCTGTTCGCAGGTACCGTCTGTTTCGTTCGGCGCTCCAGAGGAGGATGCGATGTCGATCGCGGCATCACAAGGCGAGCTGGATTCTTCGGGGTCTGAAGATGTGGCGGCGCTGCCTCCCTCGGGAGTGCCAGCGCCGCCCGTCTCGGATCCCGAGATGACGGCTATGCTGTCTCGGGCCGCCGTGAGTATCGGGTTGGATTGGAATCCTCCGGCCCACCCCGATCACTCACGGATGGACGAATGGTTTTTGGGCAAAGCCGCCGCTGCAAAGCCACAGCCGACCCCAATACCATTCTTCCCCGAGCTGCATGCGGAACTGACGAAGACGTGGCAGGCTCCTTTGTCTTCCCGCGTTCGTCCGTCAGCTTCCCCCGCCTTTCCTCCCCTCGACGGCGCAGCTGCCCGTGGGTATGCTGGGGTGCCTCCGGTGGAGCGCTCTGTTGCGATGCAACTGTGTCCGCAGAGCGCCTCCTCCCGGGGGCCACCCAAGCATCCCTCCAAAGCCTGTAGGTTCTCGTCGTCTATGGCGGCGCGATCCTATAGCGCGGCGGGGCGGGCGGCCGCCGCTCTGCATGCGATGAGCACTTTGCAGGTTTTCCAAGCCAAACTGCTCAGAGATATGCACGAGGGCGGGACTGATCAAGGGTCGTTCAATGAACTGCGAGCGGCCACCGACCTCGCTCTCCGGGCGACTAAAGTGGCGGCTCGTTCCCTTGGTCAGGTGATGGCCACTAGTGTGGTCCAGGAGCGTCATCTTTGGCTCAACCTGGCGGAAGTGCGGGACGCTGAGCGGACCCGTCTGCTCGACGCCCCCCTTTCCCAGGCTGGCCTTTTCGGCGGTGCGGTTGAGGACTTTGCCCAGCAGTTCTCGACCGCCCAGAAGCAGACAGAGGCGATTAAACATATCCTGCCCCGACGGCCAGCTGCTGCCTCCACCCAGCCGTCGCCGCAGCGGCCTCAGCCTGCTCGCCGCCGAAGACGTTCCACTGCGGCCCCCCTCCCTCCGGAGCGACCCCAGCAGCAGCCTCCACCCGGGTCGCGCCGTAGAGGCGGTCGCAGAGGAACGTCACAGCCCCCTCAGGCCCCGCCCCCCGCTAAACGCCGGGCTAAGCGGCGTTCCTGAGACGGGCTGCTCAGTGATGGCATCGAGTTTTTCCCAGGAGGAGGTAGCAGGCCCCCTCCTTCCCCCGGTGGAGGGCCGGGGGAGAATCTTTTGTTCTCCGCTCCCCGCTGCTCACCCACGGGTGGGCAGCACCCTGAGTTGGTTAAAGAAAGACTTGACACTATCACTGAGCACACAGACCGGGATGAGCGCGCACGATGCTCCAGAGTGTCGCCCCGCTCATTCCTCTCTGTCTCTGAGGGCGCGGAGAGGAGCGTGCGTCGTCCCCGGACCGCACCGCTCCTCTCCCCCTCTGTCGTCAGACCCCCGGCAGAACAGACCCCCGTGGAACGCTGGTCCTTCCCTGGTCTCTTCTGTCGGGGAGCGGAGCTCGACTGCGCACCCGCATGTGGTATCTCCCGTGCGCATGCCAGTCACTCCGCCCCGCTGCCCCTCCGGGGGGACGTCTGTGGCTCGTATGACCCCGCTGGTTCGGTTCCTCGGGGCTTGGCTCGAGCTCCCCGGTCTGTCCCGCTGGGTCATCAGAACGATCAGATTCGGCTACGCGATTCAGTTCGCACGATCTCCTCCCCGTTTCAGGGGAGTTCGCTCCACTATAATCGGTGGCAATGCCCCGGTTTTGAGAGCGGAGATTGCGACCCTGCTGGCGAAGGGTGCAATCGAGACGGTCCCTCCAGCCGAGGTGAAGTCCGGTTTTTACAGCCCCTACTTCATTGTCCCCAAGAAGACCGGTGGGTTACGACCGATCCTCGACCTGCGCGTTTTGAACCGCACTCTGCATCGAATGCCGTTCAAAATGCTCACGGCCAAACGCATTTTCGAATGTGTTCGACATCAGGATTGGTTTGCAGCGATCGACCTGAAGGACGCGTACTTTCATGTCTCCATATTGCCTCGACACAGACCGTTTCTTCGGTTCGCTTTCGAAGGCCAGGCATATCAGTACACGGTTCTCCCATTCGGGTTAGCTCTGTCCCCTCGCGTCTTCACGAAGATCGCCGAGGCAGCCCTTGTTCCCCTTCGCGAACACGGGGTTCGCATCCTGAACTATCTCGACGATTGGCTAATTTTGGCTCACTCTCGAGAACAGGTTTGCGAACACAGAGATCTAGTGCTTCAGCACTTAGCCCGTCTGGGCCTTCGGGTCAACCGGGAGAAGAGCAAACTTTGCCCCGTGCAGAGGATCTCTTTTCTTGGCATGGAGATAGACTCGGTCGCCATGTCCGCGCAGCTTACGAGCGAGCGCGCACACTCACTGCTGACTTGTCTTCGACAGTTCGACGGCAAGAGTGCGGTTCCACTGAAACTCTTTCAGAGGCTCCTGGGGCATATGGCATCCGCAGCCGCGGCTACGCCACTCGGATTGCTTCATATGAGACCGCTTCAGCTCTGGCTTCGCGATCGAGTCCCGAGGTGGGCATGGCATCGTGGCTCGCTCCGGGTTCCAGTAACTCCAGCGTGCCGCCGAACCTTCTTCCCGTGGTTGAACCTCAGCTTTCTTCGGGCAGGTGTCCCTCTCCAGCGAGTTTCCAGGCATCTCGTTGTCTCCACGGATGCATCTACCACGGGTTGGGGTGCCATGTGCAATGGGCATGCAGCCGCGGGTTCCTGGACAGGACCCCAGCGCCTCATGCACATCAATTGCCTCGAGCTGCTGGCAGTACGCCTGGCCCTGCACCGCTTTCGAGCACTGCTCAGGGGTCAACACGTACTTGTCCGCTCAGACAATACCGCTACAGTAGCGTACATCAACCACCAGGGGGGTCTACGCTCACGTCGGATGTCGCAGCTCGCTCGCCACCTCCTATTATGGAGTCAGAAGCACCTGAGGTCCCTTCGTGCTGTGTACATTCCTGGAGCCCGGAACCTGGCAGCCGACGAGCTGTCATGGATCCGCCCTGTCTCCGGCGAATGGCGACTCCATCCCCAGACGGTCCAGCTGATCTGGGACCAGTTCGGGGAAGCTCAGATAGATCTGTTTGCCTCCCGGGACTCTTCCCACTGCGTCCAGTTTTATTCCCTGTCCGAGGGCACGCTCGGTACAGATGCGCTGGCGCACAGCTGGCCGCGGGGCCCACGCAAGTATGCGTTTCCCCCAGTGAGCCTCCTTGCACGGGTGTTGTGCAAGATCAAGGAGGACGAGGAGCAGGTCCTGCTGGTAGCCCCTTATTGGCCCACCAAGACGTGGTTCTCCGAACTCATGCTCCTCGCGACAGCACCTCCTTGGACTATTCCTCTGAGACAAGATCTGCTCACTCAGAGACGGGGCACTCTGTGGCACCCTCGTCCCGATCTATGGAGGCTACATGTGTGGCTCCTGGACGGCACGAGGCAGGTTTGAGTTCGCTACCACCTGCGGTGGCAGCAACCATCACTTCCGCCAGAGCGTCGTCTACTAGACACCTGTATGCGTTGAAGTGCAACCTCTTCGTCAACTGGTGCTCTTCTCGTCGAGAGGACCCCAGGAGATGCTCGATCGGTGTTGTGCTTTCCTTCCTGCAGGACGGGTTGGAGCGTAGGCTGTCGCCCTCCACCCTCAAAGTTTACGTTGCGGCTATTTCCGCCTCTCATGATGCAGTTGAAGGTAAGTCCGTTGGGAAGCACGACCTGGTCATCAGGTTCCTGAGGGGAGCGAGGAGGCTAAATCCGTCTCGTCCTCCCCTCGTGCCCTCTTGGGACCTCTCGGTAGTGTTAAATGCTCTGCAGAGGCCTCCCTTTGAGCCTTTGCAATCGGTTGAGTTTAAGTTCCTGTCTTTGAAGACAGCTCTCCTGGTTGCATTGGCCTCCATCAAGAGGGTAGGGGACCTGCACGCATTCTCCGTTGACGAAGCGTGCCTAGAGTTCGGGCCGGCTTACTCTCACGTTGTTCTGAGACCCCGGCTCGGTTACGTGCCCAAGGTTCCCACAACTCCCTTCCGGGATCAGGTGGTGACCTTGCAAGCGCTGCCCCTGGAGGAGGCAGACCCAGCCTTGGCACTGCTCTGTCCGGTGCGTGCACTCCGCACCTACGTTGACAGAACGCGGTGTTTCAGGACCTCAGATCAGCTCTTTGTTTGTTATGGGGGGAGCCAGAAGGGAAGGGCTCTCTCAAAACAGCGGCTGTCTCACTGGTTAGTGGACGCCATTGTTTTGTCTTACCAGCAGCAAGGTCGACCGTGCCCCCTTGGTGTGACAGCCCACTCCACTCGGAGTGTGGCTTCCTCTTGGGCTTTAGCGCATGGCGCCTCGCTAACAGACATCTGCAGAGCTGCAGGCTGGGCGACACCTAACACCTTCGCAAGATTTTATAATTTGCGAATCGAGCCAGTTTCCTCTCACGTACTCGCCTCCGCTAGTGCTGGAACCGCTTGAGTGTCTTCGCTTGCTCGCCACTCCACTCCTCAGATTGGATAAGTGCGATATTTCCTCAGTTGTCCTTCTTTGAAGCCCTGAGTCCTCCAGCACTTATGATGCGGGCACCACTGCGCTTGCTCTGGTGCCGGCTAAGTGCCTCCATGTGCACGGTTCCCCTTTGGTAACTGTCTCATGTGTATTATCCACTGTAAGCCTCTCTGAGCATGTGTCTTCCCTTGGCAAGCCATCTGCCACCCCTGGAGCTAGTTGCCACCTGCGGTTGGCGCTCCAGTATTCTCCATATGCAGCCCCAGTGGCCATATGTGTTTTGTAAGTCCTCCCTTCGGTAGGCATCTGGTAGCATGTCCCTCCCGGGATATGTTTCCCAGTGTACCTTGGTAATTCTGTGTCAAAGTGGGACCTTTGTGTAATTTTCTGTTAGAGGTCTAGACTTTCGCAGAGCACTGGAAGACAGCTGGAAGATGGCGTGATGGCATAGACCCCCATTCTCCGTCACTCCTTGACGTAACTCGGAGTGACTACGAAAGGGAACGTCTCGGTTACAGATGTAACCCTCGTTCCCTGAGTAGGGAACGGAGACGTTACGTCTCCTTGCCACTTCTGCTGTACCGCTGGGTGACGCCTGAGATCAGTCTTGGCTCCTCAGCGAAGACATACTGCGGTGCGTTTGCTTCCTCCTTTTATACCCACATGGGTGGGCGGAGTACGCTATGCAAATTCCGCAGACCCATGGCATTTTCACGCCATTGGCTCGTTGTTAAATACTCGAAGAGGATTGGCTTTCTATGCGAAACCCCCATTCTCCGTCACTCCTTGACGTAACGTCTCCGTTCCCTACTCAGGGAACGAGGGTTACATCTGTAACCGAGACGTTTTCTCAGTTGCTTCCACAAAGGCAATTGCAGCAGTAGCCTACCTGAGAGTGATGAATGACAATGGATCATGGACTGTAGGGTTTGTGCTAGGCAAGGCTAAGCTTGCTCCACTTTCTGCTCACACTGTACCTCGATTAGAGCTTGGAGCAGCAGTCCTGGTAGTAGAAGTAGCAGAACTCATTCAAGATGAGATAGATATTACTCCAAACGTTGTAGAATTCTATTCCGACAGTAAAGTAGTGTTAGGGTATATTCAGAACCAAACCAGACGGTTTTACGTATACGTGAGTAATAGAGTCCAGCGGATTAGGAAATCTACAAGGCCAGAACAGTGGCATTACATTTCCACAAGTCAAAACCCTGCTGATCATGCAACCCGTTCAGTGCCCGCCTCAGACTTGAAAGATTCCACATGGCTTTCTGGGCCTGTGTTTCTTTCTCGTCCTGATTCAGAGAGTCATGAAGACAATCCATCTTACAATCTGATTGACCCTGATTCAGATGTGGAAGTACGCTCTAACCGTACAGATCTTACACCTTATGACTTTCCTGTCAAACTTGGCTCACATCGCTTTGAGCGTTTTTCGACCTGGAAGTCTCTCCTACAAGCTATATCCAACCTAATTCACATCATACATTCATTCAGACCTGAAACTGAGTTAGAAAGTACCTGTGAAAAATGGCATCTTTGTGGCAAAGCACTCCCAGAGGAACTTTCACAGGCAAAGGTTGTGGTATTACAATGTATCCAACAGGAGAACTACCGTGTTGAGTTTGTGCGTCTTTCTGAAGGAAAGGAAATCCCAAAAAACAGTGGACTGAGAAATCTGAACCCCTTCATTGACCAAGATGAGCTTCTGAGAGTAGGTGGCAGACTCAAGCATTCTCCTGTAGAACAAAGAGAAAAGCATCCTGTTATCATTCCTGGGAAAAGCCACATAGCTCTTCTCATCACAAGACACTTCCATGAAAGGGTCAGACACCAAGGTCGCCTGTTTACTGAAGGTGCAATTAAAAATGCAGGATTCTGGATTGTCGGAGCGAGAAAACGCATTCATAGTGTGATTCATAAATGCATCATCTGTCAGAAACTCAGAGGAAGGGTCGTAGAACAGAGGATGGCAGATCTTCCTCCGGATCGACTTGCCACTGATCCCCATTCACTTATGTCGGCCTTGATGTCTTCGGGCCCTGGATGGTAGCCTCTCGCCGCACTCGGGGTGGCTTGGCAAACAGCAAAAGATGGGTACTCATTTTTACCTGTTTGAGTATTCGAGCAGTGCACTTTGAGTTGATTGATTCTCTTGATACATCCACCTTTATCAACGCCCTCCGACGCTTCTTTGCCATAAGGGGTCCAGCAAAACAAATCAGATCAGACTGTGGCACAAATTTCAAGGGTGCGTGTAAGGAGGACCTGTGTCCCAAGTGATTCTTCTTCTGTCACCAGAATAACAAAAGGAATAATGTTCTACAGAACTGTTGCATTGTTAGTAGTGGTATTTTGAAATACCAGACGGGGAGTGTTCTGACTATTTATGTAGTCATTTAATTTTGAGTTGATTTAATTGGTTATGATCCATCATGTGACTTAGGTTAGAGGTCGTGGTGGCCATCTTAGTTTTCACTTCTCAACAGCAGTGATGCAGCAGCAGATGTCTCTCTGTTAAAAGCTATATTCTTCTGTTATTTCATGCCAAAGAGGCCATCGTCTGTAAGTTTGTTTATTTAATATCATCTGTGTTAAAATTAGTATTTCATAGGATTTGAGAAAACATTTGCTGTATATTTTTAAAGAAGATAGTTATCTCTATTTCTTATATTAACACTAGACTGTTTTCTTTCTTAAAATTCTTTTGTTCATACTTAATTCTTAATGTACATTTTCTGTTTGTATTGTAGTTTCACAAATAATTACGTTGTGGGACTGAAGATTTCAAAGTAAAACACCAAAAAAGGAACTTCTTTGGTTTCGACTTTTTCTTCAACCCTCATCTTGTTTAACTATCTGTTGAGGTGCAACCTACTTGCATCAGGGACAGAATAACTAACCTCTGCGTGGTGAAATGTTAAATGCCTAAGATGTGTTTCAGTGCATTGCATGACCTGACTTGTTCCTCGTCATGCAATATGCACGCAAGAACTAAACTCTGCGTGGTGAAAGGAAAACGCCTAAGATGTGTTTCAGTGCATTGCATGACCTATCTGACTTGTTGCTCGTCATGCAATATGCACGCAATAATTAACCTCTGCGCAGTGAAAGGGAAACGCCTAATATGTGTTTCATTGCATTGAATGACATGACTTGTTCCTCGTCATGCAATATGCATGCAATAACTAACCCCTGCGCGATGAAAGGAAAACGCCTAAGATGTGTTTCAGTGCATTGCATGACCTATCTGACTTGTTCCTCGTAATGCAATAGGCACGCAATAACTAGACGTGTTTCAGTGCATTGCATGACCTATCTGACTTGTTCCTCGTCATGCAATATGCATGCAATAACTAACCTCTGCGCTGTGAAAGGAAAACGCCTTTGATGTGTTTCATTGCATTGCATGACCTATCTGACTTATTCCTCGTCATGCAATATTTACGCAATAACTAACCTCTGCGCGGTGAAAGGAAAACGCCTAAGATGTGTTTCAGTGCATTGCATGACCTATCTGACTTGTTCCTCGTCATGCAATATGCACGCAATAACTAACCTCTGCGTGGTGAAAGGAAAACGCCTAAGATGTGTTTCAGTGCATTGCATGACCTGACTTGTTCCTCGTCATGCATTATGCACGCAATAACTAAACTCTGCGAGGTGAAAGGAAAACGCCTAAGACGTGTTTCAGAGCATTGCATGACCTGACTTGTTCCTCCTCATGCAATATGCACGCAATAACTATCCTCTGCGCGGTGAAAGGAAAACGCATAAGACGTGTTACAGTGCATTGTATGACCTATTGGACTTGTTCCTCGTCATGCAATATGCACGCAATAACTAACCTCTGCGCGGTGAAAGGAAAACGCCTAAGATGTGTTTCAGTGCATTGCCTGACCTATCTGACTTGTTCCTCGTCATGCATTATGCACGCAATAACTAACCTCTGCGCAGTGAAAAGTTAAACGCCTAAGACGTGTTTCAGTGCATTGAATGACCTGACTTGTTCCTAGTCATGCAATATGCACGCAATGACTAACCTCAGCGCGGAGAAAGGTTAAACGCCTAAGATGTGTTTCAGTGCATTGCGTGACCTGACTTGTTCTTCGTCATGCATTATGCACGCAATAACTATCCTCTCTGAGATGAAAGGAAAACGCCTTAATATGTGTTTCAGTGCATTGCATGACCTGACTTGTTCTTCGTCATGCATTATGCACACAATAACTATCCTCTCTGAGATGAAAGGAAAACGCCTTAAGACGTGTTTCAGTGCATTGCATGACCTATCTGACTTGTTCCTCGTCATGCAATATGCACGCAACAACTAACCTCTGCGCGGTGAAATGTTAAATGCCTAAGATGTGTTTCAGTGCATTGCATGACCTGACTTGTTCCTCGTCATGCAATATGCACGCAAGAACTAAACTCTGCGCGGTGAAAGGAAAACGCCTAAGACGTGTTTCAGTGCATTGCATGACCTATCTGACTTGTTGTTCGTCATGCAATATGCACGCAATAATTAACCTCTGCGCAGTGAAAGGTTAAACGCCTAAGATGTGTTTCAGTGCATTGCATGACCTGACTTGTTCCTCGTCATGCAATATGCATGCAATAACTAACCTCTGCTCTGTGAAAGGAAAACGCCTAAGATGTGTTTCATTGCATTGCATGACCTATTGACTTATTCCTCGTCATGCAATATGCACGCAAAAACTAACCTCTGCGCTCTGAAAGGAAAACGCCTAAGATGTGTTTCATTGCATTGCATGACCTATCTGACTTATTCCTCGTCATGCAATATGCACGCAATAACTAACATTTGCGCGGTGAAAGGGAAACGCCTAATATGTGTTTCATTGCATTGAATGACATGACTTGTTCCTCGTCATGCAATATGCATGCAATAACTAACCCCTGCGCGATGAAAGGAAAACGCCTAAGATGTGTTTCAGTGCATTGCATAACCTATCTGATTGTTCCTCGTCATGCAATATGCACGCAATAATTAACCTCTGTGCGGTGAAAGGAAAACGCCTAAGACGTGTTTCAGTGCATTGCATGACCTATCTGACTTTTTCCTCGTCATGCAATATGCACGCAATAACTAACCTCTGTGCGGTGAAAGGAAAACATCTAAGACGTGTTTCAGTGCATTGCATGACCTATCTGACTTGTTCCTCGTCATGCAATAGGCACGCAATAACTAGACGTGTTTCAGTGCATTGCATGACCTATCTGACTTATTCCTCGTCATGCAATATGCACGCAATAACTAACCTCTGCGCAGTGAAAGGAAAACGCCTAAGATGTGTTTCATTGCATTGCATGACCTATCTGACTTATTCCTCGTCATGCAATATGCATGCAATAACTAACATTTGCGCGGTGAAAGGGAAATGCCTAATATGTGTCACATGTTTAGTTCTGTGTTTCTTGGGTTCATTTTTAGTGGTCATGTGTTTAGTCTTGTGGTTTTGTAATGTTCTTGGTTAATTGTTCCCTGCGTGTTAATACTCTTCCCAGGTGTTTCCCATTGACCACACCCTCTCGTTATCAGCTTATTTAAGCCTATGTGTCTTGTGTAGTCTTGGTGAGTGCTTAATGTTTGTGAGCTGGTTGTTCTGTCCTGATCTTGTTTCTTGCTCTTGAGTTCATGTTCCTGTATCTAGAGTTTGTATTGTTAATAAATACTGCAAATGGATCCTACTCTCTTGTTCACTTCAACCGGCCGTGACAGAAGCACTCACCAGACAAAGGATCCAGCAGTTTTTTGCTCCCGCCAGGAGAATCGTCCGATGGATGAGTATGTGCGGGATTTTTGTGAATTTTGCCAGGAGGTGGATATTGAGGATGCTGCTTTGAAGGACATGTTTGGTCGAGGAATCGACAAGTTCCTTTATTCACTTATACCGTTTGATAGCCCGCAATACACACTGGCACAGTATGTTGGCTTTGCCCTTTTCATAACCAACTCACCATTCAATGTGGGTTCGGTTCAAGGGGAGCCCAACAAGCTCACTTTATTCCCAAAAGCTGTGATCGTGGTGGAGGAGGCTGTCCCTGAGATCGTGGTGGAGGAAGCTGTCCCTGAGATCGCTGTGGAGGAAGCTGTCCCTGAGATCGCTGTGGAGGAGGCTGTCCCTGAGATCGCTGTGGAGAAAGCTGTCCCTGAGATCGCTGTGGAGGAGGCTGTCCCGGTGTTCGCAGTGGAGGAGGCTGTCCCTGAGATCGTGGTGGAGGAAGCTGTCCCTGAAATCGCGGCGGAGGAAGCTGTCCCTGAGATCGCTGTGGAGGAAGCTGTCCCTGAAATCGTGGTGGAGGAAGCTGTCCCTGAAATCGCGGCGGAGGAGGCTGTCCCTGAGATCGTGGTGGAGGAAGCTGTCCCTGAAATCGCGGCGGAGGAAGCTGTCCCTGAGATCGCTGTGGAGAAAGCTGTCCCTGGGATCGTGATGGAGGAAGCTCTCCCTGAAATCGCGGCGGAGAAGGCCGTCCCTGAGATTGCTGTGGAGGAAGTTGTTCTTGAGACCGCGGAGGAGGAAGCTGTCCCTGAGATCGTGGTGGAGGAGGCTGTCCCTGAGATTGCGGCAGAGAAAGCTGTTCTTGAGATCACGGTGGAGGTCGCTCACGGGTTTGTTCCTGATCACGCCATAGAGGTCGCTCGAGAGTCGGTCTTTGAGAACGTCATGGAGGTCGCTTTCAGACTTGACCCACAACAGGTGGTAGAGGGCGCCACTGAGTTTGTTCCTGAACTGCCTGCCCCGCCCTGGTTGCAGGCACAGTTTATTTCATTGTCTTGTCCCCCCCACCACCCTCTTGGACTCCCTCTGTGTTACCACCACCCGGGCCTTATGTTTGTGGAGCGTCTGGTATCCGCTCCTTAGAGGGGGGATTCTGTCACATGTTTAGTTCTGTGTTTCTTGGGTTCATTTTTAGTGGTCATGTGTTTAGTCTTGTGGTTTTGTAATGTTCTTGGTTAATTGTTCCCTGCGTGTTAATACTCTTCCCAGGTGTTTCCCATTGACCACACCCTCTCGTTATCAGCTTATTTAAGCCTATGTGTCTTGTGTAGTCTTGGTGAGTGCTTAATGTTTGTGAGCTGGTTGTTCTGTCCTGATCTTGTTTCTTGCTCTTGAGTTCATGTTCCTGTATCTAGAGTTTGTATTGTTAATAAATACTGCAAATGGATCCTACTCTCTTGTTCACTTCAACCGGCCGTGACAATATGTGTTTCATTGCATTGAATGACCTGACTTGTTCCTCGTCATGCAATATGCACGCAATAACTAACCTCTGCGCGGTGAAAGGTTAAACGCCTAAGACGTGTTTCAGTGAATTGCATGACCTGACTTGTTCCTCGTCATGCAATAAGCACGCAATAACTAACCTCTGCGCGGTGAAAGGTTAAACGCCTAAGATGTGTTTCCGTGCATTGCATGACCTGACTTGTTCTTCGTCGTGCATTATGCACGCAATAACTATCCTCTCTGAGGTGAAAGGAAAACGCCTAAGACGTGTTTCAGTGCATTGCATGACCTATCTGACTTGTTCCTCGTCATGCAATATGCACGCAATAACTAAACTCTGCACGGTGAAAGGAAAACGAATCGGTTACCTAACGTAACCTCGGTTCTCTCTAGATGAGGGAACGAGTATTGCGTAAGCTAGCTTACGCTACGGGAAAGATTCATCTTTGCTGAGAAGTTGAAGCCAAAAAATTATTCCATAATTTTGTAATCATTGTCAACGCAGTGTCTCTGTAGTCGAGCTTGAGCGGGCTAGCTAGCAGCTCATTGGATCGCTCAGAGAGAAAGCATGAGCCTATGGCAGAGCGGCGCTGAACCCGCGTCCAATGAGCGGAGGCCGCTCGCTTATTACCTCAGAGCCCGCCGAAAGGGGCGTGGCTTGAGTGTATATAAGCGCCTGCCAGGCTCAGTTACACTTATTCTTACAGCGTGAAGCGAAACGCTAAAGGCGCAGCACGGCCGGGAACGCAATACTCGTTCCCTCATCTAGAGAAAACCGAGGTTACGTTAGGTAACCGATTCGTTCTCTTACGAGAGGTTCTCTCGTATTGCGTAAGCTAGCTTACGCTACGGGAACGCCTGGTCAACGCCGTGCGCGCTGAGTATCCACAAGCATTCCAGGGGGGGAACCCGGAACATAAGAGTGTGGACTGAGAATGGGAAGGCCGGCAGAGCGGGCCGTTACAGTAATATAAATCTAACCATACGGAGAGCACAAGGGGCGAGCCGGTGTGAAAAAACTCCGTAGGCAGCTTCAAGAGGAGGCAGACATAGTTAGACCGCCAAAAGTTTAGCCTGAAGGGCGGGAACTTCCAAATTATAGAATCTGACAAAGGTGGATGGGGAGGACCATCCCGCAGCCACACAGATGTCGTGAATCGAAATTCCGCAGGACCATGCCCACGATGAGGCCATGCCTCTGGTGGAATGAGCCCTGACGCCCAAGGGGCAAGGCAGGTCTTTGGATACGTAGGCGGAGGCGATAGCGTCCACAATCCATCTAGACAACGTCTGCTTAGAGGCGGCCAGACCCTTGGTGCGGCCGCCAAAAGACACGAATAACTGCTCGGAGCGTCTGAACTCGGCAGCGCGTGTGGTATACACTCTCAGAGCCCGGACCGGGCAAAGGAGATTAGCGTCTTGCTCAGAATCGGTTGTTAGCAGGGCTGACAGAGAGATAACCTGAGCTCTGAACGGGGTACCAATCGCTTTTGGAACGTAGCCATGTCTGGGTTTGAGCCTGACGATAGAGTCATTAGGTCCAAACTCGAGACACGCCGCGCTAGAAGAGAGCGCGTGAATGTCCCCCACTCGCTTAACTGATGCCAGGGCGATCAGGAAAACGTTTTTTAGCGAGAGGTATTTTAGGTCCACAGACTCGAGGGGTTCAAACGGAGGAGTTTTCAAAGCCTCGAGGACTAATGAAAGATCCCAAACCGGAACCGACGGGGGGCGAGGGGGATTCATCCTTCTGGCTCCTCTGAGGAAGCGGATGATCAGGTCATCTTTGCCCAGTGACTGAGCGCGTCGAGGTTCCGCGAACGCTGCGACCGCTGCCACATAGACCTTGAGAGTGGACGGGGACCTGCCCTTGTCCAGCATTTCCAGAAGGAAAACTAGCAAAGATGAGACCTCGCAAGACCGAGGATCTATATTTCTGTCAGTGCACCATTTTGAGAACACAGACTATTTAGCAGCATAGAGCTTTCTGGTAGACTCCGCTCTAGCGTGTTTGATCGTGTTCAGAACTCCTTCTGGCAGATCAACGGGTAATCGTAGGTCACCCATGCATGAAGCGCCCAGCGCTCCGGGTGAGGATGCCAGATCGTGCCGCGAGCCTGAGAGAGGAGGTCTGATCTGATTGGAATGGGCCACGGGGCTGTCTGTGATAGCTGCGTGAGCTCCGGATACCAACTCTGATTCTCCCAACGCGGGGCTATGAGGAGCACCGAGTGGCGATTTTCCCTGATTCTCTGGATGACCTGGGGTAGCAGAGAGATCGGAGGGAAAGCGTAGAGGGGACGGCGGGGCCAGACCTGGGCTAGCGCGTCCTCGCTCCTTGAGAAAAATCTCGGGCAGTGGGTGTTCTCTTCTGAAGCAAAGAGATCTATCTCCGCTCTGCCGAATAGGCGCCACAGCGATTGGACTGATAGTGAGTGCAGGGACCACTCCCTGGCGGGGAGGGGGCTCCTGGACAGAATGTCTGGGCCGTCGTTCAGGTGGCCCGGTACGTGCGTCGCTCTGAGCGAAAGCAGGTGCTCCTGGGACCAGCTGAGAATACGGTGCGTCAGGAGAAAAAGGTTTTTGGATCTGACCCCACCCTGACGGTTGATGTAAGACACCACGGCCATGTTGTCCGAGCGGATCAAGACGTGGTGACCGTGAATGAGCGGGAGGAAGTGCAACAGCGCGTTCTCGACCGCGATCATTTCCAGACAGTTTATATGCAGGGAACTCTCCTGACTCGTCCATTGGCCCGCGGCCGGTGAACCCTCGCAGACAGCGCACCAACCCGTGTTGGATGCGTCCGTCGAGATCACCTTTCGGCGAGAAAAGGTTCCCATAGTAACGCCCCTCTGATACCAGTCGGTTGCAGCCCATGGCTGCAGAGCAGCGATGCAAGCCTGAGTAACCCTGATCGGCTGGCGGCCCGTGGTCCACGCGCGGTGGGATACACGGCTCTTTAACCAGAATTGGAGAGGGCGCATGTGAAGAAGACCCAGCTGAAGCACCGCTGAGGCTGAGGCCATATAGCCCAGCATCCTCTGAAAGGTTTTCAGCGGCACGGAGGTGCCCATCTGAAAGGAGGCGGCTAGTCGCTGTACACTGCGCGCGCGCTGTGTGGATAAGCGAGCCGTCATGGAAATCGAGTCCAGCTCTATTCCTAGGAAGGAAATAGATTGACTGGGTAGAAGAGAGCTCTTTGTCCAGTCGACAGAGGCCCAGCAATTTCAGATGGTTGCGTAAGAATGGCCTGTGACGGGGATTTATCTGGATCTGAAAATAGGCGTCTTTCAGGTCGAGAGAGATGAACCAGTCCCCCTGGCGCACGTGCGCGAGGAGTTTCTTGACTGTAAGCATTCTGAACGGTCTCCTCATGAGCGCTCTGTTCAAAAGCCTGAGGTCTAATATTGGTCTGAGGCCGCCGTCTTTCTTTGGAACAAGAAAATAACGGCCGTAAAACCCCGACTCTGTCATAGACGGAGGGACTCTCTCTATCGCGCCCTTTTGTAGCAGCTTCGCTATTTCTGAGCGGAGCGTGCTCATAGCCGCCGGACTGATAGTGGATTCGAGCCGAGCGCGAGAGCGGGGCGGGCGGCGGCGAAACTGTAACAGATAGCCGTTCTTTATGATGCTTAGCACCCACGGGGAAATGCCGGGGATGGCTTCCCACGCTTTGAAGCATACGGCTAGCGGCTGAATGGTAGCGCTGTCCTGATTGCTGAATATAGCGGGCTGGGCACAGGGTGCAGGCGCGCTTATACTGAGAGTAGCAATGGGACCTACACTCAGAGAGGAGCTTGTGAGCCCTGAGGCAGAGCGAGCAGAGCGGGGACACGCGCATGGACTCGTGGGCGTGCTTGGGAACTCTGATAGCGGAGCGGGCATAGCCTGCTTCCAGTGAGTGGGCTCTGGGGGGCTTATGTTGCCTGTGGGTGTGAGTGAACACATGTCTGTGGGCACTTTTATTACACAAGAGGCTTTTATGCTCTTTCTGTGAACTCTCTGGGTAGCCGTGAAAACGGCCTTTTTTCGCACATAAGCGGGTCGAAGCACCGGCTTGTTTAAGGCGGGAAACACTACTGAAGTCAGCGAAGTGTCGGGGACTTGCAGAGGGAGATGTTTTGACGGCGGTCCGGCCGCGGCGGGAAGAAGCCGTCTTCTTTTTCCCAGCAGTGCTAGGCAGACTTCGGCTGATCAGGCTTCAGCGTGATCTTGGGCCGGGGTCCCCTTGGAGGCGGCTGTCTGCGGCGGCTGTCAGAGGGAGAGCGCGGGCGTCCGCCCTGTCTATGCTGGGATTGGTGAGCCTGCTGGGGTGGGCGCTGAGGTGGGTTCTTGGCAGGAGGTTCGTGAAAACGGCCTGCGGACGAGCTAGCGCGGCGAGGCAGAAACAAGTTCATGGCCTGGGTGGCTTTCTGAACCTCTGAGAAGCGGTCAACGATGCCCGTGACGGCAGATCCGAAGAGGCCAGAGGGAGAGATAGAAGCGTTGAGAAAAACGGTCCGTTCCGAGTCACCCATGTCGGCGAGCGTGAGCCACAAGTGTCTCTCAGCGACGCAGAGTGAGGCCATACATTTTCCCAGTGCTTGAGCGGCGGCCTTGGTGGCGCGAAGGGAGAGATCCGTAGCGCCTCTCAGGTCCGTGAAGGCGGAGGAATTCCGCCCGCTCCTCGCCAGCTCACACAGGATGTCAGATTGAAGGATTTGGAGGACCGACATGGCATGCAGCGCTGAAGCGGCCTGGCCGGCGGCGGCATAAGCGCGGGCATGGAAGGTTGAAGTCGCCCTGCACGCTTTAGAAGGGAGCGTGGGGGAAGAGCGCCATCTAGCAGAGGGCGGGCATAAATGAGCGGCGACCAAATCCTCCACGGCGGCATGGCTGTTTAGCCCTTCTCGGCGGCTCCGTCCACCGAGCGCAGCGAGGCGGAAACATCAGAGCGGTTGCGAGCCGAGAGGGGAGCATTCCACGACTTGGTGAGTTCAGCGTGAAGCTCCGGCAGAAAGGGGGCCGCCCGGCTGGAGATGGGGCTCGAGCGTCGGTGGAGGAATTTTCCGTCCATGCGGTTCGGTGGTTGCTCCGGCGGAGGCGACCACTCGAGTCCCAGGCGATCAACAGCCTGTGAGAGGAGGCGCATCAATTCCTCTTCAATACCGGCGCGGGTCCCCGCAGACTCTCTAGCTGAGGAGCTGATAGACGACCAGTCACTATCGGACGCGTGTAGTGAACCGTCGTCCTTCTCTTCCGCGGCGTCGTCGGAGGCGATGGAGCGGCCACTCGGCGGCAACGGGACGTCTGGCGGCGGAGAGGGAGAGCGGTCGGTGGGCGGCGACTGCGGCACACAAGGATCCGCGGTGGGCTCCGGCGGCCTCTGGGCGCGGCGTTTCTTCTTCCGCGGCGAAGTCAGAGGCGGCGTGGGAGCAGATCTGACCGCCTGCAGTCGAGCCCGCAGGGAAGACAGCGGCAGGTCTTCGCAGTGGTCGCATCCTCCGTTGGCGAGGGCGAGCTCTGCGTGTTCAAGCCCGAGACAGAGCGCGCAGATGGGATGGCGATCTCCGTCCTCGAGCAGTGAGTGGCAGGAGCCACAGGAAAAGCGAGACATCCTGAAAAGGACGCTCGAGCTCTTTTAGGAATAATGTAAAGGATACGTCGTCGGATGACGCTAGCTTGCTGGGCGGCTGAAGGTGGCAGGCGGCCGGCTTCTCCAGTCTCCGGAGCTCGCTAGAAGATGTCCTTTCGACGGCGACGGCTTCTTCTTTTCTCAGGTCAGCAGATGCGTGTAGCTCGCTGAACGATGAAAGAATCAGTGTAACTGAGCCTGGCAGGCGCTTATATACACTCAAGCCACGCCCCTTTCGGCGGGCTCTGAGGTAATAAGCGAGCGGCCTCCGCTCATTGGACGCGGGTTCAGCGCCGCTCTGCCATAGGCTCATGCTTTCTCTCTGAGCGATCCAATGAGCTGCTAGCTAGCCCACTCAAGCTCGACTACAGAGAGACTGCGTTGACAATGATTACAAAATTATGGAATAATTTTTTGGCTTCAACTTCTCAGCAAAGATGAATCTTTCCCGTAGCGTAAGCTAGCTTACGCAATACGAGAGAACCTCTCGTAAGAGAACGCCTAAGACGTGTTTCAGTGCATTGCATGACCTTTTTTACTTGTTCCTCGTCATGCAATATGCGCGCAATAACTAACCTCTGCGTGGTGAAAGGAAAACGCCTAAGACGTGTTTCAGTGCATTGCATGACCTGACTTGTTCCTCGTCATGCATTATGCACGCAATAACTAAACTCTGCGAGGTGAAAGGAAAACGCCTAAGACGTGTTTCAGTGCATTGCATGACCTGACTTGTTCCTCGTCATGCAATATGCACGCAATAACTATCCTCTGCGCGGTGAAAGGAAAACGCATAAGATGTGTTTCAGTGCATTGTATGACCTATTTGACTTGTTCCTCGTCATGCAATATGCACGCAATAACTAACCTCTGCGCGGTGAAAGGAAAACGCCTAAGATGTGTTTCAGTGCATTGCCTGACCTATCTGACTTGTTCCTCGTCATGCATTATGCACGCAATAACTAACCTCTGCGCAGTGAAAAGTTAAAAGCCTAAGACGTGTTTCAGTGCATTGCATGACCTGACTTGTTCCTTGTCATGCATTATGCACGCAATGACTAACCTCTGCGCGGAGAAAGGTTAAACGCCTAAGATGTGTTTCAGTGCATTGCATGACCTATCTGACTATAACTAACCTCTGCAATATGCACACAATAACTAACCTCTGCGCTGTGAAAGGAAAACGCCTAAGATGTGTTTCATTGCATTGCATGACCTATCTGACTTGTTCCTCGTCATGCAATATGCACACAATAACTAACCTCTGCGCTGTGAAAGGAAAACGCCTCAGATGTATTTCATTGCATTGCATGACCTATCTGACTTGTTCCTCGTCATGCAATATGCACGCAATAACTAAACTCTGCGCGGTGAAAGGAAAACGCCTAAGACGTGTTTCAGTGCATTGCATGACTTGTTCCTCGTCATGCAATATGCACGCAATAACTAAACTCTGCGAGGTGAAAGGAAAACGCCTAAGACGTGTTTAAGTGCATTGCATGACCTATCTGATTGTTCCTCGTCATGCAATATGCACGCAATAATTAACCTCTCTGCGGTGAAAGGAAAACACCTAAGACGTGTTTCAGTGCATTGCATGACCTATCTGACTTGTTCCTCGTCATGCAATATGCACGCAATAACTAACCTCTGCGCGGTGAAAGGAAAAAGCCTAAGACGTGTTTCAGTGCATTGCATGACCCGACTTGTTCCTCGTCATGCAATATGCACGCAAGAACTAAACTCTGCGCGGTGAAAGGAAAAAGCCTAAGACGTGTTTCAGTGCATTGCATGACCTGACTTGTTCCTCGTCATGCAATATGCATGCAATAACTAACCTCTGCTCTGTGAAAGGAAAACGCCTAAGATGTGTTTAAGTGCATTGCATCACCTATCTGATTGTTCCTCGTCATGAAATATGCACGCAATAACTAACCTCTGCGCGGTGAAAGGAAAACGCCTAAGATGTGTTTCAGTGCATTGCATAACCTCTGTCTTGTTCCTCGTCATGCAATATGCACGCAATAACTAACCTCTGCGTGGTGAAAGGAAAACGCCTAAGACGTGTTTCAGTGCATTGCATGACCTGACTTGTTCCTCGTCATGCATTATGCATGCAATAACTAAACTCTGCGAGGTGAAAGGAAAACGCCTAAGATGTGTTTCAGTGCATTGCATGACCTATCTGACTTGTTCCTCGTCATGCAATATGCACGCAATAAATAAACTCTGCGCGGTGAAAGGAAAACGCCTAGACGTGTTTCAGTGCAATAACTAACCTCTGCGGGGCGAAAGGAAAACGCCTAAGACGTGTTTCGGTGCATTGCATGACCTATCTGACTTGTTCCTCATCATGCAATATGCACGCAATAACTAACCTCTCCCCTATGAAAGGTTAAACGCCTAAGACGTATTCAGTGCATTGCATGACCTGACTTGTTCCTCGTCATGCAATATGCACGCAATAACTAACATTTGCGCGGTGAAAGGGAAACGCCTAATATGTGTTTCATTGCTTTGAATGACCTGACTTGTTCCTCGTCATGCAATATGCATGCAATATGTACTGTTACTTATGTCTAGCCATGTTTCCTTTCCGCCACCTTCTGGACATTTAAGGTACTGCACTTTGTTTTTTATAGTTTACTTTCGGTTTCCCTCAGTGAATGTAGTCGAGTACAACGTGCACACAGTTTCAATCGGCTATTGGTTCCATCGTTTAAACCTCGGAAATATATGTCTGTAAGTGCAATTTTTTCACTAATTAGTGATTTAAAGTGTTTAAGGATAATTAGATCGAGATTATTGCTATATTTTTGTTATAAGCTCACTCGGTTCGTGTTATTGGTAACATGTTATGTTTGAGTGTACTGACAAGCTAGTTTCTCTTCTATTTGTATATTATCTCATTTAAATATAACTTCTCTGTGTATATTACTTAAAATTATGTAAAGGAACTATGTACAAAATCGAACTGAAATGTTAAGTTGGATATGTGTATGTAGATGTGAACATAATGTTCATACATATTTCTTTTCTTGTTTTTGTAGTTTTACAGAAAGAATATTGAGAAGTGAACCATCAGTAAAGTCACTAAAGTTATAAACACTGCTTTCTGGAGTTCCTTTCTTCAAGTTGTACGCTATCTGTTAAACCTTTGCTCAGCTACACATTGGCCAGAACAGAATAGTAAAAAGACATGGATCACAGCGGGTGAAGACAGCGGAACTACATAGCCATTGTAACATTGCATGCACAATTCTTCAGAAGCAAGGAAAGTATGGAGTCACACAGTGATGAGAAAGACAAATCCGAAGCTTTTGAGATTAGATCACGACTTTCTAGCTGCAAGTCATCTCATAGATCGAGCCGGTCATCAGCAAGTGTGGCAGCAACTCGGGCTCGAGCTAAAGCGGAAGCAGCTCGAGCTAAAGCATCTTATGCAGAAAAGGAAGCAGCTATGATGAGGAAAAAAGCAGAAGTAGAAGCAGATCTATTCGTGCTACAATCTCAAAAAGAAGCAACAGCAGCGTCTGCTGAAGCAGCGATTTATGAGGCAGCAGCTGACATAGAGGATGGAAATATAGACGAATTGGACCATGAGACAAACTTAGTTTGCACTCAGCGTACTAAAGAGTATATTCAGAAACATACAATGGAACAGCATCAGTTTCCTGAAACTCCAATTCTACAGCCATCCATGAGAAGCGCTAAACCTCTTCACTGTGAAGCTACAGTAACACCTCCACATGTATATCCATCGTATGAAATGGAGGAGTTAGAAATAAAACATGAGACAATGGATAACCAGACAGCCGAAGATCATGGACATGGTTCTGCTTTTCAAGCTTCTCCTGTTCCCAGTTTTAGAGCTCCCATGGTTAACCTGCCATACACATCTGATTTAGCTAATTACATGGTAAGAAAAGAGATGGTGAGTTCTGGTCTTGTGAAGTTCGATGATCAACCTGAGAACTACTGGGCCTGGAAATCTTCTTTTCAAGATGTCACAAAGGACCTCGGATTAACAGCTAGAGAAGAGCTCGACCTTCTCACAAAATGGCTCGGCCCAGAGTCATCCATGCAAGCAAAACGGATCAGATCAGTGCATGCGCACTATCCTATAGCAGGTGTCCGCATGCTTTGGCAGCGATTGGAAGAGTGTTACGGGAGCCCAGAAGTAATTGAAAATGCACTGTTGAGAAAACTGGAGGAGTTTCCAAACATTTCTAACAGAGATGGGCAAAGACTCAGGGAGCTTGGAGACATGCTTATGGAATTGGAATCTGCTAAGGCAGGTGGACATTTACCAGGTTTAGCAATTCTTGACACTGCGAGGGGAGTCAATCCTATCATTGAGAAGCTTCCTTTCAATCTGCAGGATAGATGGATCACTCATGGAGCTAAGTATAAAGAGGATCATCATGTCTCTTTTCCTCCATTTGGTTTTTTTGTGCGGTTCATTAGCGACCAAGCGAGAATAAGAAATGATCCCAGTTTTTTGTTATCTACGCAGAGTCGTCTTAAACAGGAGAAGTTTTCACGGGTCAGCAACAAAATACCTGTGTCAGTAAGGAAAACTGAAGTGCTAGACACAGTTTCAAAAACCAGAACCAACCACCCTCCAGAACAAAAGATTTTGGACCCTAGTAAGCAATGTCCAATTCACAATAAGCCGCATCCATTGTCAAAGTGCCGTGGGTTTAGAGGAAAGACCCTGGATGAAAGGAAAACTTACCTCAAAGAACAGTCTATCTGCTTCAGATGTTGCGGTTCCACAAAACACATAGCCAAAGAATGTGGGGCAGCTGTTAAATGTAGAGAGTGTAACAGTGATCGCCATGTCTCTGCATTGCACCCAGGGCCTGCTCCATGGGCCGAGGAAGCTTCAGTAACAGAACGAGAGCAGGGTGGGGAGTCTGAAGGAGATATACCATCTGATGTTACTTCCAAGTGCACAGAAATATGTGGCAAAGCTCCCAGACCTAGATCATGCTCGAAAATCTGTTTGGTTGACGTTTATCCATCTAACTGTCCTAAAGAAGCTAAGAGGATGTATGCAGTTCTGGACGACCAGAGTAACCGGTCTCTAGCAAGGTCTGACTTCTTTGAGTTGTTTGGGATCAGTGGAGGCTCTTTCCCCTATACTCTTCGTACATGTGCTGGTTCATCAAAGACAATGGGAAGGAAAGCAGACAATTTCATTGTTTGTTCACTTGATGGGAAAACGCAGGTGCCACTTCCCACTCTCTTAGAATGCAATATGTTGCCCGAAGATCGAGATGAAATTCCAACACCAGAAATAGCACAATACTTCCCTCATCTCAAGTCAATGGTAGACAAAATACCACCATATGATGCAAAAGCTCCCATTCTTCTCCTTTTAGGAAGGGACATCCTAAATGTGCATAAGGTTCGGGAACAGTATAATGGACCTGGTAACACGCCATATGCTCAGCGCCTTGATTTAGGCTGGGTCATTGTGGGAGAAGTGTGTATGGGAGGAGTACACAAGTCCGAGACTGCAAACGTTTTCAGGACAAACATACTGCAAAATGGACGTACCTCTTTTTTCTCACCTTGTCCTAAAGGAATTCAGGTCAAAGAACAGTTTGGCACTCCGAATAATCTCTACCAGTCAGATCACCTGGGTGACAAGGTCTTTCAGAGGACTCCTGATGATAATAAACCTTCCCTGTCTTTTGAAGATGAGATGTTCCTTGATGTTATGAACAGAGAAATGTACATGGATGAGTCAAACCACTGGGTAGCTCCTTTGCCCTTCCGTTTACCCAAAAGCCCACTGCCGAACAACCGAGACCAAGCTATGAAGCGTCTTAACGCCCTGCAACGCACCTTACAAAAGAAACCTGAGATGGCTGAGCACTTTGTGGAGTTCATGCAAAACATGTTCATCAACAAACATGCCGAACTAGCTCCCCCACTGAAGCCTGATGAAGAATGCTGGTATTTGCCGATATTTGGGGTTTACCACCCTATGAAACCTGGAAAGATTAGGGTCGTCTTTGACTCTAGTGCACCATGTGAAGGCATCTCTTTGAATAGCACACTTCTTAGTGGACCAGATTTAAACAACAAGCTACTCGGGGTCCTGATGCGTTTTCGTAAGGAGCAGATTGCAGTAACAGCTGATGTGGAACAAATGTTCTACTGCTTCAAGGTCAGAGAAGATCATCAAAACTATTTGAGGTTCTTGTGGTTCAGAGATAACGATCTGTCCAAAGAAATAACAGAGTACCGAATGACAGTTCATGTTTTTGGGAACAGTCCATCTCCAGCTGTGGCAATCTTTGGAATGAGACGAGCAGCTGAGTTTGGAGAAGAGGAGCATGGTAGAGAAGCCAAACAGTTTGTCCATCAAAACTTTTATGTGGACGACGGCCTGATTTCAGTATCCAGTGCAGCTGAAGCCATTTGTCTCCTGAGAAACACTAAAAATATGTTGGCTGAGTCAAACATCAAGCTCCACAAGATTTCATCAAATAGTCATCAAGTCATGGAAGCATTCCCTCCATCCGAAAGAGCAAATGACCTGAAGGATCTCGATTTGAATGTCGATCCTCTACCTCTCCAAAGAAGCTTAGGGTTGAGTTGGAACTTAGAGACTGACTGTTTTACTTTTCAAGTATCTACAGAAGTGAAACCATTCACGCGACGGGGCATGCTTTCAACAGTCAACAGTCTCTATGATCCTTTGGGACTTGTTGCCCCTGTTACCATGCAGGGTAAAGCCTTGGTAAGAGAGCTATCATCAGAGCAGCTTGACTGGGATACACCGCTCCCAGCCGATAAAGAGGTGAAATGGAATGCATGGACAGAGTCTTTAACCGATCTCAAAGAAGTTCAGATTCGTAGACCCTATGTTCCAGTCTCTATGTCCTACACTTCCAAGAGAGAGGTAATCATTTTTGCTGATGCTTCCACTTTGGCCATAGCAGCTGTTGCTTACCTTAGGGTTGTAACTACAGATGGTCAATGTCACATTGGATTTGTAATGGCCAAATCAAATTTGGCGCCATACCCCGCTCACACAGTGCCACGTCTAGAGCTGTGTGCAGCAGTTCTTGCTGTGGAGATGGCAGAACTGATTAAACAAGAGCTAGATCTGGATTTAACTGCAGTGGAATTCTACACTGACAGCAGAATTGTTTTAGGATACATTTATAACACATCTCGACGGTTCTACATGTATGTGGCTAACAGAGTGGCGAAAATCAGATGTTTTACAAGGCCAGAACAGTGGCATCACGTTGATTCAGGTCTGAACCCAGCAGACCTTGGTACCAGATTCATTCCAGCAGCTGTCCTACCTCACACTAACTGGTTCACTGGTCCAGAATTTCTCCATCAGGCTGATCTTGGAATCACACCTGAAAATAAAGCGTTTGAGCTTGTAAAGCCAGAGGAGGATAAGGAGATTCGCTCTCAAGTGCTAACCTTGGTCACTAACATGACAGAACTATCTCTAGGATCACACAGATTTGAGCGTTTTTCAGAGTGGAGATCCCTTGTAAGAAGCATAGCTATGCTTGTCCATGTGGCAAAATCCTTTTCTCGAGAAGGAAATACAGGGGATTGCAAAGGCTGGCATTGGTGCAACAATGGTCTTCAGACTGAGCGTACACAAGCAAAAACCTTCATCATTAAATGTGTGCAGCAAGAGCACTATAAAGATGAACTCAAGAGCTTGGAGAAAGGTGAGGAAATCTCACAGCGAAGTGCTCTGAAGAACCTATCTCCCTTTGTAGACAGCGAAGGATTGATTCGAGTGGGAGGTCGCTTACAATCAGCAGAAATGTCTGAACAGGAAAAGCACCCACTAATTGTTCCAGCGAGTCAACATGTATCTACATTGTTGGTCAGACACTACCATGACCAAGTGGCACATCAAGGACGTCATCTAACTGCAGGTGCACTACGTTCAGCAGGGCTCTGGATTGTAAAAGGAACAAAGCTGATCAGTCATGTGATCCATCAGTGCGTTATCTGTAGGAAGTTAAGAGGAAAATTTGAAGAACAGAAAATGTCAGATTTACCTTTGGACAGAGTGAAAGTGAATCCTCCATTTACTCATGTGGGCCTAGATGTATTTGGGCCATGGAATGTAATATCCCGCCGCACTAGAGGGGGCAGTGCTGAGAGCAAAAGATGGGTCGTCATTTTCTCTTGCTTAAGTACCAGGGCGGTCCACCTGGAAGTCATCGAGTCCATGTCAACCTCAAGTTTCATTAACGCCCTCAGGCGGTTCTTGGCAGTTCGCGGACCAGTCAAACACTTCAGATCTGACAGAGGGACTAATTTCATCGGAGCCTGTCGAGAACTGAACATCAAGACCGATGATCCAGAACTAAAGGGTTACTTACAGGAGCATGGTTGTGTATGGACGTTTAATGCTCCCCACTCTTCCCACATGGGAGGAGCCTGGGAAAGAATGATCAACATAGCAAGACGCACTCTGGATGCATTGCTGCTAAGAAATGGTCTTTCCCGTCTTACCCATGAGGTTTTGACTACTCTCATGTCAGAGGTCATGGCAATAATGAATGCTAGACCTTTACTTCCTATTTCCTCTGATCCTGACACATTGGAAGTTCTGTCCCCAGCAATGCTTCTCACCCAAAAGGCTAGCACTATACCAGCACCTCTTGGGGACTTTAATGTGAAGGACCTCTACAAGAAAGAATGGAGACAGGTTCAGTGTTTGGCGGATGCTTTCTGGAAGGCTTGGAGGAGAGACTATCTTGCAACATTGCAAGTACGGAGGAAATGGACTGAGAAAAAGCGAGATCTTGAAGAAGGTGATGTTGTCTTGCTTAAGGACTTAAATGTGAAACGAAATGAGTGGCCGATTGGACTCATCGTGAAAACCATACCCAGTAGAGATGATAAAGTGAGGAAGGTGGAGGTAAAGATAATTAAAGAAGGATCTGCAAAGGTTTATTTAAGGCCTGTCTCAGAGCTAATCCTGCTCCTGCCGGGGAAGGCACAAGTAGATAAATAGTGGTATAATAATTTATTATACCAGGCGGGGAGTGTACTGTTACTTATGTCTAGCCATGTTTCCTTTCCGCCACCTTCTGGACATTTAAGGTACTGCACTTTGTTTTTTATAGTTTACTTTCGGTTTCCCTCAGTGAATGTAGTCGAGTACAACGTGCACACAGTTTCAATCGGCTATTGGTTCCATCGTTTAAACCTCGGAAATATATGTCTGTAAGTGCAATTTTTTCACTAATTAGTGATTTAAAGTGTTTAAGGATAATTAGATCGAGATTATTGCTATATTTTTGTTATAAGCTCACTCGGTTCGTGTTATTGGTAACATGTTGTAAGGAAACTGGGCGGTCTGATCGAAGGGGGAATTTGCATATCATAATTAATAATTGATAATTAATAATTATTCATGCAGATTTGGATCAGACCGGCCTTACATGCTAATAAATCTCCATTTAGGAGAGCTTATTTCAAGTTTGCCCATATGCATCCATGTGTGTCCCTGCAATTAACCGCAAATTAATTGTCATTAATTGCCAGGACCACGTTTTACAAGACAGGCAAAGTCAAATAGCTCAATTAATTTATAGGTTTATTTTGAGGAAGGCGAATTCTCTGGCCAGAAGAATACACATTCCAAAAAAACCATAAAACATACCTTTTCAGGCATCTTCAATGTAAAGCGTGTAGCTTTTGATCGGCACTTCAGGGACTTATATTATGAGCAGACCATAAATCAGCCAGGGATGTGCATTAATTGTCTTTAATAAGGTAACTACTTAAGCATTTACTACGTTACAATGATACATGTATTTACAAACATTAAAACACAAACTAAGACGAACGCGGGGCGTTTAGACAATGAGAACATGTTTAGATGTTGGATCGGAGAGAGAGAGAGAGAAAGAGAGAGAGAGAGAGAGGGAGCATGGAGAGACATTCACGGTTCTGACACACCAAGAAACCTCATCTTAATGCTGCTTAAAAGCGCTAAAAGATAATATACTTGCGAAGCATATTTGGTCGGTGTGTGTCGTGTGCTCGTTGCTCGGCCCGTTCGGGCGTGGTGGCTGGCGGTGCTGTCCGGCGCGTGCGCGCCACGTGGACCGCGGCCGAGGCGTTCTTGCCCAACCCGTCCTGGCGCGTGCATGGCTGGTTGCGTGTGCATGGCTGGTTGCGCGTGCACGGTTGGTTGCGCGTGGCTCCTGTTGTTCCGTGGGAAGTCATGTGGCGGTCGTTGGCATTCAGCGCGAGTGTTTGAAAGGCTTACAGTCTTTGAGGCGACGTTACCCGAGGCAATAGTTCGGCGAAGTCCACTTCCTTTCCTGGAAGACGAGCTTGGTAGTCCAGTTGAGTAAAGGACGAAACTTTTACACGAACAAAAGGGAAGATCCATGGTTGGATCAGAGTCCCGTGAGGTTTACATGTTGAAGGGCGCTTGACCGGTCGGAGAAGAGAAGGCGGAGAGAGCGGAGCTCACCTTTATACAGCTTGAAGGGAGCCAGCCTTTTCCTGTGGCTGGACCAATCGGAGTGCGTGAAAATCAAGCGGGAGCTAGAATTTTATGGTCCTTTGTTTTAAGACCATGGCTCCTCGTGGGAGGGGGTGTGATCAGTGAGGTTTTTAATGGTAAACCATCTTCATTGGCAGTAAAACATATTAAAAATACACTTTGCTTTACATCTCTGTGCATATTTGGGCGTCTCATTCAATGAGCATTCTGGAGACATCAAGGAACATTATGTGACCTTAACGAAATATACACTTATGTTTACAATGCATAAAGAAGGTATTTCTAATTTCTGTTTATGCTGCAACCAAACAAAATTACTTCACTGTGACATGGGAAACACACGTACATAGAAACACATTGAATATATTTGGTTAAATATCTTCAAAACACAGAAAGGAATGCCAACCTCTTTGCTTAAACAGGTTTTGTGACATTCCACAGTCTTGTAACTTGATACTCACTGGAGTATCTGGGTGTGTGTGTGTATGTGGCTTAGGAACCCCCATGGGGGGGGGGGGTTGTTACCACTAACACTAACTAAAATGTTACTGAAATTTCCTTAATTCAGTTGCCTGGCCAAAAATCCCTACATCTCCCCCTTTTCGTACGGTGAAGTCCTGGCATGGACTTCATCGGACGACACTCATCGCAATGGACGGATGGCAGGTGAATTGTGAAGGTCAAGTGTTAGGGCATGGTTGATTACCATGGGGTGCCCAGCGCAGAATCATCTGCAGTCCAGGACTGGACAACAGGTGAGGCAGTTGTGCAGTGCAACAGGTGCGCGGTTGAAACACAGCCGGGAGAGCTATGTCGCTGAGCACAAGTTCAGTTTGGCTGGGCCCCTCCTTTCACCGTTCAAATTCCAGTTGTGGAATCAGGGTGAAATCGTGGGTTTCGTCACGGCTAGGACTTAACCCAGGCTCGGTCGCAGCAGGGTAGCTCGGGTCTTGGAGCAACAGCTGCTTTGTGAATTTTAGCATAGTTATTCTGGCAGACAATGAGCAGTTGTCTCGTTGGAGCTCACTAGTCTGGTTCAGTTGAATGCTGTGAGCGTTGTGGATTCATCACAGTTCCCGTCAACTAATTGATGGTCTGCGAGGAGGCACTCTGTGTCGTGAGTTGCCTTTGGCTGTGGCATTTCAGTTCGTTTTGTTGCTGGACAGGCCGGTGTTTGACTGCGTTCGGGCAGCAGCGGTGTGGGTGTCCACTTAGCTCTGCTTGCGTGGCGGTCGACCATATGCTGCCTGAGGTCGGCCCTGGTGACGGCTACAGCTGTCCTCTGGTTGGCTGGAGGAACAGGAAGACGACAACAGCAACATCCTCTAGGAGGACGTCGCTATCTTGGAGATAGGCCTGGAGGCAGTGGCCCTCCGTGGAGTTCGGGTCGAACTGGGTGATGTCTTTAGCCAGCAGGTTGGGATCTTTGAGGGTCATTCCATTTGCAGCTTTGGAGTCTGGCTGGATGATCTATCTTTGTTTGTTGACAGGGAAGAGTTCTGTGGTGAAGGCCGGTGACGTTTTGGAGCGTGGCCGTTCACCTCTTCCATAGAATGACAGTTCGTTGATGGAGGACTCTGTTCTACTCAGCAGTGAGGATGCTGAGGGAGGTCTCTCCCTTCTTGGCTCTGGTTTCTGTGTGAAAACAGGTTGAAGTTAATTTCTGACCGCATGGAGCTCGTCGATGGCGTCGTCTCGCTGTTGGGTCAGATGGTCCATTTCAACGCTGCACCTTTGCAGGTGGTCTTCCGGAGCAGTGATTTTAGAGTTCTTACTTTCAATGTCAGTTTTGGCTTTCTCTAGCTGATGTTCAGCAGACTGGAGTTGGCTTTCCAGGTGTTTCTGGACAGTCTTTAACTCTTGTTTGTCACGTTCAGTGACTGCAAGGGCTGCTTGGAGCTTGTCGACTTGTATCTTTGTTTCTTGCTCCGCTTCGTCGGACGCTTTGAGCTGGTCTTTGCAGTGTTAAGTGTGCATCAGCTCTCTCAGGAACCTGGTGATCTTGAGTTCGTCCTGGACTTTCACTTCCAGCTTTTCTATGCGGCGTTGGGCACGTGTCAGCTCCTCCTGAAGGTGGGTGACGTGCTGGTGGCTTAGATTTTAGCTGGGCTGTGAAGGCATTGCTTAGGGAACAGGTTATCTTGGTTAGTTCCACATGGTTTTGATTCTGGTTTGAATCATGTGTCAGGAATCTTGTCAGAATTAAGATTATTATTAAAAATAATAACAGTTCAATTGTCTTTGATGTGAGACAGTCAGTAATGCCTCTGAGCGAGGCGTCCACATCTTCCCGATGGGCAGTGGAGTTTGTAGTCCACAACATGTTGGCACGAGAGAGGGAGGAAAGATTTCAGCGGCTGTCGGCTGGGACAGTCTGATGCCTTTGAGGGTGCCGCTATGCCACTCGATGCACGTCCTGGTGCTGCGGTGTGCAGCCCCCGTTGTGCGTGACTGGTGCGTGACTGGGCAACACTGGCATATCCCCCTTTTTGCACTGTGACAGCAGGAGCTGTGGCGAAGTGATGTCACGATGTGCATAAACTTCAAGTGTTGGGCTGTTTAGCAGCAAGTGCTAGGTGGGCTGCCGCAGTTGGGTTCGACGGCAGGCTTGGGTGGTTGGAGGGGTAGAGAGGTGGTTTTCTCAGAGTTCATTTGGTTAGTCAAGGTCTTTGGTAAGCTGAAAGGTGCAGGGTAGCAAGTTCACAACTCCATTTGGTGCTGAGGCTTTGCCTTCATGGCTGGCTGCGGGAGTTCTTCTGCCTCTGTGACCTGCCAGTCAGGTTCTCTTGACCTGTGTGGCTGGAGGGGGAGGGGTTTGGAACTTGAGCTCAGGCATTCAGTTGTTTAAAGTCTATTACAGGCTCAAAGGACTAATTGTGTACAGGAGCTACCCGTCTTGGGCCAAATGTTGTGTTGGCTGTAGGATTGCACGTTCAGCTTACATGCTTGGGATCTGAGAGTTTGTTTGATTTTCAGTTTTAGCACCGAGTCTTTCAAAGAGTTGGGCTTACATTAGCGTGATGGTTGAGCTAGTGTTTAGCAGGGCCTGAGGGCTCAAATCATTGTCTCTGTTGTGGCTATGTAGAGTTGTCATGCCACCCTCTTTTGTTTAGGTTTCCCAGAAGTCTTGGCGTCTGGGCTGGCGTTGTGTGGGACACCGGCTGTCATGCTCAGGTTGTGCAGTTGTCAGTTGTGGTGGCTCCTTGGTGCTGTCACTTAGTGAAGTGGCAGTGAGCTCTGTGGTCTGATGCTGACGAGCAGTGTTCTCATTAGTGAGCGGTGTCTGTTTGAGTCTTGCACTGAGACGTCCTTCTGGTGAGGTGTTGTGCAGAAACTCTTTCAGCGCCGAATTCATTTGTGTCGTCGGTGACGTGGCTGCACTGTTGTTATCTGATGTGTCCTCAGACTTGTGCTCGCCAGGGGTGTGATGAGAGGGGTACCGCTCTTGGCTGGTTGGGCATGAGTCTCTTGGTGATGGGGTGCGGCTCAGAGCTCCTGCTCTGGTGTGTTAGATGAGCACCATGACTGTTGGGTCGCCCTCTGCTGGCCTGGAACGGTTTAACTCTCAGTGAAAGTGTTTGTGATGCGTGGGGTGCCTTCTAGAGGCAGCTCTGAGTCGTGCTCAGAGACAGGTTAGTTTGAGGGGTTTTGCACAGTCTTTTGGTAAAGTCTTTGCTTAATGTGAGCTTTCTGGGCCCAGTCTCGTAGCTGAGGTAGGCATGCTACGGGGACAGGCCAGGGTGCTTACGGAATAACTCACAGTGGGATGCAGGTTTTGAAGGAACAAAGTTCTGAAACTGGCATCCTTTCATACCTGGAGGTTTACGTTTCGAGGTAGGTTTGCAGAAGTCGGCGGAGTTTCAAGTCGGTTTCACTTGATGTCCACGGCGTTGGTAACCTTGGTCTGATTCTGGATCAGGGAGTTAAGCGATCAGAGCTTATTGCAACAGCTTATAGTCCATTTTGACAGCATTTGTTTGACGATCTAGGAAGCTGTGCACCTCACGACTGGACGTAATCCATATCAAGCAGAATCTGTTTCATGCGGTCAGGTTGATTAGACACGTTGCAAGTGAAAGTCTTATCTGCATGTCGTGGTTTGATGCAGGGTTCTGGGCGAATGTTGGGACCTCTCTGGTTAGCTTCGTTAAATCCGTTTTGGAGCCATGCCGTGGTTTGGGGCAGCGGTTCCTTGGAAGGTTGAGGTCAGGTTAAGCAGGGGCTTTTGTGGCATTCTGGCACACTTGTAGCGTGTGACTAATGTATGGCCCTAAAAGTTCAGAACTACTGCTTAGTAGGTTCGTTAGGTATTTAGCATAAAGCTAAATGTCTCTTATGTCCTTATCTTAGCTGTGAGTGTTAGGGGGCTAAGTTTTGTGTGGTTCCTAGGGTATTTCCTGAGACGGACATAGCCAAGATGAAACAAATGACATAAGGAGGTTCTTATGACTAACTTATTTCCCTAGACTTAGCTGCTGGTTCACTATGGCTCGACTAAGTGACCGATGATAGGAGAAGGACAGCTTTCTTATTTAAATTCTGCTTATTATCGACCCTCAGGACTCTAGTAGTGCCCTAGTAAATTGTTGAAATTACTTGTGGCAGGGTCACAAAAACGAGTGCACTGGTTGAACTCAGCCAGAATAACAAGTAAGCGTGTCTCTATCTCCTTTCTGGGTCCTATGGGAAATGGAACCACACTCGGACAAGAGAGGAGGAAATTAAAATAACTGACCTAAGGGAATAGCGGCTTGCTATTATTATCGAGGTCTAATAACGCTAATAAAATAGCTACTGAAAAAAAAAAATAAATTAAAACCAAAGAAAAATACTAATGATCAAAACACGGGAATGATCTGAAGTCGAGAGTTATTCAGTGGCATTAGTGGGTAAACTTTGGATTTGCTTTGATCGACACTCTATAATGGGTTGTAGTGTTTGGTCATCCAAAACCACGTTATGCGCGTCTTTCCAAAGATTTAGTCAACATGACGGTAAACATTCCTATGGTTATACGAATTCTTCTGTAGTTGGTTACGCAGTTTACATGTAGTTAAACCTAAGTTTAATTAACGAAGTGTCTGCGAGGTTCGTCTTCAACTGTTAGAAAGGAGTATTCCTAACCCAGTGAAAGTGAACTTTAGTTAATAAGAATTGTAAACATAGAAAAATGACTAATTAGGGGCCCTAACTGGTGTTGCGAAAGTATTTCAGAATACTTGTCTTGTGGAACACAAGCGATGATTTAGGATTCACGTAAAAGCAGCTAACTGTTAGCTGTGGAGGTTATTCAGCTTAGCCTACGTTGGATGGGAGCTAGGTTAGCTTAGCCTGAATTAGCTTGATGTTAGGCTAAGTTAGCTTAGCCTCAGTCAGCTTAGTGATGGGTTAGTTTAGCTTAGCCTAAGTTAGCTTGATGCTAGGCTAGGTTAGCTTAGCCACCCAGGCTGGGATGTTTACAAAAGTGACATTACGAGCTAACACTTCCTGTGACAAGTTGTTGTCATGGGAACAGAGCGTGTCAGAGCAATTCAACAGTATCTGAAGAATGCCTGTATATTTACATGCATCATGCGCGTTTTAACGGAGGTACCTATACTTATAATTTTCGAGAACTCGGTTGCATCCAGTAAAACGCAAATGTGTTTTGGCATTTGCTAATTTTCACATGGAACTATGTTCTTTATTTTACACATCTTCTATTTGTTTACAGAGTAAGGAAATAGATTTGCTGCAAGTCAAAGCTTGTCTAAGCACATATAAGTACGTCTCTCTCATGCATGAATGCTGACTTTTCCGCGAGTTACTTGTTTTGATCATTTAGTGGCTTCCCGCTTGTAGATGCAGCTAAAACTTAGGTGAATTACGTCAATCTAACAATGAAATTAAGGCCTTTACCTTGTAGACAGGTCCACATACATTTAACTCTGTCCTGAGCTTTCTTTGTCAGAAACAGGTTTAGTCATACCGCAATTTGGATTTCCTTTTAACCAAAGCGGAAAAGATATCGGTACAGATTACAAGCTGCTGGGATGAAGGCTTTGTTACACAGACTTATGCTTTAATGCTGAATTTCTTGATACCAGTTGGGAGTCTAAGGCCTAATTTTCTTTTGAAGTAGAGACGTCAATTTCAGCTATTGGTTTTATCTGCATTTAGACAAGCCAGGGATCAAAATGCGTATTGCACATTGTGTTTTAGTCGGGTCACGAAGATCGAGTGCACGCCTATTGATTAACAGTAGTTTAAACTCGGGTGCTTTTACTACACTCTGTCGTCAAGGCAAAGTATGCCTTATTTGAAGTTGGTGTTTTCTGTAACTCTTCACTGTCACACAACCTAATGTTTTATGGTGTCGTTTTAAACAACATCTAGAAACTGCTTGTTTCAAAAGAGAGTTGTGCATAGTCCGTAGGCCTTTGAGGCTTATACGTCTATCTACGATTCCTTTAACTTAGTAAAATTCTAATTCTACAAACGCAGAGTCTTGCAACTGCTTGAGCACACATTTTCATCTACTTTTAAAAGTTCTACGTCCGGTGTTGATCACGGACCTTTTAGCAGAGTCTTGCACGTTGTTCGTGCAGTGTGTCTTCGGGGTTTGCAGTTCAGGATAATTTGGGGTTTTAGGAATTCTTACTGAGTGGGCCTTCACACATCGTTGAGTGGGTATTGCGTGGGGCCAGGAGAACTATGGTGACGGACGGGTTCGAGGAAAGGTTTCTTGACACTGTCATCCTCCTTAGTTACAGGTTCGTTGTAAGTTCCACAGCAAACTCGTTTGGAGTCAGCGGTGGTAGCACAGGCCCTCCTGGGTCTGTCCTGCTGGATGTAGGTGTAGTGTGTTCACCGGATGGAGACAGCAGGTGAGAAGTCTTTGTCTTGTAGCCTGTCAGAGATGTTGTGGGAGGCGGGGTTCCCACCCCTTTTCAGCTCTGGCGTGTTGGCTGAAATGTGCAGACTGGTCAGGAGGGGCTTGTGGATGGTCGCACGGGCCTCTTGCGCGTTCTTTTCGCAGGCCGTGGCTTTCGAATCTCCTTCAGTTCAGTCTCTGCTCTTTGCAAGAGTCTGCACTTCGTCGGAGTTTCTCGTTTAATTCTTCTCTGGTTTTCTTTTTTTTTTTTTTCTGACAATCCTCTTCAGTCTGTGTAGAAGATTAGACAGGGCAGTTTGAAGTCTTTCACTTCCTTAAGTAGCTCGGGGTCGTTGTCATTCTCGGCGTTGCCACCTTGTGCTCCCGGGCGATGCGGCTTCTTTCGCGGAGGCATGCGTGGGCGGTGAGCTGGTGAGCGAGGTTGTGCCGTGTCTGGCCCAGTCTTTGTCAGCTGCTCCTGGCTCGGGGCTCTGAGTCGCTGGTGACGTTGGGCACGGATGGAGATGTCATGAATCTCGGCTCCGTCTCCAGGTTGTCCCAGCGGGTTGTGAGACTGTACCGGAACATACTGGCTTTACTGTGGGCGAGAGGAACACAACACACACACCGAGAGGCCAATGCAAGTTCGTTCTACGTCTAGCGAGCTATCTAATACAGGCTAAGCCATGTATGAAAATTTTGGTTAACTGATGCAGACAGTTAAACCGTTTGGTGGGACAATTTGGGTAGGTCATCATGGGTCTGAATGAAGATTTTTCTTTTTGACAGGGCGCTAGCTTAGGGGTACCTGTTGTTGCTAACGACTTTGTTGTCAAACTATTCTTCAGTTTTCCTTGGTGTCTCAGAGAGGTTCTGTCTTTTAGGTGAACTGAAAGGAACAGAGCACAACAGAACAGAGCAATGGCGAGCTAGCAAAGTATGAAGTAACATGCAACCATCAAAGATGGGGAGATCTGTAATGAAATGGCAATAATAGTACCCAAGAAGTGTTAGAAAGGGAAAGAAGAGGCCTAAACCTGTTTGGAGCCGGTTTGCGGCTCGGAGAGGAGGAGGAAGCCGACCACTTCACATTACCAGGGGAATCTCTAGATTCTGTGGCAAATAGTAAGTGGATGGGTTTTAACACCTTTTCTAGTTTGTCTGGGGTGAAATGAGTCACTCTGTTTGGAGACAGCCTCGTAGTTGGTCCTTCTGTCGCCACAACCACATGACAGCAGTGTCTGGGGCTCTCGGTGCACCAGTGCCGAGGTGTGCCCTCTCGAGCAACTCGACTTTGAATAGCCGGCGGTGTTGCGGGCCTCACCAACGGACAGGTGCAGGAGAGTCCGAGACACATGCTTGGTCAGAGCCGGTGACGCAGATCGGACGAACCAGCTCGCTGGACCCCAGGTAGAGGTGACTCAAAATCACCACATCACCAGAGAGATTTCTACTTGCAAACACAAAACAGGATGAAGAACATGTGCACTTCAATGTGAATTAAAGCTCCTTTATCTAAATCAAATTGAGTGTCTACTTTGTAGAAAAATCAAAGGCAACGGCTTTACTAGAATTATGGTATAAACAACAAGGAAATTATGACAATGTCAATTATCAGAATAACCTAACCTCCATTCAGGGAAGAGATAGCATTAAGTGCAGCACTGCAGAGCACAGGAGGAAGCGAGCTGTAGTGGCGGGTTTTAGCCACTAAAGGTGTGGGCCACTTCCTCCTAGTGGTCAAACTGGCTGACAGAGAGCTCGATTTGAACTGCATTCAAACTGATTTAAACGCACTTCAAATTGAGCACCTGCATAGGGGTTAAGTAACCTTTAGATTAGTAAGGATACAGTAGTAATAAAACCAAATCAAAATTATTAAGAATAATTTGAGATGGTAATATAGAAATAAAGTCATGAAGCAATACCCAGTGGGAAATGAGAGACTTAATTCAATTTAACTTTGAAATTTGTTTGTTTCAAACCAAATTTGAATAAGATTAGGAGATTAAAGGTTGGTGTTATATTTGATAACAATCACGATTACAGTGAGGGCTCAGTGATAGTAACCAAAACCAACTGGGAGAGAGAGCCATTCAGAACAGTGATGTTAGGTGATGATGACTTAGCAAAGAGACGGCCACAAGGGGGCGTTTTCCTCTAAGTGGTCATCAGGAGCTGCTAGGACTTAATTCTGAATTTTAAATTCAAACATGGTTTGAACCAAATTCAAAACAAGTGTACACAGTCAAGGTAAAGAAAATCATGTTACTACAACGAGGCTGTAACTTACACATGCATTGAAAGTTAGAGAAACTAGTTCAAAATTTCAGCAAGGAAATAGTAATTTTCTAACAGAGAATTTTGAGGAAAAGATGACCTAGCTGTTAGTGTCCACACGATGGCGCCACTGCGCTCATGTGGGGTAAAGCCAGGGCAATGGCAGTAACTTGATACTGCAGAGCACTCAAGGGCGCACCCCAGTGTCTGGCAGTAGTATTACAGCCAGCCCGCTGCCCCGGTGATAGATTAAGAGGGATTGGAGTGTTACCTTCTCACCGCTGCATAATCACAAATATTACGGAATTTTAAATCTCGACGGATTTCTTTCCGGTACTATATTTTACAAGCACATTTGGCAGGATTTTTTTTCTTGCGTTGTGCAAAAGAAAACAGGAATTACTCGTCTGTTTCAGAATTCCAAATAACATCTATCACAACTAGCGTTAATGATTAGAATGTTTACAGCTTTGGATTTTTCTAGATTTACAGGCACCTTTCGCAGGATTCGTCGCTGCTTGTGCAGAAGAGAACAGGAACTAATCGTCTGTTCTAAGATTCCAAATAACATCTATCACAACTAGCGTTAATGATTAGAATGTTCTCAGTTTTGGATTTTTTGGTGCTATATTTATTTAAAACACGTTCGCAGGTTTTCGTCGCTGCGTTGTGCGAAGGGAAACAGGAATTACTCGTCTGTTTCATGCTCCAACAGGCATATACCACATAGCACCTATGATAATATGCTTGTCGGTTTTATACATTGAGTAGCTAAGTCAATGTTTTTTCAACCAGGAGCTAATCGTTACTTTAACGATTATAATATAAGGCCTTTTAGGAACAGTAGAAGAACATCGTTCTACCGTATCCTGTCTTCCACATTATCCGAAGAACATCGTTCGGACAATGGAGTTAAAATTATTAAAAATGTCGTTTATGCGCAGAGGATTCTCTTCCATCTGTGCCGGAACAAATTTAATACTTTGGAAACTGCAGTTTACTTTTAACAATTAACAGTGACAAAAATGTGTAACATTTTAGCAGCATGTTAAATGTTCTTTGACTGAGGCTTTGTGCCCAGATCAGTCAGATCGGGAGTTCGCAAGCGTTCACTCCGATGCGCGCGTGTAATATTAAATATTACATAAACAATATTAAATAACAATATACACATCTGACTGAAATTGATTGCTCATAAACAAGTTTGAAGTGTGCTAAGCGTTCTCCACCATATGTAAGGAAACTGGGCGGTCTGATCGAAGGGGGAATTTGCATATCATAATTAATAATTGATAATTAATAATTATTCATGCAGATTTGGATCAGACCGGCCTTACATGCTAATAAATCTCCATTTAGGAGAGCTTATTTCAAGTTTGCCCATATGCATCCATGTGTGTCCCTGCAATTAACCGCAAATTAATTGTCATTAATTGCCAGGACCACGTTTTACAAGACAGGCAAAGTCAAATAGCTCAATTAATTTATAGGTTTATTTTGAGGAAGGCGAATTCTCTGGCCAGAAGAATACACATTCCAAAAAAACCATAAAACATACCTTTTCAGGCATCTTCAATGTAAAGCGTGTAGCTTTTGATCGGCACTTCAGGGACTTATATTATGAGCAGACCATAAATCAGCCAGGGATGTGCATTAATTGTCTTTAATAAGGTAACTACTTAAGCATTTACTACGTTACAATGATACATGTATTTACAAACATTAAAACACAAACTAAGACGAACGCGGGGCGTTTAGACAATGAGAACATGTTTAGATGTTGGATCGGAGAGAGAGAGAGAGAAAGAGAGAGAGAGAGAGAGGGAGCATGGAGAGACATTCACGGTTCTGACACACCAAGAAACCTCATCTTAATGCTGCTTAAAAGCGCTAAAAGATAATATACTTGCGAAGCATATTTGGTCGGTGTGTGTCGTGTGCTCGTTGCTCGGCCCGTTCGGGCGTGGTGGCTGGCGGTGCTGTCCGGCGCGTGCGCGCCACGTGGACCGCGGCCGAGGCGTTCTTGCCCAACCCGTCCTGGCGCGTGCATGGCTGGTTGCGTGTGCATGGCTGGTTGCGCGTGCACGGTTGGTTGCGCGTGGCTCCTGTTGTTCCGTGGGAAGTCATGTGGCGGTCGTTGGCATTCAGCGCGAGTGTTTGAAAGGCTTACAGTCTTTGAGGCGACGTTACCCGAGGCAATAGTTCGGCGAAGTCCACTTCCTTTCCTGGAAGACGAGCTTGGTAGTCCAGTTGAGTAAAGGACGAAACTTTTACACAAACAAAAGGGAAGATCCATGGTTGGATCAGAGTCCCGTGAGGTTTACATGTTGAAGGGCGCTTGACCGGTCGGAGAAGAGAAGGCGGAGAGAGCGGAGCTCACCTTTATACAGCTTGAAGGGAGCCAGCCTTTTCCTGTGGCTGGACCAATCGGAGTGCGTGAAAATCAAGCGGGAGCTAGAATTTTATGGTCCTTTGTTTTAAGACCATGGCTCCTCGTGGGAGGGGGTGTGATCAGTGAGGTTTTTAATGGTAAACCATCTTCATTGGCAGTAAAACATATTAAAAATACACTTTGCTTTACATCTCTGTGCATATTTGGGCGTCTCATTCAATGAGCATTCTGGAGACATCAAGGAACATTATGTGACCTTAACGAAATATACACTTATGTTTACAATGCATAAAGAAGGTATTTCTAATTTCTGTTTATGCTGCAACCAAACAAAATTACTTCACTGTGACATGGGAAACACACGTACATAGAAACACATTGAATATATTTGGTTAAATATCTTCAAAACACAGAAAGGAATGCCAACCTCTTTGCTTAAACAGGTTTTGTGACATTCCACAGACTTGTAACTTGATACTCACTGGAGTATCTGGGTGTGTGTGTGTATGTGGCTTAGGAACCCCCATGGGGGGGGGGGGGGGGTTGTTACCACTAACACTAACTAAAATGTTACTGAAATTTCCTTAATTCAGTTGCCTGGCCAAAAATCCCTACAATGTTATGTTTGAGTGTACTGACAAGCTAGTTTCTCTTCTATTTGTATATTATCTCATTTAAATATAACTTCTCTGTGTATATTACTTAAAATTATGTAAAGGAACTATGTACAAAATCGAACTGAAATGTTAAGTTGGATATGTGTATGTAGATGTGAACATAATGTTCATACATATTTCTTTTCTTGTTTTTGTAGTTTTACAGAAAGAATATTGAGAAGTGAACCATCAGTAAAGTCACTTAACCCCCTGGGGACCAAAAACGCGCCCCCGCGTTTTGATCGTTTTTTTTCACACAGCTGCAACATAGACTTAAAATACTCCGTCATTGATGGTCATAAAAATAAAATCGATACATGATTATAAACTATAGAGGGTCTTCTATTTTTATGTACACTCTTATTACTATCAAAACCTTGTGTTTTTGTAAAATAAATAAATTAAACATGGGTGCGCTTTCAGCTCACTCTGTCTCCGCAAAAATCTTTCTGAAACGCGTCCGAAAAAAGAGCTGTAACTCATTAAATACTTATCACAGACACACGAAAAATATCTCTTTATGAAGCTGAGATTTTCTTCTTTTAATTTAAGTCATTTATATAAAAAGCAACTACTCTCAGTTGATGTAATCTGTATGAAAAGAAAGAGATGTCAGGATTTTCCCTTTCACCTCATTACAGCAAATGAGGTGCTAATGTAACCGCGCCCACTGGGAGCGCGTGCTATTCAAATTCTAATGTTGAGGCAAGCCATGAAAACGCCCACATGGATAAAAACATACAGTTTATGCCCATATCGATTAAAACACAGTTTATTAGGGATAACCTCGTCCTATTCTTTAGTCTAGCATGCGCAGTGAGAAGATCCTGGAAAAAAGTTACCTTATAGTTTCATTTTGAGGAGCACGCACGGATTCAGCTGATGCAGTAAGTCATTTATTATAAGTGCTTTGTTCGAATCGCGTTATTGAATAGTGTCCACAAAGACTGTTTAAATATCAAATGCGCGTCTGATAGGGAAGAATAGACGAATTCACTGACGCACGCTGTGCGTTAATTCACTTTCGCTTTCATTTGAACAAGAATCTCATGAGACATCCTTACATTAGTAAGATAACAGTATTTATCTGTAGGCTACCTATAACCAAAAAGTGTGTTATATGATTCGGGTGTGTGGACGGATGTACGAACGAACGTTCATTTAGTTAGAGACTGTTCGAGTTCTGCTCATATTATTTTATTAGCCACACACACGAATCATATTTAAACACACTTTTGGTTAGAGTTTAAAACATCTTGATGTTTGAAACTCTAACTCTGAACCAATTCTACATGGCCCATATAAAATTTGACCAGGATTTGTTTCCAGGTATGACAAAAAATGGGTTTTGACTTTCATTTATACTTTGATTTTATACATAGATGTATATATTTGAAGCGTTCAGATGCAAAAGCCTCTAAGTGCCATTTGAATTTTTTCTAGAATGATAATTTTTTATCAAGCTTGTATATATAAGTTCAGTAATTTCACATAATGGCAATGAAGATTACCTATTAATTGTCATTTAAGTGAAATTACTGAACTTAAATATACAAGCTTGATAAAAATGATCATTCTAGAATAATTTAAAATGGAACTTAGAGGCTTTTGCATCTGACCTTCTGTTATATATATATATATATATATATATATATATATATATATATATATATGTGTGTGTATATATATATATATATATATATATATATATATATATATATATATATATGTTGTCCTTTCATTTTTTTCTTGTCTGACTCACCTAAATGAAAGGCTCATTATTATGCATGTCTTTGTCTCTCAGGTGTGAATCACCTAATTATACATGATGAGGGCTGGCCTGTTCACGCCCATTCGCATATTGCCTTGGCAAACAAAAAAATCTTTTTCACAATATAACCCAATTCACAGTTTTATGTGAATGATTAGGGGGATGATTTTCAGATCATTGTGAAGAAAAAACCCTAGGCAACAACATCAATTAGTCAAAAGTCTTGTGGACGCATATTTAGTATGTGTTTTCTGGCCTTATTTCAGAAACTTTCATTTTTAGTTTTTACAATAACCACGCATAAACAATATTCTCTCAAAAATGCAAACATGTACAAACATGTTGCCCATATGTCATGGTTGCCCTGTTTCTGCTAAATATAGTGTAATTTCACCTGTGCCATTAATATGTTTATAAGCAGCTGAAAAAAACAAAGATGTCAGGGCATGTCAGAACCTCTCAAGGACCCCAAATACACCTTGGTCCCCAGGGGGTTAAGTTATAAACACTGCTTTCTGGAGTTCCTTTCTTCAAGTTGTACGCTATCTGTTAAACCTTTGCTCAGCTACACATTGGCCAGAACAGAATACAATAACTAACCCCTGCGCGGTGAAAGAAAAACACCTTAAGACGTGTTTCAGTGCATTGCATGACCTATCTGATTGTTCCTCGTCATGCAATATGCATGCAATAATTAACCTCTGCGCGGTGAAAGGAAAACGCCTAAGACGTGTTTCAGTGCATTTCATGACCTTTCTGACTTGTTCCTCTTCATGCAATATGCACGCAAGAACTAACCTCTGCGCGGTGAAAGAAAAACACCTAAGACGTGTTTCAGTGCATTGCATGACCTATCTGACTTGTTCCTCGTCATGCAATTTGCACGCAAGAACTAAACTCTGCGCGGTGAAAGGAAAACGACTAAGACGTGTTTCAGTGCATTTCATGACCTATCTGACTTGTTCCTCGTCATGCAATATGCACGCAAGAAGTAACCTCTGCGCGGTGAAAGAAAAACAACTAAGACGTGTTTCAGTGCATTGCATGACCTATCTTACTTGTTCCTCGTCATGCAATATGCACGCAATAACTAACCTCTGCGCGGTGAAAGGAAAACGCCTAAGATGTGTTTCAATGCATTGCCTGACCTATCTGACTTGTTCCTCGTCATGCATTATGCACGCAATAACTAACCTCTGCGCAGTGAAAAGTTAAAAGCCTAAGATGTGTTTCAGTGCATTGCATGACCTATCTGACTATAACTAACCTCTGCAATATGCACACAATAACTAACCTCTGCGCTGTGAAAGGAAAACGCCTAAGATGTGTTTCATTGCATTGCATGACCTATCTGACTTGTTCCTCGTCATGCAATATGCACACAATAACTAACCTCTGCGCTGTGAAAGGAAAACGCCTCAGATGTGTTTCATTGCATTGCATGACCTATCTGACTTGTTCCTCGTCATGCAATATGCACGCAATAACTAAACTCTGCGCGGTGAAAGGAAAACGCCTAAGACGTGTTTCAGTGCATTGCATGACTTGTTCCTCGTCATGCAATATGCACGCAATAACTAAACTCTGCGAGGTGAAAGGAAAACGCCTAAGACGTGTTTAAGTGCATTGCATGACCTATCTGATTGTTCCTCGTCATGCAATATGCACGCAATAATTAACCTCTCTGCGGTGAAAGGAAAACGCCTATGACGTGTTTCAGTGCATTGCATGACCTATCTGACTTGTTCGTCGTCATGCAATATGCACGCAATAACTAACCTCTGCGCGGTGAAAAGAAAACACCTAAGACGTGTTTCAGTGCATTGCATGACCTATCTGACTTGTTCCTCGTCATGCAATAGGCACGCAATAACTAGACGTGTTTCAGTGCATTGCATGACCTATCTTACTTGTTCCTCGTCATGCAATATGCACGCAATAACTAACCTCTGCGCGGTGAAAGGAAAACGCCTAAGATGTGTTTCAGTGCATTGCCTGACCTATCTGACTTGTTCCTCGTCATGCATTATGCACGCAATAACTAACCTCTGCGCAGTGAAAAGTTAAAAGCCTAAGATGTGTTTCAGTGCATTGCATGACCTATCTGACTATAACTAACCTCTGCAATATGCACACAATAACTAACCTCTGCGCTGTGAAAGGAAAACGCCTAAGATGTGTTTCATTGCATTGCATGACCTATCTGACTTGTTCCTCGTCATGCAATATGCACACAATAACTAACCTCTGCGCTGTGAAAGGAAAACGCCTCAGATGTGTTTCATTGCATTGCATGACCTATCTGACTTGTTCCTCGTCATGCAATATGCACGCAATTACTAAACTCTGCGCGGTGAAAGGAAAACGCCTAAGACGTGTTTCAGTGCATTGCATGACTTGTTCCTCGTCATGCAATATGCACGCAATAACTAAACTCTGCGAGGTGAAAGGAAAACGCCTAAGACGTGTTTAAGTGCATTGCATGACCTATCTGATTGTTCCTCGTCATGCAATATGCACGCAATAATTAACCTCTCTGCGGTGAAAGGAAAACGCCTAAGACGTGTTTCAGTGCATTGCATGACCTATCTGACTTGTTCGTCGTCATGCAATATGCACGCAATAACTAACCTCTGCGCGGTGAAAAGAAAACACCTAAGACGTGTTTCAGTGCATTGCATGACCTATCTGACTTGTTCCTCGTCATGCAATAGGCAAGCAATAACTAGACGTGTTTCAGTGCATTGCATGACCTATCTGACTTGTTCCTCGTCATGCAATATGCATGCAATAACTAATCTCTGCGCTGTGAAAGGAAAATGCCTTTGATGTGTTTCATTGCATTGCATGACCTATCTGACTTATTCCTCGTCATGCAATATGCACGCAATTACTAACCTCTGCGCTGTGAAAGGAAAACGCCTAAGATGTGTTTCATTGCATTTCATGACCTATCTGACTTATTCCTCGTCATGCAATATGCAAGCAATAACTAACATTTGCGCGGTGAAAGGGAAACGCCTAATATGTGTTTCATTGCATTGAATGACCTGACTTGTTACTCGTAATGCAATATGCACGCAATAACTAACGTCTGCGCTATGAAAGGTTAAATGCCTAAGACGTGTTTCAGTGCATTGCATGACCTGACTTGTTCCTCGTCATGCAATATGCACGCAATAACTAACCTCTGCGCTGTGAAAGGTTAAACGCCTAAGACGTGTTTCAGTGCATTGCATGACCTGACTTGTTCCTCGTCATGCAATATGCAAGCAAGAACTAAACTCTGCGCGGTGAAAGGAAAAAGCCTAAGACGTGTTTCAGTGCATTGCATGACCTGACTTGTTCCTCGTCATACAATATGCATGCAATAACTAACCTCTGCTCTGTGAAAGTAAAAAGCCTAAGATGTGTTTAAGTGCATTGCATGACCTATCTGATTGTTCTTCGTCATGAAATATGCACGCAATAACTAACCTCTGCGCGGTGAAAGGAAAACGCCTAAGATGTGTTTCAGTGCATTGCATAACCTCTCTCTTGTTCCTCGTCATGCAATATGCACGCAATAACTAACCTCTGCGTGGTGAAAGGAAAACGCCTAAGACGTGTTTCAGTGCATTGCATGACCTGACTTGTTCCTCGTCATGCATTATGCACGCAATAACTAAACTCTGCGAGGTGAAAGGAAAACGCCTAAGATGTGTTTCAGTGCATTGCATGACCTATCTGACTTGTTCCTCGTCATGCAATATGCACGCAATAAATAAACTCTGCGCGGTGAAAGGAAAACGCCTAGACGTGTTTCAGTGCAATAACTAACCTCTGCGCGGCGAAAGGAAAACGCCTAAGACGTGTTTCGGTGCATTGCATGACCTATCTGACTTGTTCCTCATCATGCAATATGCACGCAATAACTAACCTCTGCGCTATGAAAGGTTAAACACCTAAGACGTATTCAGTGCATTGCATGACCTGACTTGTTCCTCGTCATGCAATATGCATGCAATAACTAACATTTGCGCAGTGAAAGGGAAACGCCTAATATGTGTTTCATTGCTTTGAATGACCTGACTTGTTCCTCGTCATGCAATATGCATGCAATAACTAACCCCTGCGCGGTGAAAGGAAAACGCCTTAAGACGTGTTTCAGTGCATTGCATGACCTATCTGATTGTTCCTCGTCATGCAATATGCATGCAATAATTAACCTCTGCGCGGTGAAAGGAAAACGCCTAAGACGTGTTTCAGTGCATTTCATGAATTATCTGACTTGTTCCTCGTCATGCAATATGCACGCAAGAACTAACCTCTGCGCGGTGAAAGAAAAACACCTAAGACGTGTTTCAGTGCATTGCATGACCTATCTGACTTGTTCCTCGTCATGCAATAGGCACGCAATAACTAGACTTGTTTCAGTGCATTGCATGACCTATCTGACTTGTTCCTCGTCATGCAATATGCACGCAAGAACCAAACTCTGCGCGGTGAAAGGAAAACGACTAAGACGTGTTTCAGTGCATTTCATGACCTATCTGACTTGTTCCTCGTCATGCAATATGCACGCAAGAACTAACCTCTGCGCGGTGAAAGAAAAACACCTAAGACGTGTTTCAGTGCATTGCATGACCTATCTGACTTGTTCCTCGTCATGCAATAGGCACGCAATAACTAGATGTGTTTCAGTGCATTGCATGACCTATCTGACTTGTTCCTCGTCATGCAATATGCACGCAATAACTAATCTCTGCGCGGTGAAAGGAAAACGCCTAAGATGTGTTTCGGTGCATTGCATGACGTATCTGACTTGTTCCTCATCATGCAATATGCACGCAATAACTAACGTCTGCGCTATGAAAAGTTAAACGCCTAAGACGTGTTTCAGTGCATTGCATGACCTGACTTGTTCCTCGTCATGCAATATGCACGCAATAACTTAACTCTGCGCGGTGAAAGGAAAACGCCTAAGACGTGTTTCGGTGCATTGCATGACCTTTTTGACTTGTTCCTCGTCATGCAATATGCACGCAATAACTAACCTCTGCGTGGTGAAAGGAAAACGCCTAAGACGTGTTTCAGTGCATTGCATGACCTGACTTGTTCCTCGTCATGCATTATGCACGCAATAACTAACCTCTGCGCGGTGAAAGGTTAAACGCCTAAGACGTGTTTCAGTGCATTGCATGACCTGACTTGTTCTTCGTCATGCATTATGCACGCAATAACTATCCTCTCTGAGATGAAAGGAAAACGCCTTAAGACGTGTTTCAGTGCATTGCATGACCTATCTGACTTGTTCCTCGTCATGCAATATGCACACAATAACTAACCTTTGCTCTGTGAAAGGAAAATGCCTAAGATGTGTTTCATTGCATTGCATGACCTATCTGACTTGTTCCTCGTCATGCAATATGCACACAATAACTAACCTCTGCGCGGTGAAAGGAAAATGCCTAAGATGTGTTTCAGTGCATTTCATGACCTATCTGACTTGTTCCTCGTCATGCAATATGCACGCAAGAACTAACCTCTGCGCGGTGAAAGGAAAACGCCTAAGACGTGTTTCAGTGCATTGCATGACCTATCTGACTTGTTCCTCGTCATGCAATAGGCACGCAATAACTAGACGTGTTTCAGTGCATTTCATGACCTGTTCCTCGTCATGCAATATGCACGCAAGAACTAAACCCTGCGCGGTGAAAGGAAAACGCCTAAGATGTGTTTCAGTGCATTGCATGACCTATCTGACTTGTTCCTCGTCATGCAATATGCACGCAATATCTAACCTCTGCGCGGTGAAAGGAAAACGCTTAAGACGTGTTTCGGTGCATTGCATGACGTATCTGACTTGTTCCTCATCATGCAATATGCACGCAATAACTAACCTCTGCGCTATGAAAGGTTAAACGCCTAAGACGTGTTTCAGTGCATTGCATGACCTGACTTGTTCCTCGTCATCCAATATGCACGCAATAACTAAACTCTGCGCGGTGAAAGGAAAACGCCTAAGACGTGTTTCAGTGCATTGCATGACCTGACTTGTTCCTCGTCATGCAATATGCACGCAATAACTAACCTCTGCGTGGTGAAAGGAAAACGCCTAAGACGTGTTTCAGTGCATTGCATGACTTGACTTGTTCCTCGTCATGCATTATGCACGCAATAACTAAACTCTGCGAGGTGAAAGGAAAACGCCTAAGACGTGTTTCAGTGCATTGCATGACCTGACTTGTTCCTCGTAATACAATATGCACGCAATAACCATCCTCTGCGCGGTGAAAGGAAAACGCCTAAGACGTGTTTCAGTGCATTGCATGACCTATTTGACTTGTTCCTCATCATGCAATATGCACGCAATAACTAACCTCTGCGCGGTAAAAGGAAAACGCCTAAGATGTGTTTCAGTGCACTGCATGACCTGACTTGTTCCTCGTCATGCAATATGCACGCAATGACTAACTTCTGCGCGGTGAAAGGTTAAACGCCTGTGTTTCAGTGCATTGCATGACTTGACTTGTTCTTCGTCATGCATTATGCACGCAATAACTATCCTCTCTGAGATGAAAGGAAAACGCCTTAAGACGTTTTTCAGTGCATTGCTTGACCTATCTGACTTGTTCCTCGTCATGCAATATGCACACAATAACTAACATCTGCGCTGTGAAAGGAAAACGCCTAAGATGTGTTTCATTGCATTGCATGACCTATCTGACTTGTTCCTCGTCATGCAATATGCACACAATAACTAACCTATGCGCGGTGAAATGAAAACGCCTAAGATGAGTTTCAGTGCATTGCATGACCTGACTTGTTCCTCGTCATGCAATATGCACGCAAGAACTAAACTCTGCGCGGTGAAAGGAAAACGCCTAAGACGTGTTTCAGTGCATTGCATGACTTGTTCCTCGTCATGCAATATGCACGCAATAACTAACCTCTGCGCTATGAAAGGTTCAACGCCTATGACGTGTTTCAGTTCATTTCATGACCTGACTTGTTCCTCGTCATGCAATATGCACGCAATAACTAAACTCTGCGAGGTGAAAGGAAAACGCCTAAGACGTGTTTCAGTGCATTGCATGACCTATCTGACTTGTTCCTCGTCATCCAATATTCACGCAATAACTAACCTCTGCGCGGTGAAAGGAAAACGCCTAAGATGTGTTTCAGTGCATTGCATGACCTATCTGTCTTGTTCCTCGTCATGCAATATGCACGCAATAACTAACCTCTGCGTGGTGAAAGGAAAACGCCTAAGACGTGTTTCAGTGCATTGTATGACCTGACTTGTTCCTCGTCATGCATTAAAAGATCTAGTACTTCTTTCCCAAAAGTACTAGATCTTAAACTTTCTAAAAAGATCACCCCAGCAACCACCTAGCACTCCCTTTTTTGCCGGGTTTCTTACGTTTTTTAGCCCCATCTCACGGACCCCTCCCGGTTTGTTATTTCTCCCGGGAAACTCCCGTAATTTGCATGGCCCAAACTCCTTTATGAATAATCGAACCAATATGTTTGTCTAATGTTGACCAGTTGTCAGATTTGATTAAATGCTGTATATTCACACAATCCACAGGCCATATACAATTTCAACCTGTTTGTTACCCCAATCTGGCAACCCTTTAACCCAGCTGCGCAGTCGCGGAAATCTCAACGTGAAAGTGATCCGATAGACATGATGGCAGGTGAAGGCGGTGTGCCCGCAAAGAAACTAAAGTTTCTACAGTTTCAAGTAGGCTACAGTTAACGCTTAGCTTCAGAAGGAATAGGGATTGCACTAATGGATTGCATACAACTGAAGTTATTGCATGCAGAAGCCAGACTGACTCACAGAGGCGATTGTCATCTCACAACTCACACTTTATTCCCAATTTGAACTCGTTTACTTGTTACTTAATAAACAAAATAAGCAAAAAATTAGCATCAAACAGGAATAACCCGCATACATGGAGTGTTCACATAGACAGTAAAAGGGGTGTTCAATACAATACTGCCAATAGTTCAACAAGAAGCGCATGAGTATGTTTAGAAAGTTTAAGATCTAGTACTTTTGGGAAAGAAGTACTAGATCTTAAACTTTCTAAACATACTCATTGACTCCTTTTGATGTTACTGAAGCCATACAAGAGTCCTTATTTTACCTAATGAACATATTAGCCACATGGATTGTTTAGATCTGACCCATTGAACTCATTTCTGGTCAAAGGGTACTTGATCATTAGGTTACTATACATTGATATTTAATACTTATGATGATTTATGAGCAGGAAGATATTTGACTGATATTTGACTGAACATCTGTCCCACGAGTACCTGATATTGAACTTTCTATACACACTAAATAGACTACTTCTTATGCTTCCTAGGCCTAGAGGTTCCTATTTGACCTACAAACATAGTCCTGGGCCACGAGTACTAGGTCTCGAACTTTCTATAAATTCTCATAGACTCCTTTTGATGCTTCTTAAACCACATAGAATGTCCACATCTTATGTATTTAACTCATTTCTGGTCAAAGGGTCCTCAAAAGTTTTTAAACGAGAAAAACTATTAGACTCCTTCTGATATTACATGAGCTATAGATAGGTTCCTTTTTGACCTACTGAACATAGTTGTGGCACACGAGTACTTGATCTTGAACGGTCTAAACATACTTTTTAACTCCTTTTGATGTTACTGAAGCCATTAGTGAGTCCTTATTTTAACTACCTTTTGATGATACATAATCAAAATTAAAAAATTGATTTGGGCCAGAAATCAATTGCCAAAAACTTTATAAAAACTCTATAGTAACCATTTGTGGACACTACCAACCACCTAGAAACACCATAAGAACCACTCAGACTACCATAGTAACCACCTAAAACACCCTAGCAACCACCTAGAACACCCTAGCATCACTCTAGCAACCACCGAGCAACCAACGAGAACACCTTAGCAACACCTAGCAACCAACCAGACCACCCTAGCAACCACCTAGCAACACCCTAGTAACCACCAAGAACACCCTAGCAACCACCTAGCAACACCCTAGCAACCACACAGAACACCCTAGCAACACCCTAGCAACCACTCAGACTACCCTAACAACCACCTAGCAACCACCCAGAACACTGTAGCAATCACCGGGAGCACCCTAGCAAGTGGGTGGTGAGATTTGCCACTGCAAGCACCCCTTCACATTTTCTTCTGGAAATGTGCCATAAATATGTTCCTGGAGGTCAAAAATTGACCTATGTATAGCTAATACAACATCAGAAGGAGTCTATAAGTTTATATTGTTATAGTAAAAGGGTCCTCAAAAGATTTCAAACAATATAAACATGAAATGTAATAAAATAATCGATTAGTTAAGAGCTAAATCATGCAAAAAACATTATAAAATCTCTATAGTAACTATAAGTGAACACTACCAACCACCTGGTAACACCATAGCAACAACCCAGAATACCATAGTAACCACCTATAACACCCTAGCAACACCCTAGCAACCACCCAGAACACCCTAGCAGCAAACAAGAACACCCCAGCAACCACCTAGCACTCCCTTTTTTGCCGGGTTTCTTACGTTTTTTAGCCCTATCTCCCGGACCCCTCCCGGTTTGTTATTTCTCCCGGGAAACTCCCGTAATTTGCATGGCCCAAACTCCTTTATGAATAATCGAACCAATATGTTTGTCTAATGTTGACCAGTTGTCAGATTTGATTAAATGCTGTATATTCACACAATCCACAGGCCATATACAATTTCAACCTGTTTGTTACCCCAATCTGGCAACCCTTTAACCCAGCTGCGCAGTCGCGGAAATCTCAACGTGAAAGTGATCCGATAGACATGATGGCAGGTGAAGGCGGTGTGCCTGCAAAGAAACTAAAGTTTCTACAGTTTCAAGTAGGCTACAGTTAACGCTTAGCTTCAGAAGGAATAGGGATTGCACTAATGGATTGCATACAACTGAAGTTATTGCATGCAGAAGCCAGACTGACTCACAGAGGCGATTGTCATCTCACAACTCACACTTTATTCCCAATTTGAACTCGTTTACTTGTTACTTAATAAACAAAATAAGCAAAAAATTAGCATCAAACAGGAATAACCCGCATACATGGAGTGTTCGCATAGACAGTAAAAGGGGTGTTCAATACAATACTGCCAATAGTTCAACAAGAAGCGCACAGATCTTAAAGGGGCCACACCTTGTTTAGACCACCCACATCATGAGAAGTAAAGCTCTCTGTATATTAACCCAAAGATCAAATACCCCTGGCCATAAATGTGTTTCTGGAGGTCAAAAATTGACCTATGTATAGCTATGTAACATCAGGAGTCTATAAGTTTATATTGTTTAAAACCTTTTGAGGAACCTTTGACCAGAAATGAGTTCAATAGCTCAGATATGGACTTCTCTGTGGCTTAGGAAGGATATGTTGAAGTCTATGAGTATGAATGGAAAATACAAGATCAAGTACTTTTGGGCCAGAAATATGTTCAGTTGGTCAAATATCTTTTTGGCTGAAATGACATCATGAGAAGTAAAGCTCTCGGTATATTAACCCAAAGATCAAATACCCGTATGCCATAAATGTGTTTCTGGAGGTCAAAAATTTACCTATGTATAGCTAATCAGGAGTCTATAAGTTTATATTGTTCAGGAGTCTATATGTTTATATTGTTTTGAGGAACCTTTGACCAGAAATGATTTCAATAGTTCAGATATGGACTTCTCTATGGCTTATGAAGCATCGACTGGTGTCTATGAGCATGTATGGAAAGTTCAAGATCAAGTACTTTTGGGCCAGAAAAATGTTCTTTACGTAAAATATTTTTCTGGCTGAAATGACATCATCTCCAAACCACCAGATCACCCTAGCAACCACCGAGAACACCCTAGCAACAAACCAGAACACCCCAGCAACCATCTGGAAACACCCTAGCAACCACCAGGAACACCCCAGCAACCACCCGGACACCATAGCAATCACACAGAATACCCTAAAAAACGCCTAGCAACCACCCAGAACACCGTAGCAACCTCCCAGAACACCCTAGCAACCTAGCAGAAATATGTTCAGTAGGTCAAATATCTTTCTGGCAGAAATGACATCATGAGAAGTAAAGCTCTCGGTATACTAACCCACAGATCAAGGACCCCTGGGCAATAAATGTGTTCCAGGAGGTCAAAAATTGACCTATGTATTTCTAATATGATATCAGAAGGAGTCTAAAAGTTTATATTGTTTTAAACTTTTTGAGGAACCTTTGACCAGAAATGAGTTCAATAGGTCAGATATGGACTTCTCCATGGCTTAGGAAGCATCTGTTGGAGTCTATTAGTATATATAGAAAGTTCAAGATCATGTACTTGTGGGCCAGAAACATGTTCAGTGGGTCAAATATTGTCTGGCTGAAATGACATCATGAGAAATAAATCTCTCGGTATATTAACCCACAGATCAAGGACACGTGGGCCATAAAAGTGTTCCTGGAGGTAAAAAATTGACTTATGTATAGCTAATGTAACATCAGGATTCTAAAAGTTCATATTTTTAAAAACATTTTGAGAAACCTTTGACCAGAAATGAGTTCAATAGCTCAGATATGGACTTCTTTATGGCTAAGGAAGGATCTGTTGGAGTCTATGAGTATAAATGGAAAATACAAGATCAACTACTTTTGGGCCAGAAATATGTTCAATTGGTAAGATATCTGTCTGGCTGAAATGACATCATGAGAAGCAAAGCTCTCGGTATATTAACCCAAAGATCAAATACCCGTGGGCCATAAATGTGTTTCTGGAGGTCAAAAATTGACCTATGTATAGCTAATGTAACATCAGGAGTGAGTTTATATTGTTTAAAACCTTTTGAAGAACCTTTTTACCAGAAATGAGTTCAATAGGTCAGATATGGACTTCTATGTATATGTAGGGAAGCATCTGTTGGAGTCTATGATTATGTATGGAAAGTTTAAGATCAACTACTTTTGGGCCAGAAATATGTTCAGTAGGTCAAATATTTATCTGGCTGAAATGACATCATGAGAAGTAAATCTCTCGGTATATTAACCCACTGAAAAGGAGGTGAGGTAAGGTACAGGTAGCTGGCTTGAGACCGGTGGAATCTGTCTATAAGAACAGGCTTGTCCAGTCACTTTCACGATGTCTTTCTTTATTAAATATAGTTGTACATATATACGTGTGTGAGTGTGTGGTTTCTAGAAGAGAAATGATATGGAATACAATTAGCCACAATACAAAACCACAATCCATTTGAATGATAATCAAACATTTGTACATTTGAACAAACAGCAAGGAACATTCTCTTAATTCAATTAACATACAATCAAAAGAGAAATGCATGAAACTTACATAGTTCAATAACGCACACAAGGCAAAAGACAAGGCATTTCCAGCAGCAACACACAAAGGATTGCTCCATGTGGCAGGAACAAAGTGAAAGGGCTGTGTACCGGTGCTGTCTAATAAAGTCTGTGGCTGATTAGAGCTAAGTAGCTGCAGGTGTGGTGAACTGCGTGAGGAACTATGTGGCAAAGGAAATGGGCGTGGCAACTCCAAGGACAGAAAGGAAAACTTCCAAACAGCCGCCCCCAAATTTGGTTTGCAAATTTGATTGAGTGGAAGGTCATGGAGGTTCAGGTAGGGCAGAGAGTGGGATGAGGCGGGCAACGGGTCTTGTGTACTGTTTGTCCCCCACCCGGACATCTACAACCCTACAATGGCCATCCTTGCCGGGATAGAGGGAAATCACTTTACCTACTGGCCAGAGGGACCGGGGGAGCTGAGGGTCCAGAATGAGAACAACAGTAGTTGGAGGTTAGGATTATCAGCGCGCCACTTCTGTCTAGACTGGAGAGAAGGAAGATAGTTTCTGAGGAAGTGGGCCCAAAAGTGATCAGCAAGAATCTGACTATGACGCCACTGATGGCGGCTGCGCAGCTCAGAGTCAGGGTACGTTACCAAGGGAAGGGAAGAGTCATGCCGCCCCATGAGCAACAGGTTAGGAGTCACCGGATCAGGATCTGCAACGTCAGAAGAGACATAACCAAGGGGCTTTGAATTGAGGATACCTTCGATTTCAATCATCACTGTGCGTAGCACCTCTTCAGTGACAACTTGAGCACCTAGGGTGGTCTGCAGGGCAATTAGACTGCTGGCACTTCGCACATCTGTGCTGGTGTTTCCTGACAGCCTCACGACCCCTCAATATCCAGAATCGCCTCCTTAGCTCAGCAAACAGCCTCTCGGGACCAGAATGATGTAGGTGATCATCCCAATGTTTAATTATAAGTTTTGTGATCGGATGGGAAGGCTCCAAGACAACTGGATGTATGGCATCAGGAGCCAGGTCACTGCTTTGTCGTAACCTTCCACCTACTCGAATGAGACCCGACACTGGATCTAGTTCCGGAGCAAAGGAAAGAAGACAACTGGAATGTGGAAGGGGTTTGTGGGTCTGAAGGCATGCCAAATCATTTCCAAAGGAATCCAGCTGGGCCTGTCTTAGGATTGCAATCTCTGCGTTAAGGTAGGTTTCTGCCGATGGTGTTGCAGGAGGTTCGGCCACCCCATGATGGGATGCAGCAGTAGAGTCAAGGAGATCCTGAAAGGTGATGAACTGAGTAGGATCAGAGATCAAGGGATTTTGGCAAAGAAATACAGCACCACAGAAACTAGGCTTACGTAGCTCGACATGATCTTCAGCCTGATCTATTATGGGGTTAATTGGCCACAGGTCAGGGGGTTGTAAGAGGAAGGCAGGTCCTTGATTCCATCTGCAAGGCTTACTTAGATCAGACAGCTGCTTCCCTCTAGTCAGATCATCAGCTGGGTTGTTTCGGGAATCCACATAACGCCATTCCTGGCTTTTAGTGAGCTCCTGAATTTCAGCCACCCTGGTTCCAACAAAAACCTTATAGCGGCAGGAGTCTGAGAGAAGCCAATAGAGGACAGTGGTAGAGTCACTCCAAAGAGTAGCCTGTCTGATGTTGAGGGTGAGCTCTGTTTGAAGGAGGTTGAACAGTTGAGCTCCAATAAGAGCTGCGCACAGTTCAAGTCGAGGGATAGATAGTTGTTTTTTGGGTGCCACACGGGACCTCGCCATTAGGAAGGACACATTCACCTGTTGACCATCTTCAGTGCGCATGTAGGCAACTGCGCCATAAGACTGCTCCGATGCATCGCAGAAGATATGCAGGTCTTTGATGGCTGAGGGGGTGTCTACTGTCCAAGGGATAAGACAACGGGTCAGTACTATTGAGGAGAGATTAGGGAGTTCTCCTTCCCAGGGAAGCCAAGCTTCTAGGATGTTACGGGGAAGGTTTGGGTCATCCCATTCTCTTGCCTTTACCCACAGGTGCTGGACAATGATCTTGGCTCTTGTTGTGTAAGGGAGGATGTAACCAAGAGGATCGTACTGGCTCGCAAGAACTCTGTAGATGTGACGCATGGTGGGAGTAGTAGCTTCAATGGCTCTGTACCCATATTTCAGGGTGTCCGTATGGCAATTCCAGTGGAGGCCTAGAGTAGATTCCATAGGATCAAGGGAAGGATGGTGTGACAGCCAGAGCTCTGCCTGGTCTGACCTAGCATCGGGAGGGAGATCACAGATGACCTTAGGGTCATTACTGGCCCATTGTCTAATCTCAAAGCCACCAGAGGAGAGGGTTGCACGCAGGCAGTAAAGAAGGTCCTTAGCTTCCTCTTGTGTGGGAAAACTTTGAAGGCAGTTATCCACGTAGAAACAATGCTGTATGGAATAGGTAATGCGCTCATCTGCCTGTGCATCCTTGGCAATCCTCTGTAGGGCGTAAATGGCACAGCATGGACTGGCGGTGGTGCCAAATGGAATGACTTGCCATTCATATACAGTTGGAGGGGATCTACTGTCTAGGTTACGCCAGAGGAAGCGCAGAAGGGATTTATCTCGAGGTAGCAGGCGCACCTGGTGGAACATGGACTTAACGTCTCCGCTGATGGCAATCCTATACTGCCTGAAACGAAGGAGAACTCCAAGGAGGGAAGGCCCAAGGAGCAATTGTGAATTCAGGCATTGATTCTGATAGGAGAAGGAACAATCAAATACAATGCGGTCTTTTCCATTATGATGCACAAGGTGATGAGGTATGTACCAAGACTCAGGAGCATCTGCTACTTCAGATGAGGTTAACTTCTTGACATACCCAGCATCAACCAACTTCTGGATCTCTCTGATATAGATCTCCGCCTGTGAGGGGTTTTGGAGCAGTCGCCTCTCACAGCTGCGAAGACGGGACATAACTGCTTCCTTAGGTGCCGTTAGGGAATGCCAGGGATCTGCTCGGAGGAGAGGTGTAGCATACCGTAGGACGTCATCAACAGGAATTCGGATGCTTTGAGTCTCCAGCTGGTGAATTGCATCTTGGTCCTGTTTAGAGCGGACAACCAGTTTTATGTTCCTCTGAGGCACTGTATCCAACTGCCACAGTTTCTGCACATTGTGGTGGATGTCATCAGGTGGGCATTTAAAGGAGATATAGTGACACTTGGTGAAGGGAGAGCTAACAAGGTCTCTAGCAGGGCCCTGTAATGTCCAGCCGAGACGGGTTTTGATTGCTACCGGGGCTCCAGGGGGGCCTAACTTTACAGGCAGTGTTGGAGTGATAAGGTGGGTGTGATCAGCACCTACGTATGAGTAGGAGGGGGCTTACGTTATCATGCTGCTTCAAGGGAATCTTCCGGAGATGAGTGTAGCGCCGCTGGAGGAAGTTCACAGGATGAGAATGTTCAGATAAGGAAAGCTGTTCAGCAGTGAAGGCATGCCTGATAGCATAGGATTTCTCTGGATGGGCCTTTGGACTGAGGGTGAAAGACACGGCGGCACCGTTCAGAGTCTGGACATCTTGTCTCACAGTCCTCAGCTTCAGGCTCTCAGACTCTCCTACCAACTGGAGCTTCTGGGCGGCAGGATGCAGGAGGATCGTGCGTTCTGACCCATCATCCAATATGGCGTACGTGTCTAAGGACTTATTTCCATTACTTAGGGTCACTTCAACTACCTTCAGCAGCACTTTATTGCAATCGCTAGGATGGTCTAAGTAGAAGTTCTGCACTTGCCTCTGGTTGATGTTGCACAGGACCTGCAGATGTTTCCCATTGCATTGATTGCAGCGTCCCTTCAGATCACACTGGTCCGCAAAGTGGTCTCGTGCACATCGCCAGCAGCGTTTCTGTCCTTTAATCCAACTAGTCCTCTGATCTTCAGTGAGCTGGAGGAAGTCATCACATTTACTGACATGATGTTCAGGGGAGTTACAGTAAGCACACACTGGACAACGTGTGGATGTGATGTTGGGAGGAAACTGACTGGCTCTAGGAGGAGCTATCTGGACTTTAGGGAAGGTCGATTGGGAAGTCTTGCTACCATGAAGTATAGCGGTAGCTCTGAATGGGTGAGAGGGTGGTGGCCTTAGTCGAACAGGCTGAGAGGTTCTCTCCCTTCTGGGCTGACAGCGGGTTTCCTGTTGCAGCCAGGAGGAGAAATCTAGAAGGTTATAGGAAAGGGGACCTGGTTTGGTCAAACTCATGCTTCTCTTAAACTGACAAAAGAGTTCACTAGGTAGTTTTTCTAGTAGCCGCTCGACATGTGAGCCACAAGTAAGCTCGGAGAGACCTTCACGGCCCATGGACTGGAGGAGACCCACTAAGGCTTGTACTCTAAGGGAAAACTGATCTAGGCCTCCACCATCCCCTAGCCGGATAGCAGGCATCTCCATTATAGCCCGGAGCTCTCTCAGAGCAAGCTGTCTGGGTTGGCCATAACGCTCATCTAGTGCCTGAATAGCTTGAGTATAAGGATCTGGGGCATAAGCATAAGCCAAAGCAAGTCTCCTCGCCTGGTCTACCTTCAGATGATCCAACAGGATGTGGTATTTATATTGCTCCGATTCTCTTGGATCTAACAAGTTGGTTAAGGCCATCTTTAACATCATGTACTGGCATTCATCCTCTCTTGTGAGATCAGAGAAAGAGGGACCATCTACCTTGCTATATGACTGCAGTTGGCCTGAAGGGGGAGCTATATGGCTTGGTGGGGCTGCAGAAATGAGCTGGTGAGGCTGCACATTGCCGGGCTGGTATATTGGCTGAGCAGAGTGGGCCATGGCTCTAGGCGAAATTTGAGGTGACAACATGTAGACTGGTTGCAAGGGGTTATACGAGGCTGGAGCTTGGTCTCTGGCAGGAAACGGACCACAGCCTGGATGCATGCTCTGCCAGGACTGTGGTGTAGGCTGGATAATAGGAACATGACTAACAGGAGGAGGTGACGAAAGTTGGAGCTGAGGTGAAATAGGTGGGGGCCTATGCTCCTCCATACTCTGATGGGCTGGTGGTGATAGACGGATCGGATCATCAGGGGAAGGGGATAGCGAGTGAGACCGTGAGGAGTGGGTACTGCCCCTAAGCATGTACTGCTGGATTAATCTACCCTGATTTCTTAACTCTGCTACCACTTGCTGTAGAAGTGCACTCTGAGTGTCAGGCATGGGAGCTATAGGTGGGGCATGTTGGGGTTCAACCTCAGGGGTTTGCACTCTCTCAGCTAGGACAGGTGGGCCAGGGTGTGGAATATTCTCCTGTATATCTTCCTCTCCCTCCATAGGCAATTCCAACTCCTCTGGCTCTTCCTCTGACTCGTCTGCTTTCCAAGGTTGATAATGAGTACTAGAGCTATATATAGGATGAGGCAGTTGTTGCTCTAGGAATTGTGCTGTAGGTTGTGCTGGCTGATATTGCAGGATGTAATCATCATACCGTGCGGGGATCTGGGCTTGGCGGCGTGGGCGTTCAGACTGAGACAATGAGGGCAGGGAGTGACTAGACATATCCACCGATCATCAATGAGCTCCGGCTCGAAGGACCATGAAAAGGAGGTGAGGTAAGGTACAGGTAGCTGGCTTGAGACCGGTGGAATCTGTCTATAAGAACAGGCTTGTCCAGTCACTTTCACGATGTCTTTCTTTATTAAATATAGTTGTACATATATACGTGTGTGAGTGTGAGTGTGTGGTTTCTAGAAGAGAAATGATATGGAATACAATTAGCCACAATACAAAACCACAATCCATTTGAATGATAATCAAACATTTGTACGTTTGAACAAACAGCAAGGAACATTCTCTTAATTCAATCAACATACAATCAAAAGAGAAATGCATGAAACTTACATAGTTCAATAACGCACACAAGGCAAAAGACAAGGCATTTCCAGCAGCAACACACAAAGGATTGCTCCATGTGGCAGGAATAAAGTGAAAGGGCTGTGTACCGGTGCTGTCTAATAAAGTCTGTGGCTGATTGGAGCTAAGTAGCTGCAGGTGTGGTGAACTGCATGAGGAACTACGTGGCAAAGGAAATGGGCGTGGCAACTCCAAGGACAGAAAGGAAAACTTCCAAACACCCACAGATCAAGGAACCGTGGGCCATAAATGTGTTCCTGGAGGTCAAAAATTGACCTAAGTAAATATAACATCAGAAGGAGTCTATGAGTTTATATCGTTTTAAAATTTTTGAGGAACGTTTGACCAGAAATTAGTTCAAAAGGTCAGATATGGACTTTTCCATGGCTTAGGAAGCATCTATTGGAGTCTATGAGTATGTATGGAAAGTTCAAGATCAAGTACTTTTGGGCTAGAAATATGTTCAGTAGGTCGAATATATGTCTGGCTGAATGTGTGTTTCATTGCAATACTTAAATTTTCTAACTTGTTCTTCTTTGCATTGAAAAGAAAAGATAAAACACAAGTGCTTTCCCATGCAATTCCATTCTACAACTAATTAATTTGTTTTGACGAGAAAACATTACAAAAGTTCAATATCAGGTACTCGTGGGACAGATATATGTTCAGTCAAATATCAGTCAAATATCTTCCTGCTCATAAAACATCATAAGTAGTAAATATCATTGTATAGTAACCTAATGATCAAGTACCCTTTGACCAGAAATGAGTTCAATGGGTCAGATCTAAACAATCCATGTGGCTAATATGTTAATTTGGTAAAATAATGACTCTTGTATGGCTTCAGTAACATCAAAAGGAGTCAATGAGTATGTTTAAGATCTAGTACTTGTGGGCCAGAACTATGTTCAGTAGGTCAAATAGGAACCTTTGTATAGCTTATATATCATCAAAATGTGTCTATAAACTTATATTGTTTAAAACTTTTGAGGACCCTTTTACCAGAAATGAGCTCAATAGCTATACCATGCACTGTAAAGCGACAGCTCATGTGATGTTTTCTCGTCTGTGCCCAAACAAATTAGTTTGTAAAATAAAAATGCATGCAAAATCACATTATATCTTTTCATTGCAATGAGGAACAAGTCATGCAATGCACTGAAACACGTCTTAGGCGTTTTCTTTTCACCGCGCAGAGGTTAGTTATTGCGTGCACATTGCAATTTGCATGACGAGGAACAAGTCAGAAAGGTCATGCAATGCACTGAAACATATCTTAGGCGTTTTCCTTTCACCGCGCAGAGGTTAGTTATTGCGTGCACATTGCATGACAAGGAACAAGTCAGATAGGTCATGCAATGCAATGAAAAACATCTTAGGCGTTTTTCTTTCACAGCGCAGAGGTTATTTATTGCGTGCATAATGCATGACGAGGAACAAGTCAGGTCATGCAATGCACTGAAACACGTCTTAGGCGTTTAACCTTTCACTGCGCAGAGGTTAGTTATTGCGTGCATATTGTTTAACGAGGAACAAGTCAGATAGGTCATGCAATGCACTGAAACACGTCTTACGCGTTTTCCTTTCACCACGCAGAGGGTAGTTATTGCATGCATTATTGCATGACGAGGAACAAGTCAGATAGGTCATGCAATGCACTGAAACACATCTTAGGCGTTTTCCTTTCACCGCTCAGAGTTTAGTTATTGCGTGCATATTGCATGACGAGGAACAATCAGATAGGTCATGCAATTCACTGAAACACATCTTGGGCGTTTCCCTTTCACCGCGCTGAGGTTAGTTATTGCGTGCACATTGCATGACGAGGAACAAGTCAGATAGGTCATGCAATGCAATGAAACACGTCTTAGGTGTTTTCCTTTCACCGCGCAGAGGTTAGTTATTGCGTGCATATTGCATGACGAGGAACAAGTCAGATAGGTCATGCAATGCATTGAAACACGTCTTAGGCGTTTTCCTTTCACCGCGCAGAGTTTAGTTATTGCGTGCATATTGCATGACGAGGAACAAGTCAGATAGGTCATGCAATGCACTGAAACACGTGTAACCCGGGTGATCCCGGCTACCTGTGAAAGAGTGGGAAAATATGTAAAATAAAATAAAGAGAAAAGAAAAAATTAAGAAAAGGAGAGTAAGAGAGAAAAAACGAGTGCTTTAGAAGAGAAAGTGTTTAGTCCAATCATGGATCGCGCTGCATTGATTGACACTCCAACGAGCCAATGGCAGCAGCGTATTGAGCGAGGCACCCACAAGTCACGCGGGCGCTGTCAGTAGCGGAAACGCATGAGACAGAGAGCGCGAGTGAATCAGACGGACAAATGAGCGCGAGTGAATCAGACGGAGCAGATGCACCGTAAGTGATAATTGTTGACGATATAGAGTTAAATAAACTTGGATGCAAGCAAAGATTACATTTCTGAGTAAAAGAAGAAACTGAAGAGCTGACGCCGGAGTGAGAAGACGAGGCAGAGTGTCGAGAATGAGAGCTGATGAATACACACGGAGCACCAAAGCACCGCAAATTATCATCTTATTGAACCAAATTTGAGATTCTTGCCTTGGTGAGTTTATTTAATACTGACTGACATGTTACTAGAACTGTTGCAGACTCAGCGGCAAACTTGTAATGTGATATTGGCGTACATATGGCCGCTTATGCATAGTGTGTGAGCCAGTGCTAGTTTGCACGATGGGCTAAAGCTAACCACATGTGATGAAAACGAGTCAGTGAACAGTCACAATATTGTGTATAAGTGTTCAATATGTTTGAATTGTATCTATGATGTTTGTTGGTGACTGTTTGAATAGAAGATTAATTATTGTTCTGCCTTGTGTTTTTGCAAGGCTGGGTTTTTTGTTTTTCCATTTCTTTTGTGCTTCATCTGAGAAATTGTGATCACCGTCCTGGACACGTGCGACGGATGTGAACATATGTAAAAGGCGAGCCACCCACGGAGACAATTTGATTGTTGAACTTTGATCTTGACTTCGTCAAAATGGTATGAGAAATCTTTTTCCTTTTCGTTTTTGGACAAAGAGGACTGAGACTTTGTTTTTGAACATTTTTTTCCCTCGAGTTTTGAACGGAGAGACATTGATTCTGAACTGAACAATTCTAAAGAGCCAACAACTCTTTTGAGGAGAGTAATTTGATTCTGGACTGAACGATTCTGAAGAGTCAACAACTCTTTTGAGCCAAGTAATTTGATTCTGAACTGAAAAGACATTCACTTTGAAGGGAAAGACTGATTTGAGTTATTGAATTTGTAATATTTTCATTTGAGAACATTGTTTATTGTTTCCTTCATATTTTTGGAGGTTAAATACGAAACTGAGTCTGAGTTTTTTTCCAAAGGGGTTTTATTTCATTTCATTTTCATACAAAGTATATTGCACTTGTTATCAACTAAGTTGATTTGTTGAGTTGAGTCAATTTTCCTGAAATTTTAAAAAAAGGGTTGATTATAAGTATCATCATTCAATGTTTGTTGTTAAATGACAGTATTGACATTTATATGATACAGACAAATTGAAATTAAGGACTATCTTCAACGATACAAGATTTCAACGAGTAAACAAAGCTATTGATATTCACTTACCTGCTGTGTTGCCTCCTTCTCTCAAGTAGCCGCTCCTTGACTTCTGATCAGTTGGCCCATATCGAACTGTATTGAATCAGATTACACCAGTGTGGCACGTGTAGGCGCTACAAACTTTGGCGAGCCAGCCAGGAGAAAGGACGCAACAGCGATTGTGGTAAATAATCATCGATACAAGTACGTACTGAGAATCTGACAGAAATGGATGTTGTGGAACAGGAAGACATCAATGTGCAAAATGCAGTAATCGTCAGTGGCATTACACTGACTGAATCAGATCAAGATCTAGAGGCATGTCTCTTGAAATTTGGCTCCATACGACGCAATCTACTGATCGAAGATCCACAATCTGAGTTTCATCTTAATGCAATAGTCGAGTTCGCACACAGTTCAGCTATGAGCAATCTTGAGCCCCAGCTGCCTCTAACCTTAGTGAGCCCTACTGATGCAGACACTGTGTTCCACGTGCGCGCTCTGAGTACGGTTTACTCCTCCACCACTAGTAGCGCCACCGCCGAGTGCTTGGAGAAACTACAAGCGATAGCAAGCGCCAATGGGGAAACCCTACGAGATGTTCTGCAACGGGAATTGATGAAAGTTAGTGGAGTGAAAGCTCAAGCTGATGTGTCGAGTAAAGCAGATACTGGGCTAAAGCAAGACCCCATAGCAACAAGCCCCTTGAAAAGTACGACTAGCACTCCTTCGCGGTTGGAAAGTTTCAAGTCACCCTCCGAACTGAGAATAGAGCCTGAAAACCCAGTCAAGGTGAACATGGGCGCAGCATCGCCTCACTTTTCGGACAACGCAGATGCCAATTCTGCTGAATCTATATCAGTTAATCTCCCTATGTCTGCTGTGAACCCCTCAGGCATCCAGAGAATAGTGATGGAATACATTGTGAGGACAAGTGATCCCGTGTCCCCACACAGTGCCTCAATCCGCCTGAAAGCTTTCTCCGGCAGGAGCCCTCGTCCAAACAATGAGCCTGACTTCGACACATGGAGGGCAAGTGTTGACTACTTACTAAACGATCCATCCCTTCTTGAGTTGCAGAAGACGCGGAAAATTCTGGACAGCTTGTTACCACCTGCTTCAGACATAATCAAACATGTGAACCCGAATGCTCCATCATCAGAGTGTCTTAGGCTGCTGGAGTCCGTCTATGGGTCAGTGGAGGATGGGGACGAATTACTAGCCAAGTTTATAAGCACCCTGCAGAATCCTGGCGAGAGGTCGTCCGCCTACCTTCACAGATTACATGTAATTCTGAGTGCTGCCATTAGACGGAATGGAGTTGCAGAGAGTGAAAGAGACCGTTGTCTGCTGAAGCAGTTTTGCCGCGGCTGCTGGGACAATGCCCTGATAGCTGATCTGCAGCTTGAGAGGAAAAAAGCAGACCCACCTCCATTTGCTGAATTAGCTATACTCATCCGTACAGTGGAAGATAAGCAAACATCAAAGGAGGAGAGAATGAGGAAACATCTGGGTACGAGTAAGCACCAATCAGCTCCCCTTAAACTGCGTACAGCGGTACACCAACAGTCCACTTTTTGCAACACATCGGAGGAGGACACTGATTCCCCCGCTCTAGCTGCTCCTAAGCCGAAAGCCTCTAAGCAGAAGAGTAAAGCGCAACCCCCTGAAATAGCTGAAGTAGATATCCTGAAGAAAGAGATTGCAGCTCTCAAAAGCCAAGTTGCAGCCTTTAAAACAGCTACTCATCAGGAAGTGAGAGAGCAAGCAGCGATGAGTGACCTCCAGGAACTGAAAGAACAGATAGCGGGGCTTAAAGTCCAAGTTGCTGCTTCTGGAGCCCAGAGATACCAGTCTGAAAGATTCCTCAGTCAGAGAAGGAACCTGAGTAGACCAGGCGCAGAGGAGAACAGCGAACACAAACCTGACAGACCAAAGCACACTGAGATTAAGACCAGTCGGCCCCGACCATGGTATTGTTTCCGTTGTGGGGATGACGGCCACTTAGCCATCAACTGTGAAAGTCCCCCAAATCCATCCAGGGTTGAAGAAAAGAGAAGGAAGCTGAGAGAAAGGCAGGCTGAGTGGGACTTCCAACAAGAACTTGCTGCGGAGCCTTTAAATTAAAGTCAGTCTCTGTCGCAGGGCTGATGGAGACTGAGAAAAGTAAACAACGCCCTAAGAATCAACGAGTGTTTAGCAAGCAGGCCGATACTAGAAGCCCCCTGAAGTTACCAGATGGACTGGTTGGAATGAAATGCACTGCACAAATTAAAGTCGAAGGGAGAAGCGTGAACTGCTTACTGGACACAGGGTCTCAAGTAACGACAATTCCCCTGTCTTTCTACAATAGACACTTGCCGCAGCATCCCATGCAACCATTAAACCACCTGTTAGAGGTCGAAGGGGCAAATGGACAGGCTGTTCCCTATTTAGGATATGTTGAATTGAGCCTGAAGTTTCCACAGGAGTTCTTAGGCATTGAAGCTGAAGTTCCAACGTTGGCCCTAGTTGTCCCAGATCTGACGCATGCACCCCAAATCCTCATAGGCACCAACACGTTGGACGTCCTGTATGCTGATCACGCACTAACGGCCATGCCCCAAGTTAAGTCGTATTACCATGGGTATCGAGCTGTGATAAGAGTTCTCGAAGCAAGACAACAACGAGCAAGTGCAAGCATCTTGGGCCAAGTTAAAGTGAAGGGCTGTACACCTGAAGTCGTAGCAGCCAGAAGTACCGTAGTTCTCGACTGCTGTGTCAATATCATTGGGCCGTTATCAGAGACTTTGGTGGCAGTGGAACCATTAGAATCATCCTTCTTGCCTGGTGGGCTACTGGTGGCGAACAGTCTGCACTCCTTAGCTCCGAAACGCAACGTCCAGATACCAATAGTGCTGAAGAACGAGACACAGACAGATTTAACAATCCCTCCAAGAGCAGTACTGGCCGAAGTTCATGCCGTCCAGCATGTGATTGAAGGAAACCACTCCATGAGTAGCCCTGAGTGCAAAGCTGCGAATCCTTCGCAAGTCAAAGTTGTTCCTGACTTTGGTGACTCTCCTTTGTCATGTGAATGGAAGGAGCGGATAACGGATCTAGTTAACTCCATGGCAGATGTTTTTGCATTGCACGAGCTGGATTACGGCCACACTGATAAGGTCAAACACCGTATCAATCTTAATGACCAGACCCCATTTAAGCAGCGTTCTAGACCTATCCACCCGCAAGATGTGGATGCAGTGAGAAGACATCTCAAAGAGCTCCTCGATGCCGGTGTCATAAGACAATCTGAATCCCCATTCGCTTCCCCAATAGTAGTTGTAAGGAAGAAGAACAACGATGTGCGCTTGTGTATCGACTTCAGAAAGTTGAATTCCCGAACCATAAGGGATGCTTATGCTCTGCCAAATCTGGAAGAAGCTTTTTCCGTTCTAACTGGATCCAAGTGGTTTTCAGTTCTTGATTTGAAATCGGGTTTCTATCAAGTTGAGATGGAAGAGGCTGACAAACAGAAGACAGCGTTCGTATGTCCATTAGGGTTCTGGGAGTTCAACCGAATGCCCCAAGGTATCACAAATGCACCGAGTACCTTTCAAAGACTAATGGAGCAGTGCATGGGCGATCTTAACAGGAGAGAAGTGCTCGTTTTCATTGATGATCTCATAGTCTTTTCTAAGACTCTTGAAGAACATGAGACCAGACTGCTCCAAGTCCTAAAACGGTTGAGAGATTACGGACTGAAGCTTTCTCCAAAAAAGTGCAAGTTTTTCCAGACCTCAGTCCGATACCTGGGTCACATAGTGTCTGAAAATGGCGTCGAGACAGATCCATCCAAAATAGAAGCCCTCAAGACCTGGCCAAGGCCAAGAAATCTTAAAGACCTCAAGTCCTTTCTCGGGTTCGCTGGATACTACAGAAGGTTCGTCCAAGACTTTTCCAAGATAACAAGACCTCTCAACGACCTTACTGTTGGTTATCCCCCTCTGCAGAAAAATCAGAGACGAAGCCAGAAGGAAAGTATGCAGTACAGAGATCCTAAAGAGCAATTTGGAGACCGATGGACTCCGGAATGCCAAAGGGCCTTCAATACCATCATGGAGAAGTTGACCTCAGCCCCAGTCCTCGGATTTGCGGATCCCAGCCTTCCGTATGTGCTGACCACGGATGCGAGCACCACAGGACTTGGAGCTGCCCTTTATCAAGAGCAAGAAGGTCGAATGAGAGTGATTGCCTTTGCAAGCAGAGGTTTGACTAAGAGTGAAACAAGATATCCAGCGCATAAACTGGAGTTCCTTGCGCTCAAATGGGCAGTTACGACCAAATTCAGTGATTATCTGTATGGAGGAGAGTTCACTGTGATAACGGACAGCAACCCGCTCACCTATATCCTGACGTCTGCGAAGCTCGACGCGACCAGCTATAGATGGCTGTCCAGCCTGTCGACATTTAACTTCAAAATTCAATATCGAGCAGGCAGGCGAAACCTGGATGCAGATGCACTCTCAAGACGTCCTCAGGACAGGCCTCTGGATGACCAAGTCTCTCAAAAGGAGTGTGAAAGAATCAAGAAATTCACCCTTCACCATCTAGCAGAATCTGACCAACCAATGATACTGCCAGCAGCGGTGAAAGCTCTCTGCGAGAGACACCAAGTGTACCAGAGCTGTACTGATCCTGACATGTCATACTCCCAGCCTACTGTGTTTGAGTCGCTGTCTCTCGGTGTTGATGGAATACCCCAAGAGTTCCAGCAAGAGGACGCTCATGGTCTTCCAATTCTACCCCAAATGTCTGAAGAGGAACTGAAGGAACACCAAAGGGCTGATCCAGAGCTCAGAGTAGTTATCAATTATCTTGAGTCTGGTAAGAAACCAGTTGGGAAAGTGGAACCTGTGGAAGTAGCCTTATGGCTGAGAGAATGGAGCAAACTCGAGCTCAGAAATGGAGTGTTATTTAGGAGAAGACAGGACCGGGGAAGTGTACTATACCAGTTGGCGCTACCTGTGGGTCTCCGAGAGATGGTGCTGACGAGCTTGCACAATGACATGGGCCATCTAGGGATCGAGAGGACCCTAGACCTTGTTAGATCCAGGTTCTACTGGCCAAGGATGGCGACAACGGTGGAAGAGAAAATAAAGACCTGTGAGCGCTGTGTGAGGCGGAAGACTCCTCCTGAGCGAGCTGCACCCCTGGTGAATATAGTGACAAGCAGACCCCTTGAGTTAGTCTGCATGGACTTTCTGTCACTTGAACCTGATCGGAGTGGTACAAAAGACATCCTAGTGATCACCGATCATTTCACCAGGTACGCTGTGGCAATACCCACCAGGAACCAGAAAGCTGAAACTGTGGCCACATGCCTGTGGGATAACTTCCTAGTCCATTATGGATTCCCGGAGAAACTCCACAGTGATCAAGGGCCCGACTTCGAGTCGAAGTTGATTAAGGAGCTCTGCACCATAGCCGGAATACGAAAAGTGAGGACGACACCTTATCACCCTCGCGGCAACCCCGTGGAGCGTTTCAATAGGACGCTACTCCAGATGTTGGGGACCCTCGATGATAAGGGAAAGACCTGCTGGAAGAGTTATGTGAAGCCACTGGTTCACGCGTACAACTGTACTCGTAATGACTCAACTGGGATCTCACCATACGAGTTGATGTTCGGGAGGCAACCCCGGCTCCCTGTCGATTTGGCCTTTGGATTACCAGCTGATAAATCTTCCCAGTCTCACTCGAGTTATGTGAGGAATTTGAAGGAGCGACTGAAGGAGAGCTACAGGGTAGCAAGAGAGAATGCTGCAAAAGTAGCTGTGCGCAATAAGCGGAGGTTCGATGAGCGAGTGGTCGTTTCATTCCTTGAGGTTGGCGATCGTGTTCTGGTGAGGAATGTCAGACTAAGAGGAAAGAATAAGTTGGCAGATAAGTGGGAGAAAGAGGTTTACGTTGTGATCAAGAAAGCTGGCGACTTACCAGTATATACTGTTCGACCTGAGGGCAAGGATGGGCCACTCCGCACGCTCCATCGCGATTTACTACTACCCTGTGGATTTCTGCAAGAGGAAGACAGAATTGAGTCAGTAAGAACTGAAAAACCTTGCAAGCCTAGAACTCGAGCAAACCCTGGGTCAAGAGAGCCTGAATGTGACTCCCATAATTCTGAATCTGAGGATGACTCTGCAAGTTACTACACACCGAGATACTTACCAAGTGTTGAAAGTAGGATTCTCTCCAATTCTAGGCCCAAAGAGCAGTCAAGAGGCGAAGTAACTGCAAGGAGATGTCCAGAAGTGAGAGCTGATAAAAGTGCAGACACTGAGCATCCTGTTTTAGTGGAGTCACAAAAGAACTTACCAGACCTACCTGATGATGAAGACGAATGTCAGCGTGATGAACCTGAAAAAAGGAGATTGCAGTTTAAAGACTCTGCAGGATTTGATGTCGTATGTGATATGCCTGTGCAGAATGGACCGCAGGAGCATGAGTCTGATACATCCCCATCTGGGACTATCGACGGAGAGAATGTCAATGTAGAGAATGGAAGGACTGATGGTTTGACACAGAACGAATCTGTTGATTTGAGTCCCCAAGACAGTTTAAAGGAGATTGGCCAGAGTGTGGCAGATGTCCCTAGACGTTCGCAAAGACAGAGTGAACCGCCAAAGAGACTGCAGTACCCTAGGTTGGGTAACCCCCTTTCTCTGGTAGTACAGTCGTTGCTGCAGGGACTCAGCACAGCTTTTATTGCTTCATTTGAAGAGCCTGATTCCTTTGGAGCAACCCGTTTTGACATGCATGATGGAGACTCTCCTACAGTCATTTCACAACCCAGAGGATGCAGAGGGACCTGCATATCTTCCAAGCGGGGAGAGTGTAACCCGGGTGATCCCGGCTACCTGTGAAAGAGTGGGAAAATATGTAAAATAAAATAAAGAGAAAAGAAAAAATTAAGAAAAGGAGAGTAAGAGAGAAAAAACGAGTGCTTTAGAAGAGAAAGTGTTTAGTCCAATCATGGATCGCGCTGCATTGATTGACACTCCAACGAGCCAATGGCAGCAGCGTATTGAGCGAGGCACCCACAAGTCACGCGGGCGCTGTCAGTAGCGGAAACGCATGAGACAGAGAGCGCGAGTGAATCAGACGGACAAATGAGCGCGAGTGAATCAGACGGAGCAGATGCACCGTAAGTGATAATTGTTGACGATATAGAGTTAAATAAACTTGGATGCAAGCAAAGATTACATTTCTGAGTAAAAGAAGTAACTGAAGAGCTGACGCCAGAGTGAGAAGACGAGGCAGAGTGTCGAGAATGAGAGCTGATGAATACACACGGAGCACCAAAGCACCGCAAATTATCATCTTATTGAACCAAATTTGAGATTCTTGCCTTGGTGAGTTTATTTAATACTGACTGACATGTTACTAGAACTGTTGCAGACTCAGCGGCAAACTTGTAATGTGATATTGGCGTACATATGGCCGCTTATGCATAGTGTGTGAGCCAGTGCTAGTTTGCACGATGGGCTAAAGCTAACCACATGTGATGAAAACGAGTCAGTGAACAGTCACAATATTGTGTATAAGTGTTCAATATGTTTGAATTGTATATATGATGTTTGTTGGTGACTGTTTGAATAGAAGATTAATTATTGTTCTGCCTTGTGTTTTTGCAAGGCTGGGTTTTTTGTTTTTCCATTTCTTTTGTGCTTCATCTGAGAAATTGTGATCACCGTCCTGGACACGTGCGACGGATGTGAACATATGTAAAAGGCGAGCCACCCACGGAGACAATTTGATTGTTGAACTTTGATCTTGACTTCGTCAAAATGGTATGAGAAATCTTTTTCCTTTTCGTTTTTGGACAAAGAGGACTGAGACTTTGTTTTTGAACATTTTTTTCCCTCGAGTTTTGAACGGAGAGACATTGATTCTGAACTGAACAATTCTAAAGAGCCAACAACTCTTTTGAGGAGAGTAATTTGATTCTGGACTGAACGATTCTGAAGAGTCAACAACTCTTTTGAGCCGAGTAATTTGATTCTGAACTGAAAAGACATTCACTTTGAAGGGAAAGACTGATTTGAGTTATTGAATTTGTAATATTTTCATTTGAGAACATTGTTTATTGTTTCCTTCATATTTTTGGAGGTTAAATACGAAACTGAGTCTGAGTTTTTTCCAAAGGGGTTTTATTTCATTTCATTTTCATACAAAGTATATTGCACTTGTTATCAACTAAGTTGATTTGTTGAGTTGAGTCAATTTTCCTGAAATTTTAAAAAAAGGGTTGATTATAAGTATCATCATTCAATGTTTGTTGTTAAATGACAGTATTGACATTTATATGATACAGACAAATTGAAATTAAGGACTATCTTCAACGATACAAGATTTCAACGAGTAAACAAAGCTATTGATATTCACTTACCTGCTGTGTTGCCTCCTTCTCTCAAGTAGCCGCTCCTTGACTTCTGATCAGTTGGCCCATATCGAACTGTATTGAATCAGATTACACCAGTGTGGCACGTGTAGGCGCTACACACGTCTTAGGCGTTTTCCTTTCACCGCGTAGAGGTTAGTTATTGCTTGCATATTGCATGACGAGGAACAAGTTGAATAGGTCATGCAATGCACTGAAACACGTCTTAGTAGTTTTCTTTTCACTGCGCAGAGGTTAATTATTGCATGCATATTGCATGACGAGGAACAATCAGATAAGTCATGCAATTCACTGAAACACATCTTAGGCTTTTTTCTTTCACCGCGCAGAGGTTAGTTATTGCGTGCATATTGCATGACGAGGAACAAGTCAGATAGGTCATGCAATGCAATGAAACATATCTTAGGCGTTTCCCTTTCACCGCGCAGAGGTTAGTTATTGTGTGCATATTGCATGACGAGGAACAAGTCAGATAGGTCATGCAATGCAATGAAACACATCTTAGGCGTTTTTCCTTCACCGCGCAGAGGTTAGTTATTGCATGCATATGCATTACGAGAAACAAGTTAGATATATCATGCAATGCAACGAAACATATCTTATGTTGTTTTCTTTTCATTGCTCAGAGTTTAGTTATTTTTGTGCATATGCATAACTTAGGAACAAGTTGGTCAGCATGATTTTTTCAAGTAAGACATGGTCCTGGATCAACATATTTTGATGATCCTGGATCAACATTCCTGTCCCAAAATGTTGTCCTTAACCAATCCCTACCCCTAAACCTAACTCTACTCATAACTTTTCCCTTATCAGAAGGTACAAAGGTGAATGACACTGATGTTTAAGTACTTCACTCTGGTTCTAAATCTAAGCCTAAAATTGACATAAACTGTAAACTTGTTCCTCAAATCTGTTTGGTTGATTGAAAAGTTGATCCAGGATCAACAATGATGTTGATCCAGGAACATGTGGTACTTGATGAAATCACGTTCACCGAACAGGTTAGATAGGTCATGCAATGCAATGAAACACATCTTAGGTGTTTTCTTTTCATTGCACAGAGGTTAGTTTTTGCGTGGACAGGCATAATGAGGAAGGAATTAGATATGTCTTGCAATTCAATTGAAACACATCTTAGTTGTTTTCTTTTCAAGGCACAGAGGTCAGTTATTGCGAGCATATGCGTAACGAGGAAAAAGTCAGATATGTCATGCATTGCTATGAAACACATCTTATGGTGTTTTCTTTTCATTGATCAGAGTGTAGTTATTTTTGTGCATACGTATAACGAGGAACAAGTTAGATAGGTCATGCAATGCAATTAAACACATCTTAGGTGTTTTCTTTTCATTGCGCAGAGGTTAGTTATCGCGTGGATAGGCATAACGAGGAACAAGATAGGTCATGCAAATACATCGAAACACATCTTAGGTGTTTTCTTTTAATTGCACAGAGGTTAGTTATTGCGTTCATGTACAATGCAATCCTAAAGCACATGCATTGCAAATCTCTTCGTTGCACAAAGGAACAAGTTAGTGTATGCATTGTAAATTGATCACTTTTGTAATGTTTTCTCGTCAAAACACAATTTAATTAGTTGTAGAATGGAAATGCATTGGAAAGCACTTGTGTTTTATCTTTTCTTTTCTCAAAGAAGAACAAGTTAGAAAATGAAACATTGCAAAATTATTGCAATGTTTCATTGCAAGGTATTGCACAACCTAGGCTCATTGGAAATACGTTACTCTGCCTGCCAACGTTTTTGCAAAACCTGAAATACGTACCTCCAGGTACGTTTCCCTGCACTTTTCGGGTGAAATGTCCACTAGAGGCGCTAAGTGTAATTTTTTTCTATTGCAGTGCTATTAAGTCTGTCCTGAACATAATAGCTGCTACATCCAAAGCAGGTTTCTTCACTATTTATTCATAATCGTGGCATTAATGTTCAGTTGAATCTCTATTGCATTCAACTGTCTTATCAATTAAGTTTTCAGTCGCATTTATTATTATAATAGGCCAACGTTACTCATAAATATTAACATTTCGCTCTGTTCGTGCATTCTCAGCCTGCGTGGTGTTAAAAAGGAATACACTTTTAACCTTAAAAATACCTTGTTTAACCATTTTGTAGTATTTAGTGTTTACACAAAAAAGCATTTTCTCCAATAAAACACAACATACTGATACATTCACAAAATACATACATTTTATTAGCTTGATGTAAACCAAATCCTAGAATCCATACGTTGTTTGCAAGAAACAGATCAAAATTCAGCCTTTTATCCATTGATCTTTATATTTATTTTCATTTATCAGCAGCGACCGTCACCGCAAAAACGTCAAATCCGCGCTGGTGATGAATTCAAATTCAAATAATGCGCCTTCAAGAAGCGTTACGACAGGTTTTACGGCAGTGATATCAAACGCTCATTGGCTCTCGCCTGATTCGTCACAGATATGCGACATGCCGTGTTTCAGTCGGTGTAGTAAATTTGAAATGGAGAAGAGCGCGCACCTTCAGAGAGCGATCCGAAATCAGATGAATATTTTCATGGATTAGCGTTAATAACTTTAATTCTGATCTGTACCTCATACACAACTACTATAATACTGCCAGAGGACTGCGACTGCAACGCATCATCATGTGAACGACTTATGGTAATGTTAACGTTACCGGTTTTGACATTTTCAAAATAAATAAATTATTGTGAAATGTTTACTTGTCTGTCTGTTATGTTTTTCTTTTCTTCATAATTGTGTTAGCCTACGTAGTTTTAAGGAATGGTTAGGTTTAGGGATAGGATTAGGATTAGTGGCTCAAAATATATTTTAATACTAAAACTCATTTACCTACACATTTCTGTCCGTTAACTTACGTTTTATCCTTTTTATATTCTGTATAAAATGGATATGTTTAGATTTTGGGAGTAGGATTAAGGGATCTTGTTACATTTATCTTTAAAAGTGAAAGTATACAGATATCGTTATGATATGAAACATACGTAAACAGTTAACGTTTTGTAGCTGTAAAAACGTAATAATGTTACGTTTAAATGTTGCAAATATATCCATACTATACGTTTCAGCATCTATCCAAACGTACAAAAAAGTACGTTTTATATCTTTGAAAATAATGTATTAATACCTACGTATTATAACACGCATCTTGCGTCTCTAGTGGACATTTCACCCGAAAAGTGCAGGGAAACGTACCTGGAGGTACGTATTTCAGGTTTTGCAAAAACATAGGTAGAGTAACGTATTTCCAATGAGCCTGGTATTGCAACGAAACACACATTTGAGCCAGACATATATTTGACCTACTGAACATATTTCTGGCCCAAAAGTACTTGATCTTGAACTTTCCATGCATAATCATAGACTCCAACAGATGCTTCCCTACATATACATAGAAGTCCATATCCGACCTATTGAACTCATTACTGGTCAAAAGGTACTTCAAAAGGTTTTAAACAATATAAACTCACTCCTGATGTTACATTAGCTATATATAGGTCAATTTTTGACCTCCAGAAACACATTTATGGCCCACAGGTATTTGATCTTTGGGTTAATATACCGAGAGCTTTACTTCTCATGATGTCATTTCAGCCAGACATATTTTACCAATTGAACATATTTCTGCCCCAAAAGTACTTGATCTTGTATTTTCCATTTATACTCATAGACTCCAACAGATCCTTCCTAAGCCATAGAGAAGTCCAGATCTGAGCTATTGAACTCATTTCTGGTCAAAGGTTCCTCAAAATGCTTTAAAAAATATTAACTTACAGATTCCTGATGTTACATTAGCTATACATAAGTCAATTTTTGACCTCCAGGAACACTTTTATGGCCCACGTGTCCTTGATCTGTGGGTTAATATACCGAGAGATTTATTTCTCATGATGTCATTTCAGCCAGAAAGATATTTGACCTACTGAACATATTTCTGGCCCAAAAGTACTTGATTTTGTACTTTCCATTCATACTCATAGACTCCAACAGATGCTTCCTAAGCCATAGAGAAGCCCATATCTGAGCTATTGAACTCATTTCTTGTCAAAGGTTCCTCAAAAAGTTAAAAACAATGTAAACTTTTAGACTCCTTCTGATGTTATATGAGATATACAAAGATCAATTTTTGACCTTCAAGAACACATTTATTGCACATTTCCAGAAGAAAACTTGAAGTGGAGCTTGAAGCGGCAAATCTCACCACCCGGTTGCTAGGATGTTCTGGGAGGTTGTTACTGTCACCATTCCCGGACTGTCTGTGTGTTTTGATTCACCACGTGTTCCCCTCGTCTGAGTTCTCCGCCCTCATCTGTTGCCATGGACACTCATCACCTCCCGCACAGCTGCCTGTCATTTTGTAATCACCGTCACTGTGTATTTAAGTTCCTGCCTGTCTTCTAGTCTTTGTCCGGTATTGTTTGTGTTTACACGCTGTCAACCCGTCTACCTGTTCCTGAGCTTCATTTATTAAATATAGTGTTTATGCTACCTTCCTCCTCGTCTTCCTTGGTCTACCCCGTGACAGAATACCGGACCAATCTTCAAGATGAACATTGATTTCATCGCACTGGCTGAAGAGTCTTTGGATTTTGTTTCCTTTTCCAGAGACTTTGTCATTTTAGCACTCACCAGCCCCCTCGATGATGAAACCCTGAAGACCCTGTTCTGGCTCGGGGCATCCTACCACCAACTTTTCGACCTCCCAGACACCTCTAACCTGAACTGGATGGAGGCCGTCACCAGGTGTCTGGAGAGCGTCGAAGCCCGAGCCAGAACACAGCCAGACCCAGAGCCAGAATTACCACCCTCGACCACGGAGATCTCGTGCGTGCCCCCCGCAGACGGAGAGCTACCACCCGCCGCGACGCGTCAACCAGAGCCCGAGACGAAGAGGACAGGGTTGACCCTCGCCCCGGAGGAGGAGCTCCAACAGGAGTCTGACCAGGGGTGTGAGCCCACAACATCTGCGATCGAGGGGACTAATTCGCTGGAACTGGAGGACTGGCTGATGAAACCCAGGACTCTGGATATCGTTCCCGCCCTATCCCACCCGTCATCTGCACCTCTTTCATATTTTGAACCGTCCTGTGACGACTTCTGTCCTGCCGTCTGTCTGATTCACTCCATTCCATCACCGTTTCCAGTCAGTCCTCCAGCCGCGCCGCTGCTGGATGTGAGCAGCCCCGCACCATCTCCGTGGGGAGTCCCCGACGTCGAGCGGCAGGTCAGCACACCATCCGCAGCGCCTGTGTTCGAGGATCCCACGGCTTCGCCTCCAGCCTCGGTCCTCTGCACTCCATCTCGGCCTGTCGACCTGCCGGCTCCGTCTTGGCTCCTCCCACCTGCGCCTCCACCAGAGACCCTCGAGACATCGGCTGCAGTGGGTTCCCTCGTCCTGCCGGCTTCCCCTTGGTCAGTCGTCACTCTGCCTGTGCTACGGACTTGCGGTCAGTCTGCTACGCGTGATCCCTCCACCCCTTTGGCTTCAGCGGGCTCCTCCTTCCCTGTGGCGTCTCCTCTGTCCTCCTTCACTCCACCTCCACCTCAGCTCTCGGGCACTCTGACTACGGCTCCAGCACTCGTCGCCGCGACGTCGCCGGAGTCTCCTATACCGGTGACGTCGCTTGAGTCCACCGGCTCTCCGTCTGCGCCGAGAGATCCTGCCACCGAGTCTCCGTCAGTCATTCCCCAGCTACCGTCAGTCCTATCGCCATCTGGTTCTTTCCCTACGTCTTCTCTGCCATCGGCTGTCGGTACTGGGAGGCTCTGGGTCTGCGCCACCACGCCCTCTCCATCAAGGCCGCCAGGGAATCGTCATCGTCCCCTCACCGCCCCGTCACTCCAGCCTCTCTTCTGTGTTTCACCATCGTCTCGTCCGCCACCAGAACCTCCCCCGGTCCCCCCCTCCGTCATTTTGTTACGGCGCGAGGTCGCGCCTTGCCGGAGGGGGGCGATCTGTCACCATTCCCGGACTGTCTGTGTGTTTTGATTCACCACGTGTTCCCCTCGTCTGAGTTCTCCGCCCTCATCTGTTGCCATGGACACTCATCACCTCCCGCACAGCTGCCTGTCATTTTGTAATCACCGTCACTGTGTATTTAAGTTCCTGCCTGTCTTCTAGTCTTTGTCCGGTATTGTTTGTGTTTACACGCTGTCAACCCGTCTACCTGTTCCTGAGCTTCATTTATTAAATATAGTGTTTATGCTACCTTCCTCCTCGTCTTCCTTGGTCTACCCCGTGACAGTTACGGTGTTTTGGGTGGTTGCTAGGCATTTTTAGGGTATTCTGTGTGATTGCTATGGTGTTCCGGGTGGTTGCTAGGGTGTTGCTAGGCGGTTGCTGGGGTGTTCCTGGTGGTTGCTAGGGCGTTGCCAGATGGTTGCTGGGGTGTTCTGGTTTGTTGCTAGGATGTTCTAGGTGGTTGCTAGGGTGTTCTGGTGGGTTGGAGACTTACTTCTCATGATGTCATTTCAGTCAGAAAAAAATATTTTACGTAAAGAATATTTTTCTGGCCCAAAAGTACTTGATCTTAAACTTTCCATACATGCTCATAGACTATGTAATATAACATTGTGATGTTTTATTACATAGGTCAATTTTTGACCTCCAGGAAAACTTTTCATGGCACACGGGTCCTTGATCTGTGGGTTAATATACCGAGACATTTACTTCTCATGATGTCATTTCAGCCAGACAAATATTTGACCTACTGAACATGTTTATGGCCCAAAAGTACTTGATCTTGAACTTTCCATACATACTCATAGACTCCAGTCGATGCTTCCTAAGCCATAGAGAAGTCCATACCTGAACTATTGAAATCATTTCTGGTCAAACGTTCCTCAAAAGGTTTTAAACAATATAAACTTTTAGACTCCTTCTGATGTCATATTAGATATACATAGGTCAATTTTTGACCTCCAGGAACACATTTATTGCCCACGGGTCCTTGATCTGTGGGTTAATATACCGAGAGCTTTACTTCTCATGATATCATTTCAGCCAGAAAGATATTTGACCTACTGAACATATTTCTGGCCCAAAAGTACTTGATCTTGTACTTTCCATTCATACTCATAGACTCCAACAGACGCTTCCTAAGTGTAACCACGGTTACCAAGTAGTCACAGAAAAAAAATATTATTATTTACATAATAGTATGATGGTTGCAGAATTATTGAAGACTATTTAAAGGTATAGCGGAGGATCTTTCCGAAATTTAGAGAAGACCTGCCCTCTCCAATTTTTTTTTAAAAAATGCAAATGCACAAACACAACACTCTTGCTCCCGAGAGGGAACGCCTATTACGCCTTGCACAATTATGTTGCAAATTATAAACGAACTCAAAAACATTCATAAAAAAGACAACATGTCAAATGCCCGTACGTGTTTTATTTACTTACTATACTGATCGATTGAGTGACCGAGGGCTCAAGACATGATATGTGCAACCCTGTATCACACGAAATACGTTCTGAGGAAACTATTTTGCAAATCGCAATTGTGTTACATGGCAACATATGAGCAGTGCTATTACGTTGGTCCTTAAACTAACATGTCTCATTGTTAATACGTAGGTATTAATACGTTATTTTTATACATAGATGCATATGGCTTGTTGCATTTGTGTAATAATAAACACACGCGGTTTTAGAATATGAACACACACGGTTTTAGAATATTTCAGCGCGATACCATTTACCATTTGGTCAAAAGGCTACTTTAGACAAATTGAGATGTTTACCGTATCTATGCGGTGCATGAGGCCAGGGCTAGCATTTCTAAGTCGCTTGCATTAACTTTTACTAGTGATTTTAAATGGATTTCTCCAAATAGCATGACAAACTTTACCTGTCTAGTAGAATCTTCGCGGCCTTTCTCTTCTCTTTCGACCCTCTGTCATTTTCAAAAGAATGGCTGAAACCGTAACTCCGACATAATACACCAGAAAGTGAAAACTACATAGAGATGAGCACGTACGACGGCCTTACGTAAACATATCACCAGAATGATTGACACTTAGGTGGACCAATAGTATAGACTACCCACCCGGAAAAAGAAAATCCTCCGCTATACCTTTAATAGAAGTAACATTTTAAAAGAAGGAAAAATTATTAATTTCATACAGACGTATGTTTTCTGTCGGATGTTATTGTGACCAATGGTAATGAGTTATGAATGTGAGATGACGATGTGAGCCAATGTGATTGTAGAATGCGGCGCAGCGGAAAAAATTGATTTCCGGATTTTCGCACGAGGTATGCGTGAAGTGAGAGCATAGACAGTAAAAGAAATGGACAGAGCAATCTCATTGGAGCTCCATTGAGACGATTGAAGCCCGTTATGGGTGATTTTTTAGCACTTCCGTCCCTGACGCGCAGACTCATACAGAGCTAGACTACGTAGATGTGACGTGAGTGAACCGTTTGACTTCTAGTGCGGTGGCATGGGAAATCTGAATCATTCCCTCCTGAAACATGCGCAGAGGCAGAGAGTATGAATAGGAGCTGTCCACGGGCTAGGAGAAGGAGACAAGTTTGCTAGGTATTCTGAATAATTATTTTGTCATTTTGCCTCCACGTTTCCCGATTGCGCGCGAGCTTCTTCTCGTGTCCATACGGTAATCTCAAAACTGTGCGACAGAGAGTCGCGTGGGTATGACGCAATCGTTAGCCTACTTTCACTAAAACTGCTTCTACGGGGCCATAACATAAGCTACAATGGAGCTATTTATACACTGTCGAGTTTCTTTAGAAATAAATAAAGGACAAATGGGGTCTTCAAACGCCTCAGATGTAAAGTTATTCACTGTCAAAGTGACGCCAAAATGAACGGGAGTCAATGGGAATGCTAACGCAAGTGAAGTTCTGCCACAAGATGTCAGCTCCCGCGAGGCTTCAACTTCCGGTCGATGGATTACCCCTTTGAGTGAGAGGCAGCTTTCTCTCTCGTGCACGGATAGCATATGAGCGCGGTGTCACGACGCTCCGGGAAACAGAGAAATAAAATGATCGTCTAGATTAATTCTGACGATGGATTGATGTGAGTAAAATGACACGATATATTTCCTAGTAAGTTTTGAGTGATGTTGGTATTGTTATGAGAGTGAAACGGACATTCAGTTTGTTAATATAAAAGTGTATGATGATATACATGTATTTGATTAGCATCAGAGTATTGCTAAAGTGTTTATGGAGTGTATTTTTGATTTAAAAAGGGTAAAGAGAATGATTTAAACGGGATATGCTGTACCTGCACCACTCTGGAATTTTCTGTCATTTTAATGATCTCCTTGGTAAGTCAAATTGCTTTGTAATTGTTACAAATCAGACTGTTATTGTTGTATAAAAGGAAAAGCAAGATAAATGAAGTCTGTGAGTGATTCATATGTACATAAAATGTGTTCAATTCTGTATTTGGTTAATAACAGTTAACTGTGTTTGAACAAGACAGAAAAGCGGTTGATTATTAATCAATGCATTATGTTAAGAAATAGTCACAAACCTTATTGGTGAAAAAATTATTTTTTACTTGAAAATTTAATTCACAATTGTTCAAGTCCTGTGTGAAATGGATAATTTATTTACTGTCATGGGTTGAAAATGTTTATTGTATGTTGTTACAATGAAGATATTAATGATATCTCTGTGACCTTGTCTTTACAAGGTCAGGTTTTTTTGTTGTTGTTTTGTTCTGTCCTTTTGTGGGTTCGATTGGCACCCTCTGTCTGATGAGATGCTGTGCTGGCGCCTGTGATTCTGGAATTGTCTCAGCCTTCCAGTGCTTTTGTGGAGGGTTTGGACTGGCGAGCCTCCCTTGAGTCGATTCTTAAAGCCACAATCTGTACTTTTTCGGCTTTAAAAATAGCAAAAATAACTGTATCTATGTTATATTTCTATTAGATGTGTACTTACATTATCCCGACAGTTTCCACCAACTTTCAAATACGGAGAAATTTATAGTTTAATTCGAAGACACGGGACGTTTCTTTATTTCCGTTTCGTCGTCAGTCTATGGCGTCATATAACCTTTGACTCCTCTATTTTCTCTAACTTCCTTGCAGAACCCGGCGAAACCACCAAACACAAAGGGGAACACTGGACTACCGCCAAGAAAGCATAGAAAATGACGAAGAAAAAAAAGTAAGACGTATTTTTATGCGTGTAAATCACGTGCCCGCTCACGAGTGCTCACTCAGACGAGATGCACTGTCCCCCGGTGCTGCTCGCGCGGTCGTCTCATTCAAATCAGCCAACTGTTGCTGTTAGCGAGCCGCGCAGGAGAAGCATGACACAGGTAAACATTGGGGTTGCATTTAAAGCTTCTTGACAAGCTAAATCTACAGAGAGATGCCGTATATCCGTATATTTTGTAAAAACGATCATGTCATGTCATGTCATGAGCTGAGCTGGTTGTCATTGACAGCGACAACAATTCCCGTGAGCCCACGCTCTTTCCTGACGTCATCAAAGTACGTCTTTGTTATTATGTGAAATGAGTGACCCCTGGTGGCCAAAAAAAATTACATATTGTACGTTTAAAGTTCCAGTTGAGGAAAGACAAGTCTTTACAATGATTTGAACTGCGAATGGTAGGAGGAGAATAACCTTCTTCATTTTTTTTGTTTTTCTTGGATGGAAAACCTTTTTCAGTGACTGATAAAGGACAACTAATTTTTTCATATGGACTTTTGACAAACTCTTTTCACACTGAACATTTTGATTCTATACAATTGAAAAAAAAAAGATCTTTGTTGTTCCCTTGGAATGTAATTGTGTATGAGGGTTTTTGAAAACTTTAACTGATTTCTTACCAAAGATATATGTACACCTAAAGGGAAAGAGTGATCCCTAAAGTAAACAACTGTGAGATTCATTATAGTCACATTTGGAAATTACAAATCTTTTATTTTATTTGTTTACCCATTGATGGAATTCATATTTTGAGTTCTCATGTTGAAAATACACAGTGTGTGATCAAACGAGTGCTCACTGTTGCTGTTTTTGCATCTTTCTCAGTAGCAAACCTATTTCTTCTGAAACACTGGTCCATAGGTTATACCTCACAAGTATTTATTACTCTGCTATTTATTAGCTAGAGTGTAAGTGCTACATAAGCCATAGAGAAGTCCATATCTGAGCTATTGAACTCATTTCTGGTCAAAGGTTCCTTTAAAAAGTTAAAAACAATATAAACTTTTAGACTCCTTCTGATGTTATATTAGATATACAAAGGTCAATTTTTGACCTCCAAGAACACATTTATGGCACATTTCCAGAAGAAAACGTGAAGTGGAGCTTGAAGTGGCAAATCTCACCACCCGGTTGCTAGGGTGTTCTGGGAGGTTGCTACGGTGTTCTGGGTGGTTGCTAGGCGTTTTTAGGGGATTCTGTGTGATTGCTATGGTGTTCCGGGTGGTTGCTAGGGTGTTGCTAGGCGGTTGCTGGTGTGTTCCTGGTGGTTGCTACGGTGTTGCAGAATGGCTGCTGGGGTGTTCTGGTTTGTTGCTAGGGTGTTCTCGGTGGTTGCTAGGTGGTTGCTAGGGTGTTCTAGTGGGTTGGAGACTTTTACGTAAAGAACATTTTTCTGGCCCAAAAGTACTTGATCTTGAACTTTCCATACATGCTCATAGACTATGTAATATAACATTCTGATGTTTTATTACAAAGGTCAATTTTTGACCTCCAGGAAAACTTTTCATGGCACACGGGTGCTCGATCTGTGGGTTAATATACCGAGAGATTTACTTCTCATGATGTCATTTCAGCCAGACAAATATTTGACCTACTGAAGATGTTTATGGCCCAAAAGTACTAAATCTTGATCTTTCCATACATACTCATAGACTCCAGTCGATGCTTCCTAAGCCATAGAGAAGTCCATATCTGAACTATTGAAATCATTTCTGGTCAAAGGTTCCTCAAAAGGTTTTAAACAATATAAACTTATAGACTCCTGATGTTACATTAGCTATAAGTAGGTCAATTTTTGACCTCCAGAAACACATTCATGGCATACGGATATTTGATCTTTGGGTTAATATACCGAGAGCTTTACTTCTCATGATGTCATTTCAGACAAAAAGATATTTGACCTACTGAACATATTTCTGGCCCAAAAGTACTTGTTCTTGAACTTTACATATACTCATAGACTCCAACAGATGCTTCCTAAGCCATAGAGAAGTCCATATCTGACCTATTAAACTCATTTCTGGTCAAAGGTTCCTCAAAAGTTTTTAAACAAATATGAACTTATAGACTTCTGATGTTACATTAGCTATACATAGGTCAATTTTTGACCTCCAGAAACACATTTATGGCCCATGGGTATTTGATCTTTGGGTTAATATACCGAGAGCTTTACTTCTCATGATGTCATTTCAGCCAGACAAATATTTGACCCACTGAACATGTTTCTGGCCCAAAAGAACATGATCTTGAGCTTTCTATACATACTAATAGACTCCAACAGATGCTTCCTAAGCCATAGAGAAGTCCATATCTGACCTATTGAACTCATTTCTGGTCAAAGGTTCCTCAAAAAGTTTAAAACAATATAAACTTTTAGACTCCTTCTGATATCATATTAGAAATACATAGGTCAATTTTTGACCTCCTGGAACACATTTATTGCCCAGGGGTCCTTGATCTGTGGGTTAATATACCGAGAGCTTTACTTCTCATGATGTCATTTCAGCCAGAAAGATATTTGACCTACTGAACATATTTTTGGCCCAAAAGTACTTGACCTTGTACTTTCCATTCATACTCATAGACTCCAACAGATGCTTCCTAAGCCATAGAGAAGTCCATATCTGAACTATTGAATCATTTCTGGTCAAAGGTTCCTCTAAAGGTTTTAAACAATATAAACTTATAGACTCCTGATGTTACATTAGCTATACATAGGTCAATTTTTGACCTCCAGAAACACATTTATGGCCCATGGGTATTTGATCTTTGGGTTAATATACCGAGAGCTTTACTTCCCATGATGTCATTTCAGCCAGACAAATATTTGACCCACTGAACATGTTTCTGGCCCAAAAGAACATGATCTTGAGCTTTCTATACATACTAATAGACTCCAACAGATGCTTCCTAAGCCATAGAGAAGTCCATATCTGACCTAGTTAAAATAAGGACTCTTGTATGGCTTCAGTAACATCAAAAGGAGTTAATGAGTATGTTAGTAGTCATATAGGGCGGCATGTGTCAAAATGATTGATGGGTTTTTTGATTGACAGGTGTCCAGGTGGTCGTTGACCCTTGACCTTTAGCATTCCATGTCTGGGGGGTATCGATTAACCTTTGACCTTTCGATCGATCAAATGGACAGGTGGTTGTTGTGCTTTAGCATTCCATGTCAGGAATATCGATTAACCTTTGACCTATCGATCCATCAAATGGACAGGTGTTTGTTGACCGGTTGAGCTTTTCTAATGGAGAAGATGTGTGGGAACATTCCTGGTTGACCGGTTGAGCTTTTCTAATGGTGAAGATGTGTTGGAACATTCTGGTGGTTTTCTAATCCGAAAAACATGTGTTGGAACATTCCAGAAAGGGGTCCATCAAAATGGACAGTTTGGTCCAGTGATGTGTTTGTATCCTAGATCAAACTGACAGGTTGACCCGGTGATTCTCTTTCTCACCATCCCTGCCTAATGGTGCCAGAATAATTTTCTAATAATGTACATATCACCTATAAACATGGTCTGTAAAATAAAAAAGCGCCTTACTTGAGTGGTGAAGATCCCCCTCTGATTCTCTCACTATATGTTTGAGAATGACCTCTCTGCTACCATCTGTGATTGTATGGAGTTTCCTTTGTGTCTTTTTTATTCAATCAAACATACTGTGTTTGAGAGTAAAACTAATTATTTTGTAAAAAAATAAAAATAAAAGAGTGCAAAAAAGTCTTCTAAAGGCTCAAATAAAGAAATTGATAACAAAATTATTTGCAGTGCGTGTACTCTATTGAAAACTTTTTTTTTATTTTTTGTGTACTTCAAAAACTTTTCATCAAAACCCCACACATGTTGCTCTCCTTTCTGCTGTATTTTTTGCGGGTGTAAATATTTTGCTTGCGAGTTGAAAAGTTTTGCTTGCGAGTTGAAAAGTTTTGTTTGCGAGTTGAAAAGTTTTGCTTGCGCGTGTTCACGGTACCGCAGTGGGCGGTCTCTAACAACCATATGAAAGGCCTTTTTCTATTGGTCGCCCTCGATTGAAGTGACAGGTTGTAGTGGCCACGCCCACTACAGTTTCCCGCCGCTGCTGCTGCCATCATCATCGTTCGTCGTCGCCACTCGCCAGTCTGTCTGAGGAAAAAGCGAGCGATCTTCTAGAATGGCGAGCAACAGGTCGTTTACTGGGTAAGTAAGACAATTTAATATCATAAATAGTGACAACTGACAAGTGAACTGAATGGTTTTCTCTTCTTATGCTGTCCCATTTTAATAACGTTACGTTGCGCCGGATAGACCAGTCTGTAGTGTAGTTAGTGTTACCGATGACTAGCCATGTATTAGCCATGTACATGTACTACCGATGTATACATGTATACATGCATGTACACATGTATACAATACATGTACTACCGATGTATTAGGCGACACCAAATAGTACCGTTTGCCGTGTGATTGATTGATGTCCAATGTTGCTATCTGAGCAGACATACACAATCACATTGGATTTTCTCAGCGTAACGTTAAAGGCCACTATTTTCGATGTCTGTGTATAACGTTAGTTAGTTTCTGGAGTAAATACTTACCTACACGACTTTGGCCAATGGTTTTAGACCCGCCATTAGCTCGAGGAACTAACGTTACAATTATAAGATCCTTCGGTGCGTGCACCAGCCCCTTAAAGTCTAAGGCACGTTAGTATTTTCACCCAAAAAAAATAGTTTAAAGTCAGTTATTCATCGGTTATGTTGCTGTAGTGTGTCAGAATTGCGTCACCTTGGAGATGTTGCCACAGTTCTTCTGGATTTAACGTTAGTCTGTCTCACTTTTTTCTGTTTCTTCATGTAATCCCAGGAAAAAAAATCAATGATGGTGAAATCAGATTAGCACCTGTATACCGGCTGTTGTCAGACTCATTGTGCATCTACACATCTCACTGGATTAGTACAATTAATGGCTAAATGCATGTTTGTAAATGTAACACTGATATTTCCTTCTGACACATTACAGCAACATTTTGATTTACTCAAAAGCTCAGTAATACAGTTAAATAGACATGCTTCTGAATAATATATATTTGTTACATCAGCTAATTTTGTTTTTAAATGTTATTTCTCTTTGCAGGACCACACAATGGCAGATTTTGCATAGGTCTGTGGATAGAATTGGTTCAATTGTTAACAGGCATCCCATTGACTTTGATTATCTCCACTTTGTTTGCCGTCAGGAGTTACAGTTTGTTCGAGCTGGAGCATCATATATAGACATACCCCAGGGTGTGGTGGATGCTCTAGAACAGTTAAATGTAGTTATCTCAAATTACATTTCACAGAGTACAGTCCCTCCATTGTTGGACAATGTAGCTGTGGCTGAATGGAGTGGAAGTGTGGGTCGTCCCAGATTAAACATACAAAGAGAAACACTCCAAAATTTGCTCAGCTTGCACTTACCTCTGGCCTCTTTGGCTGAAGTGCATGGCATTTCAAGATCAACCTTATACAGGCGAATGAAAGAGGAAAATCTGTCTGTCAGGAGCAACTATTCTGATATTTCTGACCATGAGCTTGATCAGAAAGTTAGATCTATAAAGGCAAGAACACCTCATGCTGGATACAGGCTGGTGAAAGGGTCTCTACAAGCAATGGGACATCGAGTTACATGGAAAAGAGTTAAGATGTCTTTGCAACGTGTAGATGGTGCAGGGGTAATTTCAAGGATGGTCCAGCTGTCATGCGTTGCAAGACGTACATACTCTGTTCCTGCTCCTTTGTCTCTTGTCCATATAGACACTAATCACAAGCTGATAAGGTAATTTTTAATACATTTAATAATTTTTTTATTTATTTTTAATTAAATATTAATCATAGCTTTATGTTTGTCTTGTGTCATTTGTGATGTTGATGTTATATCACTAAATCAATGAGATTTGACATTAAATCTCATTACAAATACCATTCAAAAGATTGGGATCTGTAGAAGATGCTTTATATTTTAAAGGGTACCTATTATGGCATTTAAAATGTTCCTAATATTGTTCTGGGAGTCCCCAACAACAGCTTTACATGCATGCAATGACAAAAACACTTTTGTTATCTTATAATATGCATTTATTTTTGCCTGATTTGCTCACCGACTCACAAATGATTCGTTCAACGACTCATTTTTCTGAACCACTCCTTTGTGTGATGTTAATCTGCGGTGATTAGTCAGATGACACAGTCAGTTGTGTTTGTAAAGCAATCGTCATTAAAATCAGGCGAACTCAGCGGTTCGGCCTATACTTGTGTGGTATAGTTTTAAATAAAAACTCTTGCCACTGATTCTTCACATGCTCGTCCCTGGGCAGTGAAAAAAAGTCTGCTTTTGATTTACACTTCAGACCACAGCGTCTTGTTGTCGACATGAGGTTTCAAGTTTCACTGGTGTCTGCGCGGCGCGTGCAGTGTGGGTGTATCTTATTCAAATAACTTGTCGAGGTGATGTCATATAGCTAGAGAAAAAGCTTTGTTCATCTATCGATTCATATCAGCGACTCAGAGTCGACTCTTGCTTTTGAGAGACAATAACTTTGTATATCTTTCATATTTAAAACTTTGCAGGATGTTTTTGTTCACTTAGATCTATGTTAAACACTACATGCAAGGTCATTTTCAAAATTCCATAATAGGTGCCCTTTTAAAAAAAAGTATCTTGGTTTATCAAGGCTGCATTTATTTGATCCAAAACACAGTAGAAACAGTATTATTATATTATTACAATGTAAATGTAAAGTGTAATTTATTCCTGTGATTGTAAAGCTCAATTTTCAGCATCATGACATTACTCCAGTCTTCAGTGTCACATGATCCTTCAGAAATCAGTATAATATGATGATTTGATGCTCAAGAAAAAATCTTATCATTATTAATGTTGAAAACAGTTAGGTACAATTATGTTTCAGGATTCTTTGATGAATAGAAAGTTCAAAAGAACAGTATTAATTTAAAATAAAATATTTTCCAACATTACACACTCGACACTACTGTTTAAAAGAAATTAATACTTTTATTTAGCAAGGATGCATTAAATTTATCAAAAGTGACAGTAAAGAAATTTATCTTACAAAATATTTATATTTTGAATTGTAAAAGTATTTCATATTATTACTGTTTTATTATATTTTGGATCGAAGAAATGCAGAAGAGACTGCTCATCAAATAAAATAAACATTTTATGTTAAACAAAATTCTGTAAATGCTGTCTTTTTTTAAATAGGTACAACATAGTGATTTTTGGGGCTATTGATGGCTTTTCAAGGAAGGTAAACATATTTATTAATAATCAACCCCTCATCATTTCTCTTGTATATCTTACATATCAATATTATGCTGTTGTGTCCAACTCCTGAACAGATCTTTTACCTGGATGTTGCTGGGAATAACAAAGCCAAAACAGCTTTTGGGTTTTTCATGGATGGAATAGAAAAAAATGGATGGCCATCAAGGTATCTACATTATACAGAATGATTCTCACACTATGTAACACTGTCCATAAAGGAAAGAAATTTGTTATCAATAAATTATTACTTTTTTGTAGCTGTACACTTCTTATTAACTTTGCCAGGTATGTGTAATAACTGTACTCTGCTCATAGTACCCAATCATAATCAGGTACTGAAACTGTCCGTGCTATAGAGACTATTTGAGCCAAGTTTGGTGTTTGTAGATTTGAGGCTTGTGAAACCAAAACATATAATACTTCTAATAATCAAAAACTGCTCTTTCTAACTTTTTTAGAGTACGAGCAGACCAAGGGGTGGAGAATGTAGACATTGCTCGGTGCATGTTTACTGTGCGAGGAACTGGCCGTGGCAGCTTTATTGCTGGAAAAAGTGTGCATAACCAGAGGTAATTAAATAGGAGAGCATGGTTAATGTATTCTTCTCATACACTTTTTTTGCATCTCTGATTTTTTTTAATGTAAACTTTAGAAATGCAGGTAAATAAGCACCTCACACTTTTTTTGTCTTAGAGTGGAACGGCTTTGGAGAGACGTTTGGACTGCTGTAACATCAAGTTACTACAATGTTCTCCACAGCTTGGAAGAGGAGGGATTACTTGACCTGTCCAATGCTGTTCACTTATTCTGTGTGAGATATGTTTTCATCCCCAGAATACACACAGATTTGCAGCATTTCATAGAGATGTGGAACTGCCATCCCTTGCGAACGGAGGGAAATTTGTCACCGAATCAGCTTTGGAATATTGGAATGTTGCAAGCACCTGTGTCAGAGCCTGATTTTGCAGAGGTAAGCATGACTTAAAGGGATACTCTACTGGTTCTTCATATTAAACTATGTTATTCCCTTAACTAATACGAGCTGACACATACCTCTCTCGTCTCAGTGCGTGCACTAAATCTCTGTCTTGCGGCGAAACTTTGTTAGATCTTATCTCAGCCATGTTCATTCAATACAGGCCAAGCAAAGAAGCGACCAAACACCTCCACGTTTTCCCTATTTAAATACAGTTACTAGAGTAGTGTAACTCGACCAAGAACGGTGACACAAAATAAAACGTTGCGCATTTCTAAGAGTGTAAAATGGATAACTATATTGTATGTCTTAATACCATAGCAAGTGCTTGGGAGCACTTCGGTAATATCATCTCTTGTGAAAAGTCCGCTCCCTCTCCTCCACCCTCTCATTTCAATGGGAGCGGAATTTTCACAAGAGATGATATTACTGCGCCGAGTCGAAGTGCTCCCAAGCACTTGCTATGGTATTATGACATACAATATAGTTATCCATTTTACACGCTTAGAAAAGCGCAACGTTTTATTTTACACCAGTTTTTTATTTGATGAATTACGGTATTTTAATATAAAAAACCAGTAGAGTATCCCTTTAAGATAGATTTGGGGAAAAAAACATACTGTATTATGGTACGTTGTAAGGTGATTGTTCTTGTAATCAATGCCTGTCTTCCCCCCCAAATGTCAGATATTGCAAGCTGAGGAATTATTCTCCCAGAATTCACAGTGTGTTGACTCTGAGCATGGAGTCATTGTTCCAGAGATACCTTGCCCCTTGTCACCTGAAGATTTCACTACTTTACAGAATCAAGTGAACCCCAGCGTTGAGTCCACTTGTTTTGGTTATGACATCTACTTACAAGCATGTGAATTAGCGGTAGCTTTAATGTTATAAATATATACCGGTATTCTTTAAAGCCTAGACTACTACAGCAACAAAAAAATGTAAATCCATGTATATGTATGAAAAAAGGCATACTGCTGTCTGCTTTGTCTTAAATGTAATTTATTAAGTGTTTTGCCTTAAATGAGAAAACGTCAACAATAAATTCTGTTACGCAATAAGGAACTTATTTTTTATTATAACCTGTTTGTGGCTCCCGCAAGCAATAGGCAGATTTTTTTTTTAATTCATTTTTAAGAAATGTACACCAAATACAAAGTTTTAAAACAATTAAAAGGAAATTTTCTACACCCTGTCAAAGCTTGCCCCATATGTGACAGCAGTTTGCAAGATTGTTTTGAAAGACTCGTAATCTGCCATATGGACTACGGGAAATGTTATGGTATTAGTGCAAGCACTGACAATTGGGTAACACACAGTGTGGTCTGGCATGTGCTGTAGACAGCAATGGTCAAATTTGAACACTATTTTAAACTTTTCCCTTTCTGATACAAGCAGATGCCTGTGAGCTTGCCCAGTCATCCACTGCATTATATTTGCTACAGACAAGGTTTCTCCAGCTGTCGCATCTTCTGGTTGAGTGTCTTCAGAAGAAGTAAAGAGATGTAATTAGAATGATTGTTTATTTATACTCTCTTAAAATGGGAACTACAGTAGCACATTTACAACTGGTTATCAAATAACATAGCGCATTATAAAATCATTTAAGTCCATACCTTCAAGTTCAAGTAGGAAATCTTGAAAGAATTCCATGATTTTGGACTCTTTCACTTGTTTGATCGAACCAGTTGGGCTCATCTCTGGGACCAAGTGGGATAAAATGTAATGGGAGTCAACCTAAACACAAAAAGAAAAGCATAAAAATGGATTTTAACATTTGTAATTTATGACAATACAAAAGCTAAATAAATAAATGCTCAAAATTGAATTTCTACATACTTTGTCATTATATCCTATGACGAAGAGATCATGACACTCCTCTGGCTTTTTCTGCATGACTTTGATCAGATCGTATATCTCAAGGCCCTCACGCAGTTGTTGCAGCATTGGAATGCGTTTTGTTGTAATATGTAGAGAAAGAGCTCTGGCAAAACAAAAATAAAGGCAAAATTAAAACATTAACATTTTTCATATTTAAAAACAGGGCATTCAAAGCAAATTATACTAAAGCAATAAGCCCCTTAAAGCGGTGTTTTACAGTGGATGTAGAACAGCTAAGGGGGTGTTAGCTGTGGCGTGGATTGGAGTGCCTAAAACCCCCTTAGCTGTTCTAAATTCACTGTACATGTCAGTCAGCATGGCATTGCACATCTGGGCATTTTAAAGTAACACTAAGTAGTTTTTCAACCTTCATAATATATTTCCAAGACATCGACATGATGGTACATCGACTTAAAATAAGTTAAATGACACATCTGCCATAGCCTGACATGGTCTGTATCGCTTTTACTGGCACTATGTAACTTCGGGTTTCAGGTAGTAACCTGACCACAAAAAGAACTACAAAATTCGCCTGCTTTACGTCAAGCGCTACAATAGTCATTATTTTGTTTTTCTTCGTTTCTGATGTCGCAATACATCATCCTTTCATGAAATCATGTAACATACTCTACCTTGTCTCTGGACATCGTTCATTCTAAAGCTGGTGCTGGGTAAACAGTGAGCGTGCGTGCGACTGTAGGCTAAATTATTTACGACTGTGGCAATGGACAATTTCGTTTCCAACCAGTAGGGCGACTGAAGAGGAAAATTTACTTGGTGTTACTTTAACATGGGGGAGATACAGATTTAACTCACTTTTGCAGCCTGCCTCAAGCAGCCAGTAATTGCAGTTTATTACACTTCCGTATTGGTTTCAAGAGAGAGACGGAGAGGTTGCCGCTTGGCAGCAACAAAGCATAAAACAGCAGTTGCGCAGTAATACTAATGTAATGCGCTCACGGGTGTATGTTGAGTAATTTACAACGGCTTTGAACGTGGCTCAACCAATCAGAATCAAGGACTGGAACTATAAAATAGATTTATTACATTTATTTGTATAATTAAAATATATTCCTTTGGTTTAAATAACAACTATAATGTATGAGTCTGTATATATAGAATGACTCATAGCTCCCATCAAACAAGTCTATAATTTTTTAGTGTGATATTGCTCAATTTCATCTGGTTTAAAACATACCATATTACAACACAGCAGGCATTGTATTTCATTTAAGAGTTGATACTTATGTAAATGAAAAACCATTTTCTCAGTGCTGACCTTAATATGCTTTCCTTGTGGTCAATGTCTATCAGTCCAGTGTAGCCACAGTCCAGGATCTCTTTGGTGTAGTTGGACAGGTCGGATGCATCTTCAATCTACAAGTAAAAGTTTACCTTTAATAAATAGTAACAAGCATGGTTAACAGCTTAATTTTAAAGCAAAAACAATTTGTCAGTAGCTTTATAACATGATAACACCAAACTAATTTACTTGTACACAATAATTAATAGATAACTTGTATCTAATGAAATTAAGTCAACCAGACCTACCATTTTGATAAGAGGTGATATCTCTGCGTCATATACACCATCCCTTTTGATGTTACCGGTAATAAGGTATTCGTAGCACCATTCTTGCATAAACCGTGGTGCCGGTCCTCCTTGTGCAATACTCACGGCGAATATTTCACCTGCAACTCTGCAGATATATACTGTTTTATATATGGACAACAGTTCATATATATATATATATATATATATATATATATATATCGTCGCTGTCCACTGAAAACCGCGCATGTCCATTTTGCCGATTTTGAGATTTTTTTACGGAAAGAATGTCCAGGTTCATTTCCGTATACAGCTTCACATTATCTAAATGACCAATGAAAAGTTGTGAAATCATGTCATCTCATTTCCACGTATTTCCATTTGCTGTCAAAGCTGTCCATCACGCAGCGTATCTCCCATAGACAGTATGGTATCTCCCCGCCCTGTGGAGGCATCTCGCCGGACCCGGTCTCGTGAAGTTTCTCACTGGTCTCGTCTCTGAGACCCCTACACCTGGTATTAAAATGCGATCTGTATCCAGATAATAAAAAAGGCATGTCAATGCAAGGTATAAATACGTTGTGATCGGATCTGCCTGACCATCTGGAGGTAGTCTGGCTCGCATTGTGTTCGGATCTTTACTTGGTGTAACGCAATCTGGTTGTTGAAGCCACACTTGCTCCTTCCAAAAATGCTAAAAAATAAACGAGCGAGAGCGTGTTATTTTATAGGCTATATGACACGTTATAGTCAGATATGACGGAGCGTCGAAAGTGAAAGTAAGACACAGACGCAATCATCTTCACAATCACACAATCATCTTCAAGTAAAGAAACGAAGTGATCTTACCAGGGCAGGCTGTTGCCGAGCTCTTATTGATGTATGTCTTTGATTTTGAAATTAGCTGATGATAAAATGCATCTCATATAAAATGCAGCTTATATCCGACAAAATTACGGTAGGATTGTGTAAATAAAGTATCAGTCTAGCATCGCCATGCCAGTGTATTGATTCATTGTCTCTTTATAGTTTGCAAGAGACATTTAATAAACTGAGCGTATTTGATAAACTGATCGTAGCCCATTCATCTGTCAATGAAACGCGATTTGGTCATTCTAATTAATGATCGGAAGAACGCGTATCGACCACCGTTACTATACAATATGCACGTATGTCCATTTAAACTCGATTTGGGGTCAAATATGGATTATATCATGACACTGGCAAGAATATGGTTACATTTAAAGATGTTGTGCCAAGCATGACAACGCTGCGTTCAGCTGTTTTTGAAATTACATGTTTTTTTTTTTACTTTCTGAAAAGTAACCGTTTTGGACATACGTGGGTTTCATCGGGCAGCGAAGATATATATATATATATATATATACCATTGAGGTATTCAAAAATCTTCTTTTATCTGCAATGATTTAGAAGGAATTGTGTGAATATAAAGTTAGCAAACCCAAAATCCAATGGTAAGACATACTTGAACAGCTCATTATCAAGATCGTTGAGGGAGTACTTGGGTGTTTTTCCTTTCTTCGAATCACCTTCGAACAGTCGTTTTTCAATGCCAGCAACCATATCTAAATCCAGGAAAAAAGATTAAATATCATTAGGCTAGAGAGAGGGGCATTGAAAAACAGCACAGCTGTGATATTTCAAATACAGACCATGTATTTTTAGAATAATGAAATCTAGGAATATAATTATATATATATATATATATATATAATAAAAAAATTAACATGTCAAATAAATGCATGATTAAAGCAAACTACACACTGGACAGAAACTCTTTCCTCAGTGCCCCTGTGTCAACTCCTGGCTCTCCCAGGAAGGTGATTTTCAAGGGATTGACAGGGCTTCCCGTTTTTTGACGTTTCCACAGCTTCAGACCTCTCTCAACCATGTTGTCTCGTGACACACAGATTTCAAAGGTCTTTGTGGTATTTATCTGTGCTGCTGCATGACGAATCACATCCTCCTCACTGGAAATAAAAATAAAGTAAATAAATATATATATCCTTTTTGAACAGAAGCAATGAATATAGTCAGGTAGTTTACCATGAGATATGATCCAAATCAGAGCAGGGTTTTTTTTCTGGCACTCCATCTAGACTGTTTTTTGTTTAAAAGCAAAAATATAATAATTGATACATAATCAGGTTATAAACATTTCACCACTTTTAAACATTTTCAAACACTTCAGCAACAGTGTAAACACAGATAAAAGAAATATTACACCCAAAAATTATCACTCAACCTCATGCCATTTGACCAGAGAAACGGACAAGGAATTTTTTTTTTTGAAGATATTTTTCTTCAATATTGCCAGATATAATTTGGTTTTTGTATATGGTTTAATTTTGTGAGTGAATAAATAATTACATTTTGACCTGTTCATCATACAGTGATCATATTCAGAGAAAAACATTCATAACTAGGTGTTATTTATTTTAAGCTTTATTGCAAGGCACTATTACCATTCATTACCTTTCTCCACAAAAGCTGGCATGCAATTCCAAGTCAGAAACTGCAAAGGTTCCTGTGCATATTGGGCACTGGGCCTCAAGTGCCTAAAAGTTAAAGACAAAATGTTGGCAGGGCCAATTCTGTAAAAGTAGTTGATAATTGACAATGGCTATGTTTACATGCAACCAAATAATCCATTAGTTATCGGATTTAATTCGATTTAGTTTGATCCGAATGATTGATCGGATTGAACCGAAACTGGAAAGGACTGCGTGTGTGCAATGATTTAGAAATGGGGCAATGACATATGATGAATGAGCTGCAGTTGTTCTTAAATAAAATGTCACAAATGACTGTTTTTCTAAAAGTCCTCTACACTCATCATCTGTGAAGTAGAGAACATTGTTCCATCAGTCAATCTTTCATACTCTCATCCACAGACACTTTATTCTTGCCGTTTTTACTGTTTGATAAATATAAGCAGCACAGCATAACAGTTCATGTGGTCATCGTTTCCCAATCATAACCCGAAATAGATAAATATGTCTGCTCTTTAAAACAAAGAAAATAAGCAATGTAGGAGAATGGAATACACAAACAGCAGGAAACGCCGTATATTCATGCAGTGAGCGCATTTAAAATAATCGATCATGATTTGAAACTTGTGGCACATTAATGCACACATCAACCCGATCACTTTATGTATCATTGTTGTAAACTACATTCGGATTCATCAGAATGACTTCATTCCAGTTGAAACAAAAGGTGTTATGTAAACACAGCCAATGTTAAATGTAGCTTTTTGTTGTGTACCTCCTGAGGGTGATGTATATCTTTAGATGATGTTGTCTCCTCTATAAACACCAAATCTTCTTCCTGCAAAGAGAAAATAAAAATGTAAAAAATAAAAAAATAATTAGAAGTCAGGGGTATATTGAAATGTGGTTGTGAATGGGTTAAAGGTGCCCTAGAATGGGGTTATTTTATTATTTTATACTGTTTCCTGGGTTGCCCTTATGGTGTTAGTATGTTTTTTGGATCAAAAATACTCATAATTTAGAAATAAAAGGCATTTTCCTAGCCTGATTTTAGCCTCTGATTTGAACATTATGTTTGAAGGGGCGTGTCTGCTGTGAGACTTCAGTGTAACCACCCACTGCAAACATGATGATGTACAGTAAGAGCTTCGTGGTGCAGAGTAACGTGCATCATTGATTTCATAACGAGTTTGGCAAGTGTCCAGATAAACTCGATTTAACACTTGCGTTTCAGATCGTTAAAATAGGGCCCAGTAACCTAAAGGCTACGCAACATAGTTTTTACCTCAATTTCAGAGTTTTCTGAGTTGTGCATGCTGTCACACTGGTCAACATGCAAAGCCAGTGCCTGAAGTGGCATCAGAGTCTTGCATTTTTTACAAGTTGCCTTTGGCATTCGGGCAAATTCAGGTGCATCTGGTGGCAGTGGTGTCATGTCAAGCTCATCCTGCAACGGCACGACGTACAGCAAGTTCTTCCCACCATTAGAAGCACTTTTGATCACTGATCCTGTATACCCCTCTGCCTCCAATGGTATTACAGATATTCTTCTCCTTCCATTCCCACCTATATGAGGGTAATACAACAACTGAAAAAGAGAATAACTCTACGGTATAATTCATTAATGTTTTCTGTACTTAATGGACTTATTTTATATTACTGAATTTTAACACTAAATGATGATAAAAGCAGACCTGCAGCTTTGAAAAGAAGCCACCTGTCTTCCAAATCATTCATCTTTGGGTACGCTTCCCGCAGCAAACTTGATAACTATGTTATGGTTAAAGAAAAACCTTAAAACACTGACACAACAAATAATGCTATTCAGAATATGCACTTGCTTAGGATCGGGCTCCTCACCTCTACATGTGTTGTATCCGATGTCAAGGACAGGGTCCTCTTTCCTAGCCCAGCTTGCATGAGCTCCAGCTCGTCAGAGATAGACGGGGTTGTATCAGATTTAGAGCCCAGCAAAGACACAGAACAATCAAACGTTTTCTGTGCTTTTGCTGGTACTGTTGGCCTTTGACTTCTGGCAAGATGTCTTTTATTTTTGCCAGCATTTTTAAAAAATCCAGGAAACGATCTGCAAATTATAGAACAGGTACATTTATTAATGTGTGTTTTTGGTGTTTATTTTTGAGTAGCAAGAAATACTATTTTTAGCTGCTGCATCCTATGCCGAACTTGTATCACTATAAAAAAAAATGAATGATTGAGTATTCTGTGTAACACCTGAACTGGCCCTTTTAAATATGCTTGCTATCTACCTAGTCATTTCATGTTCCACAGTAGGTCTTACTGACTGCTGGATCTGGCTCTGAGTCTGACCCTGTCTTGCATTTTCCTCAGGGATAACTCTGGCCACCAAGGACATTAAATGTTGTGCTGCTTCGGTTACGGCACGTTGGTTATACTGGGGAAAAAAGGTTTAGGTGCAAATCACTAGTATTGTAATACTGACCAAAACAAACTGCCAACTGATTAATTTGTAGAAATAAGCTAATAGCTTACCTGCGGTTGTGAGCTGCCTGGTTGGCTTTCAATTCTGCCAAAAAGACAAAGAAAATAACTCAAATTTATTGTAAAACATACAATAACTATACATGCAATACACTGTGAAAATCAAAAATACAATCCATGAGGCTAGATCAATTTACACACACTATCACACACACATATCAGTACATACATACAGTACTGTGCAAATATTTTAGGCACTTGAGTATTTTCACCCTCAAAAATAGATGTAAAATATCAGTGTTACATTTACAAACATGCATTTAGCCATTAATTGTACTAATCCAGTGAGATGTGTAGATGCACAATGAGTCTGACAACAGCCGGTATACAGGTGCTAATCTGATTTCACCATCATTGATTTTTTTTCCTGGGATTACATGAAGAAACAGAAAAAAGTGAGACAGACTAACGTTAAATCCAGAAGAACTGTGGCAACATCTCCAAGGTGACGCAATTCTGACACACTACAGCAACATAACCGATGAATAACTGACTTTAAACTATTTTTTTTGGGTGAAAATACTAACGTGCCTTAGACTTTAAGGGGCTGGTGCACGCACCGAAGGATGTTATAATTGTAACGTTAGTTCCTCGAACTAATGGCGGGTCTAAAACCATTGGCCAAAGTCGTGTAGGTAAGTATTTACTCCAGAAACTAACTAACGTTATACACAGACATCGAAAATAGTGGCCTTTAACGTTACGCTGAGAAAATCCAATGTGATTGTGTATGTCTGCTCAGATAGCAACATTGGACATCAATCAATCACACGGCAAACGGTACTATTTGGTGTCGCCTAATACATCGGTAGTACATGTATTGTATACATGTGTACATGCATGTATACATGTATACATCGGTAGTACATGTACATGGCTAATACATGGCTAGTCATCGGTAACACTAACTACACTACAGACTGGTCTATCCGGCGCAACGTAACGTTATTAAAATGGGACAGCATAAGAAGAGAAAACCATTCAGTTCACTTGTCAGTTGTCACTATTTATGATATTAAATTGTCTTACTTACCCAGTAAACGACCTGTTGCTCGCCATTCTAGAAGATCGCTCGCTTTTTCCTCAGACAGACTGGCGAGTGGCGACGACGAACGATGATGATGGCAGCAGCAGCGGCGGGAAACTGTAGTGGGCGTGGCCACTACAACCTGTCACTTCAATCGAGGGCGACCAATAGAAAAAGGCCTTTCATATGGTTGTTAGAGACCGCCCACTGCGGTACCGTGAACACGCGCAAGCAAAACTTTTCAACTCGCAAACAAAACTTTTCAACTCGCAAGCAAAACTTTTCAACTCGCAAGCAAAATATTTACACCCGCAAAAAATACAGCAGAAAGGAGAGCAACATGTGTGGGGTTTTGATGAAAAGTTTTTGAAGTACACAAAAAATAAAAAAAAAGTTTTCAATAGAGTACACGCACTGCAAATAATTTTGTTATCAATTTCTTTATTTGAGCCTTTAGAAGACTTTTTTGCACTCTTTTATTTTTATTTTTTTTACAAAATAATTAGTTTTACTCTCAAACACAGTATGTTTGATTGAATAAAAAAGACACAAAGGAAACTCCATATGATTGTGGGTGTGTGAGGCTGTGACAGCGGCTGAAACATTCCTTCAGGCAGAGAAAAATCTCACGTGAGCTAAAAAAATGAAACCCTGTTTTATAGATTATAAGGACAACATTTAGATTTAAATATGATGTGAAAAAGCATCTTACTTTATCACTCATTCCCATAGAGATGTGGAAAAACCTCTCTCCCTCTAATCAACCGCAGCATTAGTGATCATCTGTTTTTCTGTGAGAGTGTGACAGCGTCTGTTTGAGTCTGTTACATTATTCCCCTTCAAGTGAGGACAATATATATCATATATTTCACACTTAACATTATGCTCTATATAAATGAAAATAGTTATAAATTTACATCTAGTAATTTACAAAATTATTATTATCTAACACTAACTAGAGTTGAAAAACATTGATCTTTAAAAGTATATAAATGAAATGGTAATAAATGTGCAATTATTAATTTACAAATATATCATTTCACACTAATGGAGCTGAAAACATTGTTCATTTAAAAGAATATCAATAAAATGCTTTATCATTCGTTGTAAAATAAAACAACATGTTTTATAGATTATGAGTTGACTAACACTCTATCAAAAAATAAAACCATCTTACTTTTCCAGATGGTTGACAAAGTTGTTCCTTTGTCCATACAATACATGGATGGTGGTTTACAAAAGATGTAAAAGATGAGTTTAAAGTTGTGAAGATCTCCCTGTGATTCTCTCTTCCCCATCCATGGCCGAGTGTTTGTGTGTGTGTGTGTGTGTGTCTGTTTGTTTGTATTTGTGTGTGGTCGGTGAGACATAAGACACCCACGCCAGCCCATGCTGAAACAGTTAGAAAAAGTTCAATCTTTTTCTCACTAACTAAAGTTGAAACCACGATTCATTTAAAAGATCAATAAAATGCTTTATCATTCGTTGTAAAATAATACAACATGTTTTATAGATTATGAGTTGACTAACACTCTATCAAAAAAAAAAATTCTTATCCAGCTGGTTGACAAAGTAGTTCCTATGTCCATACAATACATGGATGGTGGTTTACAAAAGATGTAAAAGATGAGTTTAAAGTTGTGAAGATCTCCCTGTGATCCTCTCTCCCCTCGCTTTACAGGCATGCATTGTGTGTGTGTGTGTGTGTGTGTGTGTGTCGGTTCAGCGGAGACATGTTTGATTAGTGTTAATCTTACTTCATAGTATAATCATTAAAAGTTTAAATGATATCTTTTAAAATTACAAGATGTTTTAAGTTAAATTAAATTAATTCATAAAACAAATATGCGACAACAGCGGTCTATGGGAAAAACGTGACTATATTTTTATTTATCAGGGTGCATGTAAAAAAATGGGGCTCTCACAAGTCATCTCACACATTGTGTGAAATGTTCAAATATTCCTTAAGTAGTATCTCTGCGAAAATTACTACATAGGCCTATCTTTAGCGCAAGAGCACCAATGAAGACATTTAGAATCTGTGATGCCACGCCGGCCACCCATTAGCTTCAGGATATAGGGTGACAGAGCAGATGAGTCTTTGTGCATCGCCGAGTCAAAGTTTTGTTCGTACTAGAATTATTTCAAATCATAATCGTAAAAGTTTCAAGCTTTTAAAATGAAAAGATTGTTTAAATTAAATCTTTATAGTTTTAATACATTCATATATATTCTATTTCTTTAAAAGATTACTCTAATGATTTTGTTTAATGCCGACCTAAAACGATAATTTTTATTAATACAGCCAAAACAATTTTTGTACTGTAACGACGTATTCTATACCGTACACCTAAAACACTACTGTCAGAGAAAACTGCATTTTTACATTTTCTACAAATAAATAAATAATTGAATATAATTTATAATAAAGACTCACAAAGCATAAAATCTCCATTTTTAAATTAAATGATTATAAATAAGGTATATAACTCTATAATGAATAATAACACATGTGTTACTAAAATGTATTCGTACAAGTTAAAAATAGTTTTATCTAAATGAATATATAAATTACAAAAACTCCTTACATTTTCAGAGCGCTGAAGTAGTACTAGAATCTAGATATGCAATGATAAAGACTATCCAAAAAGCAAATAGTTTAAGCTGTCATAAACAAAACCCTCACATATCCGTCGGTGATAGGGTGAGATGAAGGTTGAGACCCACACAGAGACGGAGGAGTTACAGGCCAGATGAGCCACTGGGCCACAATTATGTCACAGTGTATGCAATGCTAGTCTACTTTTCAGAGTTTTATTCTAAATTCAATTAAAACCATAATCTTAAAAGTTTCAATTAGATCTTTTAAAATTAAAAGACTGTTTAAAGTTTTTATTAAAGTCCTATCATCTGTTTATCTTACAAGACTTCTGTATGATATAAATTGGTTTCCATAAATTTACCCAAAGCTATTATTTATACTAAAATGTAAGAACAATTAAAGCAAAAACTGTGCTTTGGCGTCTTGGATGTTATTTCTACGAAATATTTCAAACATTATTTTTGTCCATGCCACATGAAACAAGTTGTCAAAGTTTGTTTTTGTTCTTTTTAAAGAAATCACACAACTCTACATTGCACTTTTTTAGATTAAGCTGTATCATGTAGAAAATCACCACACATTTTCAGAGACGCAATGTGTCTCTGTTGTCCATGATGCTCCATAAGTAAAGTTGGTCTTGACCGAATATTTAATTTTACTCGTCTTAATTCTAAGCATGATCTTACTTTTTCTACGGTAGCTATATGACCATTTGTACATATAAGATATATCATTTTTACTTTTCTTGTATCTCCCCAAACTATCCTTATTCATTGTGGAAAGACACAGGTGAAACCCTTCACTGAGAATATACTATCGGTTATCTACACAAAATATATGTACAATTGTCAAATGTTAGCTTTTGGGTGTTGACCGCATGAAACAGACTTTGTGGAGAGCCGATGATTCTATAGCAGAAACATGCCCTTTGACCTCCTCCATTTTGGAGGCTTTTTGTTAAAGACCCTAAAGCTTCGTCCTTAAAAGGTACGTCGTGTAGGAATTTCTCCCATCTAGCGGTGAAATTGTATTTGCCATTCAAACGCTTAGTACTCTCTAGCACCACGCTTTTTTAAATGCGTGTTGTGATTACGGTGACCGTTATGTGCCAAGAAGCTAGGACATGTCGTCCAATAACACTTTTTCGAGTTTAACTATACGCATTCTACCGTTACGCCGTCTATATAATGAATTACACAACCACGGAATGAAAAAGCTTGTAATTTAGACAATTGACTTAACTGTCGATAAGAAAGCAGGACTTCTATGTTCCGTTCAAAGTCTTTCTCCTTCATTAGCTCTATCCACCTGGGAAAAGCTGTCCCGACATTTACCCTCGTTTTTAAATTTGCCGGTCACCCTTCCTTTTAGATTCAATTTTTAAGCTTTATCATGGCGACGAGGATTGCATTATGAAGTATCGTACAGCCTTTCAAGCGCCTCTCACTGACCTCCTTGTGTCCGTTTCAGTCAGCCGGCTCTCAATGAAAACGCGTTGCGGTGGACTAGTGCTTTTTGTCCCTCTCCGTTATTATAGTTTTTCAAGACGGCGGAACGACATGGCGTCCTCCATGGACTCACCCGTCAGATCATTGTCAGAGCTAATTTTACACCAATGAGATCATATTTATGAATAAAGACAATGGGTCTCATTCATGAAACACGAGCAGAACGAATTTGTGTGTAAATCGTGTGTAAAACGGTTCTGGAGTAAATTTTCGGATTCATTAAAATTTTCGTATTTTCCAAATGTTAGTTGGTACGCAAGAAATCTACACCTGCTCCCAGCCACGCGTAAATGGTGCGCTTAACATCCAAACGTTTTGCTCATTAATAAGGCTGCATTTTAATTCACCTTATCGGGTACATATTTAAACAGCATTTTGAAAAAAAATATTTTATATAGTAATTACATGCGGTTTTTCTTTTTACTTTTATTATGAGAGTCAGTAGGCTAATAGCAGATCTGGTGATGGCGGTCCTTCTCCAGTTTGAATACGATTTTTCCGAAGTCAACTAATTTGTTTTTTGCTGTCAAGCTTAATGTCAAACCATTTTTTCTCACTTCTGGGACTGTCCGATTAACAGATGAAACTCCATTAACTGCATCTGTAATATGCTGCCAATTGCTTCCTTTTTTAGGACCTGATCCGCCACTATGTAGGCTTGTGGTAATAAAACTTCAATTTCTGCATCCGAGAAATCTTTCTTTTTCATTCGCATTCATGTTATTATATGCATATAAATGTCAGTCGGATATAATGTGCCTGATTAATGGTAGGCTATAATTGAGAATGAACGTGCACGCGCATTCCATTTACGATTGGTTGGAATTCATTAGCACATACACACATTTTACTATCACATCTGACATTTACGAAGTATTTGTGAATCAGGAGAAGAGTTTTCGGGAAGTTCTCTTTACGCGCAAATCACTCTCATATTTACTCGTATATTTACGAATGTTTCATGAATGAGACCCATTGATTTTAGCTAATGAAATACTTTTTAAAAAATATTTAATACCCCTTAAACCTTACAAAGATTAAGTTTAATGACACTAGTTTGCAACGTTCCCCAAAACTTTTTACAACACTTTTTAAAGGATAATCTTACTTTAAAAAATGTAAAAGCACATATTTGCTGTTTTCTGACACAAGACCTTTTGTGAATAGTATTAAGATGGAGTAAATTATTGTAGTGTAATCTAAGTGTCTTGTTCTGTTTGTACGGTGTTATCGCCTATATGTTTGAGAAACTGGCTAAACTTTGTTCTCTCGAACTTAATTTACCGAGGGGTACAAATAAAACAACCAACCAACCAACCAAGACCATTAACCGGTTCTTTTTTTAAATAAATTGACTTTCTACAAATATCAGCCTGATAAAAATGGACTTAGTACACGATGATAGAAGATAGTGTAGTGTTTAAAACCATGACAACAGTTTCTTTCTTTTGACAAACCTACAGAAATCCCTTTTGATTACTAAGTGTAAAAGGGATATACAAATATACAAAATTCACAAATGATGCCTATTCAGATAGCTAGCAGATGTCTTTGTATGTTGGACAGTGTGTCTGTTTTAGGCGAAGACGTTTCTTTGAGAACCGTCAACATTCAGTGTTTATAATACACGACCATTAGTAATTTAAGTGTTTGCACTCTGTTTGACTAAACTTTCCCTCTATCTACGATGCTGAATCGCACAAACTATTGTAAACTACTGTTAATATAAGCAATTATCACTTACTTAAGTTACTTTTAAGTAAGTTTTAACGTTAAAAGTAAACGCGTGCTGTTTTACAACTTAAACTATTGCAAACAGAATCACATCTGACTATTGCACTGAGAGAGACGCATTCATTAAGACTGTTAAACAAAGTTTGGTCATTCTAGAGATCAGCCTGCTTCCATTTAAAACAAATACGCTTGTGATCATTTTTTTATGTTTGTAATTGACATTTTATATATACTAATTGATTATGCTGTTTACATCTTGCTCCTTTTGTACAGTTTGCAAAAACATGAGATATTTCTTTTAGAACATCTTTCAGCTAAGTCTACAAAACGTTGACATGAAAGCTGAGTATTGCGGCTTTTCTGTTACCTACAACAATATTAAACTCGTCTAGATATTGCCCATTGCACTGCACAGTCAAAGATGCACAGTTATTTTGTGTATGTGGCTAAACAATGGTTAAGTCAGTTAAACAATGTGAAAGGCGGGAAGATTCATTTTTTATTCTGTCTACACCGATACTTGGACACAAGAGTTTTAGGCATGGATTCTTCTTTTATGAAAACGATGCAGTTTTTGGCCTCATCACCAAAATGTCTTAACATATCATAAATATCACTTGCTAGATAAATTATATCTAACTATCAACATATATATATATGTGTGATGAATATGTGAAACACGCTCAGTCGCATTAGAGTCGGATTCTTGTTTATATTTAACATTGAACCGCTAGTGTTCTTCAATTGTTTACCACCGTTTCATTTTTAACAACACTTATCGTATTTTGTATGGTGTCTTTACACTTTCACCCCATGGATATCCGTCTCCTAACGTTAGCTATAGTGTTAGTGAACTCTAGGTCTTCTCTTTTTCATATACCACACTATTCATATGAATTGGCTTAATTTAATAAACTGATGGTTTAACCAATCCTAGTTCTTAAATAGCGCTTAAATGTAAATGTTATACTTTAACCCTAGAATACAGCACAAGGATCTTTGAAATATGTGTGTAACATCTATGTATGTCTATGTTTTTAAAAATAGAGCAAAACAAAGAATGAAGACATCTTTCTGTCGGTTACCCTCAAAATCCATCAGATAAGGGAATAAAGTACATTTACAAATAAAGTACATCATAACAAGTGGTAATGACGTGTTTAAGCGATATTGATGTCACGTTTTTAATTTCAGCTCAATGGATTTGAATGCACTAAAGGTTTATAATGGAACTTCTCAATAGTGGGTCCTAGCTTCTTTCTAATGTATAAAATATTTATATATTTTGGTGTAATTCATTCTCTCTGGCGGCATATGCATAACGTCTCCATGACGTTACTTCTGATTCAATGAGGCTTTAATCCTAGTCGTTTACGTCATCATGACGATGATACCCCTATACAACCCCCTCCAGCGGGAGTGAGGGCGGACCACAATCTCAGGGCTGATAAACTGTACAGAGAGCTCAGCCTCAGTCATACCCAGCCCCAGTTTTCCTAACTGAAGGGGCCTAGCTCTAGTCGCAGATTGGTGTGCTGCTGCTACATCTCATCGATCAAAAGTCGAAGGAGCATTGTCTGGTTGTAACACAGACTGTCAAAGTCCGCTTCAACCTTGCTGATTGTCTGACGTGAACTACACTTTTTTCACGCTTCTGACCCAAAAAGTTTGTTAACGTACAAGGCCTGGACGATTGTGCTGTAAGGACTTTCAGGAGAATGCAGAATCTTTCATCATCAAATAAAGGAGCGAAAAATCTAACAACTTCAGAAATGGCGACGCAAAAGCTGACTGAGAGCGACTCCCCGTCGAGTTTTGTCGTAGCGGGGGGACTGCGTCATCCGGCGTGTGAGTGCGGCACGGGGAAAGACTGTCGTTTAAGAGCTATACAAGACTCTATGTTTAAAGATTATTTTAGAGGCCCGATGGTTAGCTTGATGAACAGGATGATCGAGGCTGCGTGTGATGACAACAACGATTGCACGAGGGATACCAAACGTGTGAAAAATCTTAAAAAAGAAATGGATGACATAAGAGGGTTGGTTCAAACTTGGACAGATGTTATGCCCATGTTTGTAAACGGCAAAGAAACGGTCGGCGTAATCCTCAGAAAAGTTCTGGATGTGATTCATGAATCTTGTGAGGAATTTGAATTCGTCGAACTACTCTGTATGTGTACGTTCGTAACAGATCTCTGTGTGTCACTGTTGTCAAAAAATGTAAAAACAGATGTGGATGAAATAGTTCAAAGTATGGTGAACTATGCCTTAGAGAAAAACCTGATTGCGTGTCGCAACTTTTTATTGTTGCTCGATTACCTGTAAATGTCGTTATTTTTTTACTTCACTATGTTGAAATAAAAAAATATTTTGTGGTCATGTCGGAGCTCATAAGCTCATAACTTGGTTTCTATAGGATTCATAGTAAACATGCATAGTATAAATCAGATACTAAGTCAAACGGATATAATAAAACAGACACTAAGCACATTGAATAAAATGATATTTATTCAACAAACTAAAAGCTAAGTAAATTGAATGATATTTATTCAACAAACTAAAATCTAAGTGAATTGAATAATATTTATACAACTAAAAGCTAAGTAAATTTAATATAATGATGTTAGTACAAAATGATTATAATGATGTTAGTACAAAATCTAAGTAAAAAAAAATGGGTAGTAATAATGATGTCAGTGGTAATCTAACCAGAAAAGAAAGTCACGGCAGGCCATCATGTCACGATCTAGGATGTAATTAACATACATTACAACAATTTTGTCAACGTTTTCAATAGCTTCGGCAATTTTGATCACATCATCATCATCATCAGAGTCATATTCTTTTGATTTCTTTACCAGTTCGGTACAGACATCGACCACATAAGCACAAGTACACAACATATCGGTGATCCCTAGCGGGCGTTGTGGTTCACAGATCATATCTAGAACCTCTTTTATCATATCAACGGGTGGATTGTCGCCGTTAACACATTTGTCCGTCAAATCACCCCATGAATTAGACAGTCCTCTTATAAGAACCATATTTTTCTTGAGATTTGCCTGACGCACAGTGTCATAACACGGAGTATCGGGTGGGATGCGTCCATAATCATCTTGTTCATTAGATCGATCATCTGGATTCTGTAATGGTCTTTAAACATGAATTCCATACAGGACTTTAGGCTACAGGCTGCACCCATGTTTGAACTGGCTTGGTCACTCGCCATTGATGATTGGAAGACCTTGCCAAAGGTCGACGACGTCGCAGATGATTTCCTTGCGGTGCTTGTCCAGAAGTCTCACTCTGATTACTTCTCACTTAGCGGTGAAGAATGGTTTATCTTTTAATTTGCCCAGAATAGTCCCAACCGTTCCTTGAATTCGTTGGGCACGTGATCTTAACCCGCACCGTTCTAAGAGAGTAGTGATGATGGAGTGGAAATTACGTTTAAACAGTTTACCTGAAAGTTTGTCAAAGTGAGTGTCGAAGTAGTAGTTGGGAGGATCAAACAGATATGAATGTTGTATCTGGCTAGGATGGCTAGGGATCAGACATCCCTCCCAATCGGCCTTCAGCTTGTCGGTGATGAGATGCTCCAGCATCAGTACTGCAGCAGCTTTTATGATTTTGAATCCAACATCGCTGAAACATCCGTCTGTGACTTCGAAGCTATCATTAGCAAGAGACACGATGCAGATGATTTTAGCCGTGTCATGCGATTCCAAGTCTTTGCGGAGATTGGAGAGGTAAGTCAGGTTACGAGTTTCAAGGTTTTTCGCTGGGTGGTGGTGGTGGTGATGAAGGTTTAGTGCATCCGCAGTCGCACTCGATGAACGGACCCAAGTCAAAGCGACGGTTGATAGTTTTAGCTCGAACCCGGTTGTTTTCGAGGTCCGATGGTCCGTAGGCTTTGAAAATGTTACCCGGAGCACAATCGTTTTCAAAGGATGGTGCCAAGGCTACGCGACGTCTGGTAGTTTTGACTGGAGCCCAGTCTTTGTGAAGGTCCGATGGGCCGTGGGTATCATCAAGAACACCACAGCTGCTCACATGATCGGGATCTGAAGCGCTGTCTTCAGCCATGGTTTATAAATGGTGCTTGAGAGGGGTCTGGTCGCTGGCATTTATCTGTGGGGGTGGGGGGGGGGGTTATTGTATCACTTCCGCTGTGATTTAATGCCATTGTTTGGGAGGGTCTGACCGTGAGCTTTTTGTTGGTAACAGAAAAGCCGCAATACTCAGCTTTCATGTCAACGTTTCGTAGACTTAGCTGAAAGATGTTCTAAAAGAAATATCTCATGTTTTTGCAAACTGTACAAAAGGAGCAAGATGTAAACGGCATAATCAATTAGTATATATAAAATGTCAATTACAAACATAAAAAAATGATCACAAGCGTATTTGTTTTAAATGGAAAGCAGGCTGATCTCTAGAATGACCAAACTTTGTTTAACAGTCTTAATGAATGCGTCTCTCTCAGTGCAATAAGTCAAGTCAAGTCAAGTCACATTTATTTATATAGCGCTTTTCACAATACAGATTGTATCAAAGCAGCTTCACAGTGATAACATGAAAGTAGTACAACACAGATCGATAATATTGTTAAATATTAAATAATCCTAAATAATCCCGACTAAGCAAGCCAAGCAAGCCAAAAGCAAGGCGACAGTGGCAAGGAACCAAAACTCCATCAGATTGGATGGAGAAAAAAACCTTGGGAGAACCCAGGCTCAGTCGGGGGCCAGTTCTCCTCTGGCTTACATTCATATTGTTTATATATAACTATTTAATATAAATATTGTTTATGTCTAAAACAGCCCAATAACATATCGCAGGCGTTGAGTCGTCTCTTCACAGGCGTTGGTCTTCTCATCACAGGCGGTGGGGCATCCGAAACCCCCGTGAGATGCTGGATACAAGACTGGACCTGACGAACGCCATTTTTCTCCGAGATAACAGTAGTAACAATAGTCAGATACTTATATTAACAGTAGTTTACAATAGTTTGTGCGATTCAGCATCGTAGATAGAGGGAAAGTTTAGTCAAACAGAGTGCAAACACTTAAATTACTAATGGTCGTGTATTATAAACACTGAATGTTGACGGTTCTCAAAGAAACGTCTTCGCCTAAAACAGACACACTGTCCAACATACAAAGACATCTGCTAGCTATCTGAATAGGCATCATTTGTGAATTTTGTATATTTGTATATCCCTTTTACACTTAGTAATCAAAGGGGATTTCTGTAGGTTTGTCAAAAGAAAGAAACTGTTGTCATGGTTTTAAACACTACACTATCTTCTATCATCGTGTACTAAGTCCATTTTTATCAGGCTGATATTTGTAGAAAGTCAATTTATTTAAAAAAAGAACCGGTTAATGGTCTTGGTTGGTTGGTTGGTTGTTTTATTTGTACCCCTCGGTAAATTAAGTTCGAGAGAACAAAGTTTAGCCAGTTTCTCAAACATATAGGCGATAACACCGTACAAACAGAACAAGACACTTAGATTACACTACAATAATTTACTCCATCTTAATACTATTCACAAAAGGTCTTGTGTCAGAAAACAGCAAATATGTGCTTTTACATTTTTTAAAGTAAGATTATCCTTTAAAAAGTGTTGTAAAAAGTTTTGGGGAACGTTGCAAACTAGTGTCATTAAACTTAATCTTTGTAAGGTTTAAGGGGTATTAAATATTTTTTAAAAAGTATTTCATTAGCTAAAATCAATGTCTTTATTCATAAATATGATCTCATTGGTGTAAAATTAGCTCTGACAATGATCTGACGGGTGAGTCCATGGAGGACGCCATGTCGTTCCGCCGTCTTGAAAAACTATAATAACGGAGAGGGACAAAAAGCACTAGTCCACCGCAACGCGTTTTCATTGAGAGCCGGCTGACTGAAACGGACACAAGGAGGTCAGTGAGAGGCGCTTGAAAGGCTGCACGATACTTCATAATGCAATCCTCGTCGCCATAATAAAGCTTAAAAATTGAATCTAAAAGGAAGGGTGACCGGCAAATTTAAAAACGAGTCAGATTAAAAAAGTCAGATAGGTCATGCAATGCACTGAAACACGTCTTAGGCATTTTCCTTTCACCGCGCAGAGGTTAGTTATTGCGTGCATATTGCATGACGAGGAACAAGTCAGATAGGTCATGCAATGCAATGAAACATATCTTAGGCGTTTTCTTTCACAGCGCAGAGTTTATTTATTGCGAACATATTGCATGACGAGGAACAAGTCAGATAGGTCATGCAATGCACTGAAACACGTCTTAGGCGTTTTCCTTTCACCGCGCAGAGGTTAGTTATTGCGTGCATATTGCATGACGAGGAACAAGTCAGATAGGTCATGCAATGCACTGAAACACATCTTAGGCGTTTTCCTTTCACCGCGCAGTGGTTAGTTATTGCATGCATATTGTATGACGAGGAACAAGTCAGATAGGTCATGCAATGCAATGAAACACGTCATAGGCGTTTTCCTTTCACTGCGCAAAGGTTAGTTATTGCGTGCATATTGCATGACGAGGAACAAGTCAGATAGGTCATGCAATGCAATGAAACACATCTTAGGCGTTTTTCTTTCACAGCGCAGAGGTTATTTATTGCGTACATATTGCATGACGAGGAACAAGTCAGATAGGTCATGCAATGCAATGAAACACGTCTTAGGCGTTTTCCTTTCACTGGGCAAAGGTTAGTTATTGCGTGCATATTGCATGACGAGGAACAAGTCAGATAGGTCATGCAATGCACTGAAACACATCTTAGGCGTTTTCCTTTCACCGCGCAGTGGTTAGTTATTGCATGCATATTGTATGACGAGGAACAAGTCAGATAGGTCATGCAATGCAATGAAACACGTCTTAGGCGTTTTCCTTTCACCGCGCAGAGGTTAGTTATTGCGTGCATATTGCATGAGGAGGAACAAGTCAGATAGGTCATGCAATGCACTGAAACACATCTTAGGCGTTTTCCTTTCACCGCGCAGTGGTTAGTTATTGCAGGCTGATCTCATGAAGTAGCGTGTGTATGACACGCCAATTCGTATTTGCATTTTTGGCGTGTTATCAAGACGCATAATCGCTTTTCAGCGTGTTTATGAACGCCGTTGACTTAACGTTATATAAATATAGGACTTACCTCAACCCCGTCCCTAAACTTAACCGTCACTGGGGTTAATAGCATTTATGACTGTTCCCTTACCATCCTATTGAAAAAAAAGATATGACTTACCTCAACCCTATCCCTAAACTTAACCGTCACTGGGGTTAATGGCATTTATGACTGGACATTTGACGCGCGTGTTCTGACACGCGGGATGACGCGGACGTTAATGGCGTAGACATACACGCATACACGCGGATACACGCGAATAGCTCAAAATGCGTAGAAATAATACGCCACTTGACTCGAAAATGGCGTGTATGTTTACGCAAAAGTCATGATGTCATGTTGGTTATTGCGTGCATATTGCATGACGAGGAACAAGTCAGATAGGTCATGCAATGCACTGAAACACGTCATAAGCGTTTTCCTTTCACCGCGCAGAGGTTAGTTATTGCGTGCATATTGCATGACGAGGAACAAGTCAGATAGGTCATGCAATGCAATGAAACACTTCATAGGCGTTTTCCTTTCACCACGCAGAGGTTAGGTATTGCGTGCATATTGCATGACGACGAACAAGTCAGATAGGTCATGCAATGCACTGAAACACGTCTTAGGCGTTTTCCTTTCACCGCGCAGAGTTTAGTTCTTGCGTGCATATTGCATGACGAGGAACAAGTCAGATAGGTCATGCAATGCACTGAAACACGTCTTAGGCGTTTTCCTTTCACCGCGCAGAGGTTAGTTATTGCGTGCATATTGCATGACGAGGAACAAGTTGAATAGGTCATGCAATGCACTGAAACACTTCTTAGGCGTTTTCTTTTCACCGCGCAGAGGTTAATTATTGCGTGCATATTGCATGACGAGGAACAAGTCAGATAGGTCATGCAATGCAATGAAACATATCTTAGGCGTTTCCCTTTCACCGCGCAGAGGTTAGTTATTGCGTGCATATTGCATGACGAGGAACAAATCAGATTGGTCATGCAATGCAATGAAACACATCTTAGGCGTTTTCCCTTCACCGCGCAGAGGTTAGTTATTGCATGCATATGCATTACGAGAAACAAGTTAGATATATCATGCAATGCAACGAAACACATCTTATGTTGTTTCTTTTCATTGCTCAGAGTTTAGTTATTTTTGTGCATATGCATAACTTAGGAACAAGTTGGTCAGCATGATTTTTTCAAGTAAGACATGGTCCTGGATCAACATATTTTAATGATCCTGGATCAACATTCCTGTCCCAAAATGTTGTCCTTAACTAATCCCTACCCCTAAACCTAACTCTATTCATAACTTTTACCTTATCAGAAGGTACAAAGGTGAATGACACTGATGTTTAAGTACTTGACTCTGGTTCTAAATCTAAGCCTAAAATTGACATAAACTGTAAACGTGTTCCTCAAATCTGTTTGGTTGATTGAAAAGTTGATCCAGGATCAACAATGATGTTGATCCAGGAACATGTGGTGCTTGATCAAATCACGTTCACCGAACAAGTTAGACAGGTCATGCAATGCAATGAAACACATCTTAGGTGTTTTTTTTTTCATTGCACAGAGGTTAGTTTTTGCGTTGACAGGCATAATGAGGAAGAAGTTAGATATGTCTTGCAATGCAATTGAAACACATCTTAGTTGTTTTCTTTTCAATGCACAGAGGTCAGTTATTGCGAGCATATGCGTAACGAGGAAAAAGTCAGATATGTCATGCATTGCTATGAAACACATCTTATGGTGTTTTCTTTTCATTGGTCAGAGTGTAGTTATTTTTGTGCATACGTATAACGAGGAACAAAGTTAGATAGGTCATGCAATGCAATGAAACACATCTTAGGTGTTTTCTTTTCATTGCTCAGAGATTAGTTATTGCCTGCATGTACAATGCAATCCTAAAGCAATCCTAATGGGGGGGGGGTTGGGGGAGGATTAAATAGCTTTTAAATGCGTGCGCGACTGCGCGTTATACTTTCACTTTCGAAATAAGCGTCAATTGGCAAATTCAGCGTCAACTTTTTTAAATGGACAAAAAAAAACAACTCGCTGATAATAAAACTTTTATTTATAGACAGAACTTTTATTAGCATAACGAACGAATAAAAATAACCCCATGAATAGGCTGAAAAAAAGTGAAAATCGGCAAACTGTGGGCTCAAACAAGTAAGAACCATAAACCGTTTCTTAACTAATAAGAAAATAAAATAGGTCTAAAAAAATTACACAAAGTTTAAATGAGATAAAACCAATTAAAAAGAGACGAATATAAAATAAAAACTTCAAAAAGGACCTTATCCTACATAAATGACATACTTTCACTTTCGAAATAAGCGTCAATTACTGGAATGGACAAAAAAAACCCCAACTCTCTGACAATAAACTTTTATTTATAGACAGAACTTTTATTAGCATAACGAACGAATAAAATATAGATAGAACTTTTATTAGCATAACGAACGAATAAAATATAGACAGAACTTTTATTAGCATAACGAACGAATAAAATATAGACAGAACTTTTATTAGCATAACGAACGAATAAAATATAGACAGAACTTTTATTAGCATAACGAACGAATAAAAATAACCCCATGCATAGGCTGAAAAAAGTGAAAATCGGAAAACTGTGGGCCCAAACAAGAACCATAAAACGTTTATTAACGAATAAGAAAACAAAATAGGCCTAAATAAATTACACAAAGTTTAAATAAGATAAAACCAAATAAAAAGAGACGAATATTAAATAAAAACTTCAAAAAGGACCTTAGCCTACATAAATGACAGCACTCTAAAAAAAAGTAAAACACTATAAATTGGCATTTATTAACATTAATATATATTGGCCCAAATATTGCCAAACAGGCGCTTTTAGATTGCGTTTTGACACCAAGTCTTCCGCCATTATCCTGCTTTTCTGTAATTTGACTCGTTCTCGTCTCCACACGTGCTAAATGAAATCCTGATGCTTGCTGATCTGTGACGTGACTGGCTCTTGGCACGCACTGCGCAGTTCATTTTTAATTATAACTTATGCTCTCTTCTGAACTAAATAATTGAAAATTATTAATGTTAATTAATTCAAATAAATATTGTAGCAAAAACGAATACTTAAAAAAAAAAAGTCAAGACATCGCGGTGTCACGGTGGGAAAGTGATGTCACCGGTGATGGGGCTCAAAACCGGTAACACCGTCAACACCGTCTATCGCGGCAAGCCTAGAAAGCACTTGTGTTTTATCTTTTCTTTTTAATGCAAAGAAGAACAAGTTAGAAAATTTAAGTATTGCAATGAAACACACATTTCAGCCAGACATATATTTGACCTACTGAATATATTTCTGGGCCCAAAAGTACTTGATCTTGAACTTTCCATACATACTCATAGACTCCAATAGATGCTTCCTAAGCCATGGAAAAGTCCATATCTGACCTTTTGAACTAATTTCTGGTCAAACGTTCCTCAAAAAGTTTAAAACGATATAAACTCCTTCTGATGTTTCTGACCAATTTTTGACCTCCAAGAACACATTTATGTCCCACGGGTACTTGATCTGTGGGTTAATATACCCATGGATTTCCTTCTCATGATGTCAATGAACTCATTTCTGGTCAAAGGTTCCTCAAAAAGTTTAAAACAATATAAACTTTTAGACTATTTCTGATGTTATATTTAGATATACATAGGTCATTTTTTGACCACCAGGAACACATTTAATGCACATTTCCAGAAGAAAATGTGAAGTGGAGCCTGAAGTGGCAAATCTCACCACCCGGTTGCTAGGGTTTTCTGGGTGGTTGCTAACGGTGTTGTTGTTGGTTTCTAGGCGTTTATTAGGGTATTCTGGGTGGTTCCTATGGTGTTTTTATGCGGTTGCTAGGGTATTCTGGGTGGTTGCCAAGGTGCTAATGTTGCTAGGGTGTTGCTATGCGGTTGCCAGGTTGTTCTCGATGGTTGTTAGGGTGTTGCTAGGTGGTTGCTGGGGTGTTCTTGTTTGCTGCTAGGGTGTTCTGGGTGGTTGCTAGGGTGTTGCTAGGGTGTTATAGGTGGTTACTATGATATTCTGGGTTGTTGCTATGGTGTTACCAGGTGGTTGATAGTGTTCGCTTATAGTTACTATAGAGTTTCTATAATGTTTTTGGCATGATTTAGCTCTTAACTAATCGATTATTTTATTACATTTCATGTTTATATTGTTTGAAATCTTTTCAGGACCCTTTTACCATAACAATATAAACTTATAGACTCCTTCTGGTGTTGTATTAGCTATACATAGGTCAATTTTTGACCTCCAGGAACATATTTATGGCACATTTCCAGAAGAAAATGTGAAGTGGTGCTTGCAGTGGCAAATCTCACCACCCGGTTGCTAGGGTGTTCCCGGTGGTTGCTACAGTGTTCTGGGTGGTTGCTAGGCGGTTGTTATGGTAGTCTGAGTAGTTGCTAGGGTGTTGCTAGGGTGTTCTTTGTGGTTGCTAGGGTGTTGCTAGGTGGTTGCTAGGGTGTTCTGGGTGGTTGCTAGGGTGTTGCTAGGTGGTTACTAGGGTGGTCTGGTTGGTTGCTAGGTGTTGCTAAGGTGTTCTCGGTGGTTGCTAGAGTGATGCTAGGGTGTTCTGGGTGGTTGCTAGGTTGTTTTAGGTGGTTACTATGGTAGTCTGTGTGTTTCCTATGGTGTTTCTAGGTAGTTGGTAGTGTCCACAAATGGTTACTATAGAGTTTTTATAAAGTTTTTGGCAATTGATTTCTGGCCCAAATCAATTTTTGATTTTGATTATGTATCATCAAAAGGTAGTTAAAATAAGGACTCTTGTATGGCTTCAGTAACATCAAAAGGAGTTAATGAGTATGTTTAGACCGTTCAAGATCAAGTACTCGTGTGCCACAACTATGTTCAGTAGGTCAAAAAGGCACCTATCTATAGCTCATGTGATATGAGAAGGAGTCTAATAGTTTTTCTCGTTTAAAAACTTTTGAGGACCCTTTGACCAGAAATGAGTTAAATACATAAGATGTGGACATTCTATATGGCTTAAGAAGCATCAAAAGGTGTCTATGAGAATTTATAGAAAGTTCGAGACCTAGTACTCGTGGGCCAGGACTATGTTTGTAGGTCAAATAGGAACCTCTAGGCCTAGGAAGCGTAAGAAGTAGTCTATTTAGTATGTATAGAAAGTTCAGGTACTCGTGGGACAGATATATGTTCAGTCAAATATCAGTCAAATATCTTCCTGCTCATAAAACATCATAAGTAGTAAATATCAATGTATAGTAACCTAATGATCAAGTACCCTTTGACCAGAAATGAGTTCAATGGGTCAGATCTAAACAATCCATGTGGCTAATATGTTCATTAGGTAAAATAAGGACTCTTGTATGGCTTCAGTAACATCAAAAGGAGTCAATGAGTATGTTTAGAAAGTTTAAGATCTAGTACTTGTGGGACAGAACTATGTTCAGTAGGTCAAATAGGAACCTTTGTATAGCTTATATATCATCAAAATGTGTCTATAAACTTATATTGTTTAAAAACTTTTGAGGACCCTTTTACCTAGTGCTGTGTTGAAAAAATCGATTCACCGATTCTGAATCGATTTTCATATTAATTTCTAAAGATCGATCCGTAGCTCAGAGAATCGATTTATTAATAGGCCATTTTCCCCGTGAACTTTAACTTGCCACGAGTGATCCCTATGTGCGCATTGAAAGCTTTCACTCAGCGCGCACATTGTTACGACAATGGACTTTGATTCATTAAACCGTTCATTCAACGAACACGTTCAAAAAAGCAGATTCATTAAAATATATGTAATGAAACAACTTCAAGGTGTAAATTATTTTTACCTTTGAGTTCCACTTAAGGCTCAGCTGAGCAGCAATGCGTCGCATGGGCAAATGGCATTGATTCAATGCGTGACTCACTGATTTTATTTCCTCGCAGTTTCCTCGTGCTGTGGGATGCTGATCAGCGCTGCTGCTGACGCGCATTTATGGTAAATACCCGTAACGTGAACGTTAAAAGGATGACTCGACAACTATTTCGCGTTCCTTTGACACGGCACGGCAAGCTTTTCGCTAATACATATGACTTCAAAGACAGACGCCGGTAATCGCACGTGCTCTGCTGGTCTCTTTCATTCACTGTCTGTGTGAAGCCTCTGTAGTAAGCTACACATCACCACGATAAACAGTCTCGTTATCATTATGATCTAGTCTAACATTCAATACACATGCATGAAGTTCAAAACAAGAAGGGTATAGCCTTATAAAAAACGTTAATATCACGGTTCCTGCGGTTACGCGGGGATTGTTCTTTACAACAAATATAGGCTACTAATTTGCAGTTGAATGTCTATAATACATTATTACAGTACTGTAGTTATGCAACATATTGATACTATTATTATAATAGTATCAATATATTGCATAACTACAGTCCTGTAATTCAGGTAACAGCTGGAAAAAATGCTTTTTTTCAAAAACAAATATCTAAATCTCAAAGATCGGATCGAATCGGATCGGATCGAATCGAATAATGATAATCGATTCAAGATCTTGAGAATTGGAATCGAATCGATTCTTGAAATTTGAATCGAAACACAGCTCTACTTTTACCAGAAATGAGCTCAATAGCTATACCATGCACTGTAAAGCAATAGCTCATGTGATGTTTTCTCGTCTGTGCACAAACAAATTAGTTTGTAAAATAAAAATGCATGCAAAATCACATTATATCTTTTCATTGCAACGAGGAACAAGTCAGATAGGTCATGCAATGCACTGAAACACGTCTTAGGCGTTTTCCTTTCACCGCGCAGAGGTTAGTTATTGCGTGCATATTGCATGACGAGGAACAAGTCAGATAGGTCATGTAATGCACTGAAACAAGTCTTAGGCGTTATCCTTTCACCGCGCAGAGTTTAGTTCTTGCGTGCATATTGCATGACGAGGAACAAGTCAGATAGGTCATGCAATGCAATGAAACACGTCATAGGCGTTTTCCTGTCACCGCGCAGAGGTTATTTATTGCGTGCATATTGCATGACGAGGAACAAGTCAGATAGGTCATGCAATGCAATGAAACACTTCATAGGCGTTTTCCTTTCACCACGCAGAGGTTAGTTATTGTGTGCATATTGCCTGACGACGAACAAGTCAGATAGGTCATGCAATGCACTGAAACACGTCTTAGGCGTTTTCCTTTCACCGCGCAGAGTTTAGTTCTTGCGTGCATATTGCATGACGAGGAACAAGTCAGATAGGTCATGCAATGCACTGAAACACATCTTAGGCGTTTTACTTTCACCGCGCAGAGGTTAGTTATTGCGTGCATATTGCATGACGAGGAACAAGTCAGATAGGTCATGCAATGCAATGAAACACATCTTAGGCGTTTTTCTTTCACAGCTCAGAGGTTATTTATTGCGTACATATTGCATGACGAGGAACAAGTCAGATAGGTCATGCAATGCACTGAAACACGTCTTAGGCGTTTTCGTTTTCACCTCGCATAGGATAGTAATTGGGTGCATAATGCATGACGAGGAACAAGTCAGGTCATGCAATGCACTGAAGCACGTTTTAGGTGTGTTCCTTTCGCCGCGCAGAGTTTAGTTATTGCATGCATAATGCATGACGAGGAACAAGTCAGGTCATGCAATACACTGAAACACGTCTTAGGCGTTTAACCTTTCACTGCGTAGAGGTTAGTTATTGCGTGCATATTGCATGACGAGGAACAAGTCAGATAGGTCATGCCAATGCACTGAAACAAGACTTAGGCGTTATCCTTTCACCGCGCAGAGTTTAGTTCTTGCGTGCATATTGCATGACGAGGAACAAGTCAGATAGGTCATGCCATTGCACTGAAACACGTCTTAGGCGTTTTCCTTTCACCGCGCAGTGGTTAGTTATTGCGTGCATATTGCATGACGAGGAACAAGTCAGATAAGTCATGCAATGCAATGAAACACGTCATAGGCGTTTTCCTTTCACCGCGCAGAGGTTAGTTATTGCGTGCATATTGCATGACGAGAAACAAGTCAGATAGGTCATGCAATGCAATGAAACACTTCATAGGCGTTTTCCTTTCACCACGCAGAGGTTAGTTATTGCGTGCATATTGCCTGACGACGAACAATTCAGATAGGTCATGCAATGCACTGAAACACGTCTTAGGCGTTTTCCTTTCACCGCGCAGAGTTTAGTTCTTGCGTGCATATTGCATGACGAGGAACAAGTCAGATAGGTCATACAATGCACTGAAACACGTCTTAGGCGTTTTCCTTTCACCGCGCAGAGGTTAGTTATTGCGTGCATATTGCATGACGAGGAACAAGTTGAATAGGTCATGCAATGCACTGAAACACGTCTTAGGCGTTTTCCTTTCACCGTGCAGAGGTTAGTTATTGCGTGCATATTGCATGACGAGGAACAAGTTGAATAGGTCATGCAATGAAACTGAAACACGTCTTAGGCGTTTTCTTTTTACCGCGCAGAGGTTAATTATTGCGTGCATATTGCATGACGAGGAACAATCAGATAGGTCATGCAATTCACTGAAACACATCTTAGGCGTTTCCCTTTCACAGCGCAGAGGTTATTTATTGCGTACATATTGCATGACGAGGAACAAGTCAGATAGGTCATGCAATGCACTGAAACACGTCTTAGGCGTTTTCCTTTCACAGCGCGGAGGTTATTTATTGCGTACATATTGCATGACGAGGAACAAGTCAGATAGGTCATGCAATGCACTGAAACACGTCTTAGGCGTTTTCCTTTCACCTCGCAGAGGATAGTAATTGGGTGCATAATGCATGACGAGGAACAAGTCAGGTCATGCAATGCACTGAAACACGTTTTACAGTAGGTGTGTTCCTTTCGCCTCGCAGAGTTTAGTTATTGCGTGCATAATGCATGACGAGGAACAAGTTGAATAGGTCATGCAATGAAACTGAAACACGTCTTAGGCGTTTTCTTTTTACCGCGCAGAGGTTAGTTATTGCGTGCATATAGCATGACGAGGAACAAGTCAGATAGGTCATGCAATGCAATGAAACACATCTTATGTTGTTTTCTTTTCATTGCTCAGAGTTTAGTTATTTTTGTGCATATGCATAACTTAGGAACAAGTTGGTCAGCATGATTTTTTCAAGTAAGACATGGTCCTGGATCAACATATTTTGATGATCCTGGATCAACATTCCTGTCCCAAAATGTTGTCCTTAACCAATCCCTACCCCTAAACCTAACTCTACTCATAACTTTTCCCTTATCGGAAGGTACAAAGGTGAATGACACTGATGTTTAAGTACTTGACTCTGGTTCTAAATCTAAGCCTAAAATTGACATAAACTGTAAACTTGTTCCTAAAATCTGTTTGGTTGATTGAAAAGTTGATCCAGGATCAACAATGATGTTGATCCAGGAACATGTGGTGCTTGATCAAATCACGTTCACCGAACAAGTTAGACAGGTCATGCAATGCAATGAAACACATCTTAGGTGTTTTCTTTTCATTGCACAGAGGATAGTTTTTGCGTTGACAGGCATAATGTGGAAGAAGTTAGATATGTCTTGCAATGCAATTGAAACACATCTTAGTTGTTTTCTTTTCAATGCACAGAGGTCAGTTATTGCGAGCATATGCGTAACGACGAAAAAGTCAGATATGTCATGCATTGCTATGAAACATCTTATGGTGTTTTCTTTTCATTGGTCAGAGTGTAGTTATTTTTGTGCATACGTATAACGAGGAACAAGTTAGATAGGTCATGCAATGCAATGAAACACATCTTAGGTGTTTTCTTTTCATTGCGCAGAGGTTAGTTATCGCGTGGATAGGCATAACGAGGAACAAGTCAGATAGGTCATGCAAATGCATCGAAACACATCTTAGGTGTTTTCTTTTAATTGCACAGAGGTTAGTTATTGCGTGCATGTACAATGCAATCCTAAAGCACATGCATTGCAAATCTTTTCGTTGCACAAAGGAACAAGTTAGTGTATGCATTGTAAATCGATCACTTTTGTAATGTTTTCTCGTCAAAACACAATTTAATTAGCTGTAGAATGGAAATGCATGGGAAAGCACTTGTGTTTTATCTTTTCTTTTTAATGCAAAGAAGAACAAGTTAGAAAATTTAAGTATTGCAATGAAACACACATTTCAGCCAGACATATTTGACCTACTGAACATATTTCTGGGCCCAAAAGTACTTGATCTTGAACTTTCCATACATACTCATAGACTCCAATAGATGCTTCCTAAGCCATGGAAAAGTCTATATCTGACCTTTTGAACTAATTTCTGGTCAAACGTTCCTCAAAAAGTTTAAAACGATATAAACTCATAGACTCCTTCTGATGTTATATTTACTTAGGTCAATTTTTGACCTCCAGGAATACATTTATGGCCCACGGTTCCTTGATCTGTGGGTTAATATACATGGTTTACTTCTCATGATGTCATTTCAGCCAGACAAATATTTGACCTACTGAACATATTTCTGGCCCAAAAGTACTTGATCTTGAACTTTTCATGCATAATCATAGACTCCAACAGATGCTTCCCTACATATACATAGAAGTCAATATCCGACCTATTGAACTCATTTCTGGTCAAAGGTTCCTCAAAATGTTTTAAAAAATATGAACTTATAGAATCCTGATGTTACATTAGCTATACATAAGTCAATTTTTGACCTCCAGGAACACATTTATGGCCCACGGTTCCTTGATCTGTGGGTTAATATATCGAGAGATTTACTTCTCATGATGTCATTTCAGCCAGACAAATATTTGACCTACTGAACATATTTCTGGCCCAAAATTACTTGATCTTGAACTTTCCATGCATAATCATAGACTCCAACAGATGCTTCCCTACATATACATAGAAGTCCATATCCGACCTATTGAACTCATTTCTGGTCAAAAGGTACTTCAAAAGGTTTTAAACAATATAAACTCACTCCTGATGTTACATTAGCTATACATAGGTCAATTTTTGACCTCCAGAAACACATTTATGGCCCACGTATTTGATCTTTGGGTTAATATACCGAGAGCTTTATTTCTGTAAGGAAACTAGGCGGCCTGATCGAAGGGGGAATTTGCATATCATAATTAATAATTGATAATTAATAATTATTCATACAGATTTGGATCAGACAGGTCTTACATGCTAATAAATCTCCATTTAGGAGAGCTTATTTCAAGTTTACCCATATGCATCCATGTGTGTCCCTGCAATTAACTGCAAATTAATTGTTATTAATTGCCAGGACCACGTTTTACAAGACAGGCAAAGTCAAATAGCTCAATTAATTTATAGGTTTATTTTGGGGAAGGCGAATTCTCTGGCCAGAAGAATACACATTCCCAAAAAACCATAAAACATAAAACATACCTTTTCAGGCATCTTCAATTATGTAAAGCGTGTAGCTTTTGATCGGCACTTCAGGGACTTATATTATGAGCAGACCATAAATCAGCCAGGGATGTGCATTAATTGTCTTTAATAAGGTAACTACTTAAGCATTTACTACGTTACAATGATACATGTATTTACAAACATTAAAAACACAAACTAAGACGAACGCGGGGCGTTTAGACAATGAGAATATGTTTAGATGTTGGATCTGAGAGAGAGAGAGAGAGAGAGAGAGAGAGGGAGCATGGAGAGACATTCACGGTTCTGACACACCAAGGAACCTCATCTTAATGCTGCTTAAAAGCGCTAAAAGATAATATACTTGCGAAGCATATTTGGTCGGTGTGTGTCGTGTGCTCGTTGCTCGGCCCGTTCGGGCGTGGTGACTGGAGGTGCTGTCCGTCGCGTGCGCGTCACGTGGACCGCGGCCGAGGCGTTCTTGCCCGGCCCGTCCTGGCGCGTGCATGGCTGGTTGCGTGTGCAAGGCTGGTTGCGCGTGCACGGTTGGTTGCGCGTGGCTCCTGTTGTTCCGTGGGGAGTCATGTGGCGGTCGTTGGCATTCAGCGCGAGTGTTTGAAAGGCTTACAGTCTTTGAGGCGACGTTACCCGAGGCAATAGTTCGGCGAAGTCCACTTCCTTTCCTGGAAGACGAGCTTGGTAGTCCAGTTGAGTAAAGGACGAAACTTTTACACGAACAAAAGGGAAGATCCATGGTTGGATCAGAGTCCCGTGAGGTTTACATGTTGAAGGGCGCTTGAACGTTCGGAAGAGAGAGCAAAGAGAGCGGAGCTCACCTTTATACTGCTTGAAGGGAGCCAGCCTTTTCCTGTGGCTGGACCAATCGGAGTGCGTGAAAATCAAGCGGGAGCTAGAATTTTATGGTCCTTTGTTTTAAGACCATGGCTCCTCGTGGGAGGGGGTGTGATCAGTGGGGTTTTTAATGGTAAACCATCTTCATTGGCAGTAAAACATATTAAAAATACACTTTGCTTTACATCTCTGTGCATATTCGGGTGTCTCATTCAATGAGCATTCTGGAGACATCAAGGAACATTATGTGACCTTAACGAAATATACACTTATGTTTACAATGCATAAAGAAGGTATTTCTAATTTCTGTTTATGCTGCAACCAAACAAGTTATTTCACTGTGACATGGGAAACACACGTACATAGAAACACATTGAATATATTTGGTTAAATATCTTCAAAACACAGAAAGGAATGCCAACCTCTTTGCTCAAACAGGTTTTGTGACATTCCACAGTCTTGTAATTTGATACTCACTGGAGTATATGGATGAGCGTGTGTGTGTGTGGCTTAGAAACCCCCATGGGGGGGGGGGGGGTTACCACTAACACTAACTAAAATGTTTCTGAAATTTCCTTAATTCAGTTGCCTGGCCAAAAGTCCCTACATCTCCCCCTTTTCGTAAGGTGAAGTCCTGGCATGGACTTCATCGGACGACACTCATCGCAATGGACGGATGGCAGGTGAATTGTGAAGGTCAAGTAGCAGGTGGCGGTTAGGCTGAGGTTGGGGCTCAGCTTGATGAGGTTCGACGCAGCCTCCAGTGTGGTACCCTCCTCCTGAGGGTCCAGTCGTGGCTGTGGAGGTTTGCATTTGTTGAGTCTCTTGTAAAGTGTGAAAGTCAAGTGTTAGGGCATGGTTGATTACCATGGGGTACCCAGCGCAGAATCATCTGCAGTCCAGGACTGGACAACAGGTGAGGCAGTGGTGCAGTGCAACAGGTGCGCGGTTGAAACACAGCCAGGAGAGCTATGTCGCTGAGCACAAGTTCAGTTCGGCTGGGCCCCTCCTTTCACCGTTCAAATTCCAGTTATGGAATCAGGGTGAAATCGTGGGTTTCGTCATGGCTAGGACTTAACCCAGGCTCGGTCGCAGCAGGGTAGCTCGGGTCTTGGAGCAAAAGCTGCTTTGCAAATTTTAGCATAGTTATTCTGGCAGACAATGAGCAGTTGTCTCGTTGGAGCTCACTAGTCTGGTTCAGAATGCTGTGAGCGTTGTGGATTCATCACAGTTCCTGTCAACTCCTTGATGGTCTGTGAGGAGGCACTCTGTGTCGTGAGTTGCCTTTTGGCTGTGGCATTTCAGTTCGTTTTGTTGCTGGGCAGGCCGGTGTTTGACTGCGTTCTGGCAGCAGCGGTGTGGGTGTCCACTTAGCTCTGCTTGCGTGGCAGTCGACCATATGCTGCCTGATGTCGGCCCTGGTGACGGCTACAGCTGTCCTCTGGTTGGCTGGAGGAACAGGAAGACGACAACAGCAACATCTTCTAGGAGGAAGTCGCTATCTTGGAGATAGGCCTGGAGGCTGTGGCCTTCCGTGGAGTTCGGGTCGAACTGGGTGATGTCCTTAGCCAGCAGGTTGAGATCTTTGAGGGTCATTCCAGTTGCAGCTTTGGAGCCTGGCTGGATGATCTCTCTTTGTTTGTTGACAGGGAAGAGTTCTGTGGTGAAGGCCGGTGACGTTTTGGAGTGTGGCCATTCACTTCTTCCGTAGGATGACAGTTCGTTGATGGAGGACTCTGTTCTACTCAGCAGTGAGGATGCTGAGGGAGGTCTCTCCCTTCTTGGCTCTGGTTTCTGTGTGAAGACAGGTTGAAGTTAATTTCTGACCGCATAGAGCTCGTCGTTGGCGTCGTCTCGCTGTTGGGTCAGATGGTCCATTTCAACGCTGCACCTTTGCGGGTGGTCTTCCGGAGCAGTGATTTGAGTTCTTACTTTCAATGTCAGTTTTGGCTTTCTCTAGCTGATGTTCAGCAGACTGGAGTTGGTTTTTCAGGTGTTTCTGGACAGTCTTTAACTCTTGTTTGTCACGTTCAGTGACTGCAAGGGCTGCTTGGAGCTTGTCGACTTGTATCTTTGTTTCTTGCTCCGCCTCGTCGGACGCTTTGAGCTGGTCTTTGCAGTGTTGAGTGTGCATCAGCTCTCTCAGGAACCTGGTGGTCTTGAGTTCGTCCTGGACTTTCACTTCCAGCTTGTCTATGCGGCGTTGGGCACGTGTCAGCTCCTCCTGAAGGTGGGTGACGTGCTGGTGGCTTAGATTTAGCTGGGCTGTGAAGGCATTGCTTAGGGAACAGGTTATCTTGGTTAGTTCCACATGGTTTTGATTCTGGTTTGAATCATGTGTCAAGAATCTTGTCAGAATTAAGATTATTATTAAAAATAATAACAGTTCAATTGTCTTTGATGTGAGACAGTCAGTAATGCCTCTGAGCAAGGCGTCCACATCTTCCCGATGGGCAGTGGGGTCTGTAGTCCACGACATGTTGGCACGAGAGAGGGAGGAAAGATTTCAGCGGCTGTCGGCTGGGACAGTCTGATGCCTTTGAGGATGCCGCTATGCCACTCGATGCAATGTCCTGGTGCTGCGGTGTGCAGCCCCCATTGTGCGAGACTGGTGCGTGACTGGGCAACACTGGCATATCCCCCTTTTGCACTGTGACAGCAGGAGCTGTGGCGAAGTGATGTCACGATGTGCATAAACTTCATTGTTATGAGGGTGTATTGCGCGATTAGTGTGTGTGTTATTTCTTTTGAGTTTACAGATGGCGATTCAGAGTTGTACAGCTGAAGTAAAGTGACGTCACGGGAGTTCCTGCTATTTAAGCGGTGACGGCGTTGATGTCGCTCTCTCTCCACTTCTCTCCGCCTAATTACCAGCTGGGGGTTTTCTCACCCTACGGGCGTGATCACCTGTGCTTGTCGTCTCGCCATGCGGGAGCGAGGCGAATGATCGTTTTTTCTTGATTTCAATTTATTTGTTTAAACCAGGTAGTGGCTTTACTTTCTTTGTCACTTTTATTATTTATTTAGTCCAGTGAAGGGAAGCAGCTGCCCGGAAGATTCACCCGTTTTATTTCTTTTCGGGAGTCAGGTAAGATCTCTCCCGGATGAAGTATAGGGTTAGTCAGGGTATCTGTTTTTCCTTTACTGGCCCTACCTGTGTTATTTATTTTGATCAACTTCTGATTTATTGTTTGTTCACTCCACAAGGTCTCTCCTTATTAAAACTATGGTGTGTTAACGCCAGAAACGCTACCCCAATCGTCTGTGGTTTCTGATATGTTCGGTCCTTTATCTATGAGAGAATTTTAAACGAGCTGAACTAGATTAAGGGCTGTAACATATTTGGGGGCTCGTCCGTCGACGTTGCTGCTGCCACTTGTGAAAGGGATGTTGAGTTTCCTGCTGTAGAACTGGTTGCGGGAAGATTGAAGAATTCTTCGATAATTCGAGTTTTGGACTCGCATCTTTCACATTTAACGGTTACTGAACGAGCTGACGTGACTAGAATTATCCGGAAGTATGGGAGTTTGTTTTCTGATGTTCCCTCGTGTACCTCGTTAATAGAGCATGATATCGACGTTGGTGATTCATTGCCTATTAAACAACACGCATATCGGGTGAGCCCTGAAAAGAGAACTCAGCTGCAAAACGAGGTAAAATTTATGCTCGAAAATGATATCGCAGAGCCAAGTTTTAGTCCTTGGAGCTCCCCCTGTTTGTTGGTTAAAAAGACTGACGGTACATTTCGTTTTTGTACTGACTTTAGACGCGTTAATGCTGTAACGAAACCTGATAGTTATCCATTGCCGCGTATGGAAGATTGCGTCGATCATGTTGGAAATGCTGCGTTCGTCACTAAAATCGATCTGCTTAAAGGTTACTGGCAGGTGCCTCTGTCAGATCGGGCAAAAGAGATTAGTGCGTTCGTAACGCCAGATCATTTCCTACATTACAAAGTAATGGCTTTCGGTTTACGAAACGCCCCGGCAACCTTTCAGAGATTGGTTAATCGTGTCATCGAAGGTATGCATAATGTTGAAGCGTATTTGGATGACTTGGTCATTTACAGCGCGTCTTGGTCAGAACATGTGGAACAACTTGATGAGCTGTTCAGTCGTTTATCTCGAGCTAACCTCACAGTGAATTTAGTGAAGTGCGAATTTGGTCGAGCCACGGTCACCTATTTGGGAAAGATCGTTGGTAGTGGTCAGGTTCGACCTGTTGAGTCTAAGGTGGAGGCTATCACCACTTTTCCCATGCCCACCACGCGCAGGGAGCTCCGTCGATTCTTGGGTATGGTCGGATATTACAGAAGTTTTTGCAGAAATTTTTCTGTCGTCGCTTCTCCTTTAACCGACCTACTAAGTCCAAAAGTTGCGTTTAAATGGACCGAGACTTGTCAGTTGAGCTTTGAGAAAATTAAAGCACTTTTGGTTTCTTCTCCTGTTTTGTCAGCTCCTGACTTTTCTACTCCGTTTTCTCTTGCTGTTGATGCAAGTGACACTGGTGCTGGAGCGGTACTCCTTCAATTAGATCAGGCTGGTGTTGAGCATCCTGTTTGCTACTTTTCACGCAAATTTAACAAACATCAGCGAGGTTACTCCACTATTGAAAAGGAGGCGCTCGCCCTTGTCCTTGCTATTCAACATTTTGATGTTTACATTGCTTCTGTTACGCACCCACTGATTGTTTACACGGATCACAATCCCTTGATTTTTATTAGTCGAATGAAAAACAATAATCAACGACTGATGCGTTGGAGTTTGTTTTTACAGACTTTTGAACTGGACATCCGTCACATTCGGGGTAAGGATAACGTGATTGCTGACGCTTTGTCTCGTATTTGAATTAATTGTAGGTTATTCTGAGGTAAGATCATTTTATCCCTACAATCAATCATTTAAGGGTGAGGGTGTTATGAGGGTGTATTGCGCGATTAGTGTGTGTGTTATTTCTTTTGAGTTTACAGATGGCGATTCAGAGTTGTACAGCTGAAGTAAAGTGACGTCACGGGAGTTCCTGCTATTTAAGCGGTGACGGCGTTGATGTCGCTCTCTCTCCACTTCTCTCCGCCTAATTACCAGCTGGGGGTTTTCTCACCCTACGGGCGTGATCACCTGTGCTTGTCGTCTCGCCATGCGGGAGCGAGGCGAATGATCGTTTTTTCTTGATTTCAATTTATTTGTTTAAACCAGGTAGTGGCTTTACTTTCTTTGTCACTTTTATTATTTATTTAGTCCAGTGAAGGGAAGCAGCTGCCCGGAAGATTCACCCGTTTTATTTCTTTTCGGGAGTCAGGTAAGATCTCTCCCGGATGAAGTATAGGGTTAGTCAGGGTATCTGTTTTTCCTTTACTGGCCCTACCTGTGTTATTTATTTTGATCAACTTCTGATTTATTGTTTGTTCACTCCACAAGGTCTCTCCTTATTAAAACTATGGTGTGTTAACGCCAGAAACGCTACCCCAATCGTCTGTGGTTTCTGATATGTTCGGTCCTTTATCTATGAGAGAATTTTAAACGAGCTGAACTAGATTAAGGGCTGTAACATTCATGTGTTGGGCTGTTTAGCAGCAAGTGGTAGGTGGGCTGCCGCAGTTGGGTTCGACGGCAGGCTTGGGTGGTTGGAGGGGTAGAGAGGTGGTTTTCTCAGAGTTCATTTGGTTAGTCAAAGTCTTAGGTAAGCTGAAAGGTGCAGGGTAGCAAGTTCACAACTCCATTTGGTGCTGAGGCTTTGCCTTCATGGCTGGCTGCGGGAGTTCTTCTGCCTCTGTGACCTGCCAGTCAGGTTCTCTTGACCTGTGTGGCTGGAGGGGGAGGGGTTTGGAACTTGAGCTCAGGCATTCAGTTGTTTAAAGTCTATTACAGGCTCAAAGGACTAATTGTGGACGGGAGCTACCTATCTTGGGCCAAATGTCGTGTTGGCTGTAGGACTGCACGTTCAGCTTACATGCTTGGGATCTGAGAGTTCGTTTTGATTTTCAGTTTTAGCACCGAGTCTTTCAAAGAGTTGGGCTTACATTAGCGTGATGGTTGAGCTAGTGTTTGGCAGGGCCTTAAGGGCTCAAATCATTGTCTCTGTTGGTGGCTATGTAGGGTTTTCGTGCCACCCCCTTTTGTTTAGGTTTCCCAGAAGTCTTGGCGTCTGGGCTGGCGTTGTGTGGGACACCGGCTGTCATGCTCAGGTTGTGCAGCTGTCAGTTGTGGTGGCTCCTTGGTGCTGTCACTTAGTGAAGTGGCAGTGAGCTCTGTGGTCTGATGCTGACGAGCAGTGTTCTCATTAGTGAGCGGTGTCTGTTTGAGTCTTGCACTGAGACGTAGGATGTCTGGCTTGTCCTTCTGGTGAGGTGTTGTGCAGAAACTCTTTCAGCGCCGAACTCATTTGTGTCGTCGGTGACGTGGCTGCACTGTAGTTATCTGATGTGTCCTCAGACTTGTGCTTGCCAGGGGTGTGATGAGAGGGGTACCGCTCTTGGCTGGTTGGGCATGAGTCTCTTGGTGATGGGGTGCGGCTCAGAGCTCCTGCTCTGGTGTGTTAGATGAGCACCATGACTGTTGGGTCGCCCTCTGCTGGCCTGGAACGGTTTAACTCTCAGTGAAAGTGTTTGTGATGCGTGGGGTGCCTTCTAGAGGCAGCTCTGAGTCGTGCTCAGAGACAGGTTAGTTTGAGGGGTTTTGCACAGTCTTTTTGGTAAAGTCTTTGCTTAATGTGAGCTTTCTGGGCCCAGTCTCGTAGCTGAGGTAGGCATGCTACGGGGACAGGCCAGGGTGCTTACGGAATAACTCACAGTGGGATGCAGGTTTTGAAGGAACAAAGTTCTGAAACTGGCATCCTTTCATACCTGGTGGTTTACGTTTCGAAGTAGGTTTGCAGAAGTCGGTGGAGTGTCAAGTCGGTTTCACTTGATGTCCACGGCGTTGGTAACCTTGGTCTGATTCTGGATCAGGGAGTTAAGCGATCAGAGCTTATTGCAACAGCTTATAGTCCATTTTGACAGCCTCTGTCTGACGATCTAGGAAGCTGTGCACCTCACGACTGGACGTAATCCATATCAAGCAGAATCTGTTTCATGCGGTCAGGTTGATTAGACACGTTGCAAGTGAAAGTCTTATCTGCATGTCGTGGTTTGATGCAGGGTTCTGGGCGAATGTCGGGACCTCTCTGGTTAGCTTTGTTAAATCCGTTTTGGAGCCATGCCGTGGTTTGGGGCAGCGGTTCCTTGGAAGGTTGAGGTCAGGTTAAGCAGGGGCTTTTGTGGCATTCTGGCACACTTGTTGCGTGTGGCTAATGCATGGCCCTAAAAGTTCAGAACTACTGCTTAGTAGGTTCGTTAGGTATTTAGCATAAAGCTAAATGTCTCTTATGTCCTTATCTTAGCTGTGAGTGTTAGGGGGCTAAGTTTTGTGTGGTTCCTAGGGTATTTCCTGAGATGGACATAGCCGAGATGAAACAAATGACATAAGGTAGTTCTTATGACCAAATTATTTCTCTAGACTTAGCTGGTGGTTCACTATGGCTCGACTAAGTGAACGATAATAGGAAAAGGACAGCTTTCTTATTTACATTATGCTTATTATCGATCCTCAGGACTCCAGTAGTGCCCTAGTAAATTGTTGAAATTACTTGTGTTGCAGGGTCACAAAACGAGTGCACGGGTTGAACTCAGCCAAAATAACAAGTAAGCGTGTCTCTATTTCCTTTCTGGGTCCTATGGGAAATGGAACCACACTCGGACAAGAGAGGGGGGAAACTAAAATAACTGACCTAAGGGAATAGCGGTTGCTATTATTATCGAGGTCTAATAAAGCTAATAAAATAGCTACTGAGGAAAAAAAATAAAATTAAAGCAAAAGAAAAATACTAATAATCAAAACACGGGAATGATCTGAAGTCGAGAGTTATTCAGTGGCATTAGTGGGTAAACTTTGGATTTGCTTTGATCGACACTCTATAATGGGTTGTAGTGTTTGGTCGTCCAAAACCACATTATGCGCGTCTTTCCAAAGGTTTAGTCAACATGACGGTAAACATTCCTATGGTTATACGAATTCTTCTGTAGTTGGTTACGCAGTTTACATGTAGTTAAACTTAAGTTTAATTAACGAGGTGTCTGCGAGGTTCGTCTTCAACTGTTAGAAAGGAGTATTCCTAACCCAGTGAAAGTGAACTTTAGTTAATAAGAATTGTAAACATAGAAAAATGACTAATTAGGAACCCTAACTGGTGTTGAGAAAGTATTTCAGAATACTTTGTCCTGTGGAACACAAGCGATGTTTTAGGGTTCACGTAAACGCAGCTCACTGTTAACTGTGGAGGTTATTCAGCTTAGCCTACGTTGGATGGGAGCTAGGTTAGCTTAGCCTAAATTAGCTTGATGTTAGGCTAAGCTAGCTTAGCCTCAGTCAGCTTAGTGATGGGTTAGTTTAGCTTAGCCTAAGTTAGCTTGATGCTAGGCTAGGTTAGCTTAGCCACCCAGGCTGGGATGTTTACAAAAGTGACATTAAGAGCTAACACTTCCTGTGACAAGTTGTTGTCATGGGAACAGAGCGTGTCAGAGCAATTCAACAGTATCTGAAGAATGCCTGTATATTTTACATGCATCATGCGCATTTTAACGGAGGTGCCTATACTTATAATTTTCGAGAACTCGGTTGCATCCAGTAAAACGCAAATGTGTTTTGGCATTTGCTAATTTTCACATGGAACTATGTTCTTTATTTTACACATCTTCTATTTGTTTACAGAGTAAGGAAATAGATTTGCTGCAAGTCAAAGCTTGTCTAAGCACATATAAGTACGTCTCTCTCATGCATGAATGCTGACTTTTCCGCGAGTTACTTGTTTTGATCATTTAGTGGCTTCCCGCTTGTAGGTGCAGCTAAAACTTAGGTGAATTACGTCAATCTAACAATGAAATTAAGGCCTTTACTTTGTAGACAGGTCCACATACATTTAACTCTGTCCTGAGCTTTCTTTGTCAGAAACAGGTTTAGTCATACCGCAATTTGGATTTCCTTTTAACCAAAGCAGAAAAGATATCGGTACAGATTACAAGCTGCTGGGATGAAAGCTTTGTTACACAGACTTACGCTTTAATGCTGAATTTCTTGATACCAGTTGGGAGTCTAAGGCCTAATTTTCTTTTTGAGTAGAGACGTCAATTTCAGCTATTGGTTTTATCTGCATTTAGACAAGCCAGGGATCAAAATGCGTATTGCACATTGTGTTTTAGTCGGATCACGAAGATCGAGTGCACGCCTATTGATTAACAGTAGTTTAAACTCGGGTGCTTTTACTACACTCTGTCGTCAAGGCAAAGTATGCCTTATTTGAAGTTGGTGTTTTCTGTAACTCTTCACTGTCACACAACCTAATGTTTAATGGTGTCGTTTTAAACAACATCTAGAAACTGCTTGTTTCAAAAGAGAGTCGTGCATAGTCTGTAGGCCTTTGAGGCTTACACGTCTATCTAAGATTCCTTTAACTTAGTAAAATTCTGATTCTACAAACGCAGAGTCTTGCAACTACTTGAGCACACATTTTCATCTACTTTTAAAAGTTCTACGTCCGGTGTTGATCACGGACCTTTTAGCAGAGTCTTGCATGTTGTTCGTGCAGTGTGTCTTCGGGGTTTGCAGTTCAGGATAATTTGGGGTTTTAGGAATTCTTACTGAGTGGGCCTTCACACATCGTTGAGTGGGTATTGCGTGGGGCCAGGAGAACTATGGTGACTGACGGGTTCGAGGAAAAGTTTCTTGACACTGGCCTCCTCCTCAGTTACAGGTTCGTTGTAAGTTCCACAGCAAACTCGTTTGGAGTCGGCGGTGGTAGCACAGGCCCTCCTGGGTCTGTCCTGCTGGATGTCGGTGTAGTGTGTTCACCGGTTGGAGACAGCAGGTGAGGAGTCTTTGTCTTGTAGCCTGTCAGAGATGTTGTGGGAGGCGGGGTTCCCACCCCTTTTCAGCTCTGGCGTGTTGGCTGAAATGTGCAGACTGGTCAGGAGGGGCTTGTGGATGGTCGCACGGGCCTCTTGCGCGTTCTTTTCGCAGGCCGTGGCTTTCGAATCTCCTTCAGTTCAGTCTCTGCTCTTTGCAAGAGTCTTCACTTCGTCGGAGTTTCTCGTTTAATTCTTCTCTGGGGTTTTTTTTTTTTTCTCTGACAATCCTCTTCAGTCTGTGTAGAAGATTAGACAGGGCAGTTTGAAGTCTTTCACTTCCTTAAGTAGCTCGGGGTCGTTGTCATTCTCGGCGTTGCCACCTGGTGTTCTCGGGCGATGCGGCTCCTTTCGCGGAGGCATGCGTGTGCGGTGAGCTGGTAAGCGAGGTTGTGCCGTGTCTGGCCCAGTCTTTGTCAGCTGCTCCTGGCTCGGGGCTCTGAGTCGCTGGTGACGTTGGGCACGGATGGAGATGTCATGAATCTCGGCTCCGTCTCCAGGTTGTCCCAGCGGGTTGTGAGACTGTACCGGAACATACTGGCTTTACTGTGGGCGAGAGGAACACAACACACACACCGAGAGACCAATGCAAGTTCGTTCTACGTCTAGCGAGCTATCTAATACAGGCTAAGCCATATATGAAAATTTTGGTTAACTGATGCAGACAGTTAAACCGTTTGGTGGGACAATTTGGGTAGGTCATCATGGGTCTGAATGACGATTTTTTCTTTTGACAGGGCGCTAGCTTAGGGGTACCTGTTGATGCTAACGACTTTGTTGTCAAACTATTCTTCAGTTTTGATTCAAGATGAGTGGCGTGCTCAATTCCTTTTTAAAAAAAATAATTTAAACATGGGTGCTCTTCGGTCCAAGGTAGAACATCAAGAAAAGAGTAGAGGAAAAACTCTGTTGACCGAGGCACTCCTTTTAAAATGTCTTTATTTATATAAATGACATGTCCCAATGGACAAATTTAAAAGCCAAAGCCCACGCGTAGCGTGGGCTTTGGCTTTTAAATTTGTCCATTGGGACATGTCATTTATATAAATAAAGACATTTTAAAAGGAGTGCCTCGGTCAACAGAGTTTTTCCTCTACTCTTTTCTTGATATTCTTCAGTTTTCCTTGATGTCTCAGAGAGGTTCTGTCTTTTAGGTGAACTGAAAGGAACAGAGCACAACAGAACAGAGCAATGGCGAGCTAGCAAAGTATGAAGTAACATGCAACCATCAAAGATGGGGAGATCTGTAATGAAATGGCAATAATAGTACCCAAGAAGTGTTAGAAAGGGAAAGAGGAGGCCTAAGCCTGTTTGGAGCCGGTTTGCGGCTCGGAGAGGAGGAGGAAGCCGACCACTTCAAATTACCAGGGGAATCTCTAGATTCTGTGGCAAATAGTAAGTGGATGGGTTTTAACACCTTTTCTAGTTTGTCTGGGGTGAAATGAGTCACTCTGATTGGAGACAGCCTTGTAGTTGGTCCTTCCGTCGCCACAACCACATGACAGCAGTGTCCGGGGCTCTCGGTGCCCCAGTGCCGAGGTGTGCCCTCTCAAGCAACTCGACTTTGAACAGCCGGCGGTGTTGCGGGCCTCACCAACGGAAAGGTGCAGGAGAGTCCGAGACACATGCTTGGTCAGAGCCGGTGACGCAGATCGGACGAACCAGCTCGCTGGACCCCAGGTAGAGGTGACTCAAAATCACCACATCACCAGAGAGATTTCTACTTGCAAACACAAAACAGGATGAAGAACACATGTACTTCAATGTGAATTAAAGCTCCTTTATCTAAATCAAATTGAGTGTCTATTTTGTAGAAAAAGGCAACGGCTTTACTAGAATTGTGGTATAAACAACAAGGAAATTAGGACAATGTTAATTATCAGAATAACCTAACCTCCATTCAGGGAAGAGATAGCATTAAGTGCAGCACTGAAGAGCACAGGAGGAAGCAAGCTGTAGTGGCGGGTTTTAGCCACTAAAGGTGTGGACCACTTCCTCCTAGTGGTCAGACTGGCTGACAGAGAGCTCGATTTGAACTGCATTCAAATTGATTTAAACACACTTCAAATTGAGCCCCTGCATAGGGGTTAGGTGACCTTTAGATTAGTAAGGATACAGTAGTAATAAAACCAAATCAAAATTATTAAGAATAATTTGAAATGGTAATATAGAAATAAAGTCATGAAGCAATACCCAGTGGGAAATGAGAGACTTAATTCAATTTAACTTTGAAATTTGTTTGTTTCAAACCAAATTTGAATAAGATTAGGAAATTAAAGGTTGGTGTTATATTTGATGACAATCACGATTACAGTGAGGGATCAGTGATAGTAACCAAAACAAAACCAACTGGGAGAGAGAGCCATTCAGAACAGTGATGTTAGGTGATGATGACTTAGCGAAGGGGCGGCCACAAGGGGGCGTTTTCCTCTAAGTGGTCATCAGGAGCTGCTAGGACTTAATTCTGAATTTTAAATTCAAACATGGTTTGAACCAAATTCAAAACAAGTGTACACAGTCAAGGTAAAGAAAATCATGTTACTACAACGAGGCTGTAACTTACACATGCATTGAAAGTTAGAGAAACTAGTTCAAAATTTCAGCAAGAAAATAGTAATTTTCTAACAGAGAATTTTGAGGAAAAGATGACCTAGCTGTTAGTGTCCACACGATGGCGCCACTGCGCTCATGCGGGGTAAAGCCAGGGCAATGGCGGTAACTTGATACTGCAGAGCACTCAAGGGCGCACCCCAGTGTCTGGCAGTAGTATTACAGCCAGCCCGCTGCCCCGGTGATAGATTAAGAGGGATTGGAGTGTTACCTTCTCACCGCTGCATAATCACAAATATTACGGAATTTTAAATCTCGACGGATTTCTTTCCGGTACTATATTTTACAAGCACATTTGGCAGGATTTTTTTCCTTGCGTTGTGCAAAAGAAAACAGGAATTACTCGTCTGTTTCAGAATTCCAAATACATCTATCACAACTAACGTTAATGATTAGAATGTTTCAGTTTTGGATTTTTCTAGATTTACAGGCACTTTTCGCAGGATTCGTCGCTGCTTGTGCAGAAGAGAACAGGAACTAATCGTCTGTTCTAAGGTTCCAAATAACATCTATCACAACTAGCGTTAATGATTAGAATGTTTTCAGTTTTGGATTTTTTTTTTGGTGCTATATTTATTTAAAACACGTTCGCAGGTTTTCGTCGCTGCGTTGTGCGAAGGGAAACAGGAATTACTCGTCTGTTTCCTGCTCCAACAGGCATATACCACATAGCACCTATGATAATATGCTTGTCGGTTTTATACATTGAGTAGCTAAGTCAATGTTTTTTCAACCAGGAGCTAATCGTTACTCTAACGATTATAATATAAGGCCTTTTAGGAACAGTAAAAGAACATCGTTTTACCGTATCCTGTCTTCCACATTATCCGAAGAACGTCGTTCGGACAATGGAGTTAAAATTATTAAAAATGTCGTTTATGCGCAGAGGATTCTCTTCCATCTGTGCCAGAACAAATTTAATACAATGGAAACTGCAGTTTACTTTTAACAATTAACAGTGACTGAAATGTTGACCATTTAGCAGCATGTTAAATGTTCTTTGACTGAGGCTTTGTGCCCAGATCAGTCAGATCGGGAGTTCGCAAGCGTTCACTCCGATGCACGCGTGTAATATTAAATATTACATAAACAATATTAAATAACAATATACACATCTGACTGAAATTGATTGCTCACAAACAAGTTTGAAATGTGCTGAGCGTTCTCCACCACTGTAAGGAAACTAGGCGGCCTGATCGAAGGGGGAATTTGCATATCATAATTAATAATTGATAATTAATAATTATTCATACAGATTTGGATCAGACCGGTCTTACATGCTAATAAATCTCCATTTAGGAGAGCTTATTTCAAGTTTACCCATATGCATCCATGTGTGTCCCTGCAATTAACCGCAAATTAATTGTTATTAATTGCCAGGACCACGTTTTACAAGACAGGCAAAGTCAAATAGCTCAATTAATTTATAGGTTTATTTTGGGGAAGGCGAATTCTCTGGCCAGAAGAATACACATTCCCAAAAAACCATAAAACATAAAACATACCTTTTCAGGCATCTTCAATTATGTAAAGCGTGTAGCTTTTGATCGGCACTTCAGGGACTTATATTATGAGCAGACCATAAATCAGCCAGGGATGTGCATTAATTGTCTTTAATAAGGTAACTACTTAAGCATTTACTACGTTACAATGATACATGTATTTACAAACATTAAAAACACAAACTAAGACGAACGCGGGGCGTTTAGACAATGAGAATATGTTTAGATGTTGGATCTGAGAGAGAGAGAGAGAGAGAGAGAGAGAGGGAGCATGGAGAGACATTCACGGTTCTGACACACCAAGGAACCTCATCTTAATGCTGCTTAAAAGCGCTAAAAGATAATATACTTGCGAAGCATATTTGGTCGGTGTGTGTCGTGTGCTCGTTGCTCGGCCCGTTCGGGCGTGGTGACTGGAGGTGCTGTCCGTCGCGTGCGCGTCACGTGGACCGCGGCCGAGGCGTTCTTGCCCGGCCCGTCCTGGCGCGTGCATGGCTGGTTGCGTGTGCATGGCTGGTTGCGCGTGCACGGTTGGTTGCGCGTGGCTCCTGTTGTTCTGTGGGGAGTCATGTGGCGGTCGTTGGCATTCAGCGCGAGTGTTTGAAAGGCTTACAGTCTTTGAGGCGACGTTACCCGAGGCAATAGTTCGGCGAAGTCCACTTCCTTTCCTGGAAGACGAGCTTGGTAGTCCAGTTGAGTAAAGGACGAAACTTTTACACGAACAAAAGGGAAGATCCATGGTTGGATCAGAGTCCCGTGAGGTTTACATGTTGAAGGGCGCTTGAACGTTCGGAAGAGAGAGCAAAGAGAGCGGAGCTCACCTTTATACTGCTTGAAGGGAGCCAGCCTTTTCCTGTGGCTGGACCAATCGGAGTGCGTGAAAATCAAGCGGGAGCTAGAATTTTATGGTCCTTTGTTTTAAGACCATGGCTCCTCGTGGGAGGGGGTGTGATCAGTGGGGTTTTTAATGGTAAACCATCTTCATTGGCAGTAAAACATATTAAAAATACACTTTGCTTTACATCTCTGTGCATATTCGGGTGTCTCATTCAATGAGCATTCTGGAGACATCAAGGAACATTATGTGACCTTAACGAAATATACACTTATGTTTACAATGCATAAAGAAGGTATTTCTAATTTCTGTTTATGCTGCAACCAAACAAGTTATTTCACTGTGACATGGGAAACACACGTACATAGAAACACATTGAATATATTTGGTTAAATATCTTCAAAACACAGAAAGGAATGCCAACCTCTTTGCTCAAACAGGTTTTGTGACATTCCACAGTCTTGTAATTTGATACTCACTGGAGTATATGGATGAGCGTGTGTGTGTGTGGCTTAGAAACCCCCATGGGGGGGGGGGGGTTACCACTAACACTAACTAAAATGTTTCTGAAATTTCCTTAATTCAGTTGCCTGGCCAAAAGTCCCTACACTTCTCATGATGTCATTTCAGCCAGACAGCTATTTTACCAATTGAACATATTTCTGGCCCGAAAGTACTTGATCTTGTATTTTCCATTTATTCTCATAGACTCCAACAGATCCTTCCTAAGCCATAGAGAAGTCCAGATCTGAGCTATTGAACTCATTTCAGGGCAAAGGTTCCTCAAAATGTTTTAAAAAATATGAAGTTATAGAATCCTGATGTTACATTAGCTATACATAAGTCAATTTTTGACCTCCAGGAACACTTTTATGGCCCACGTGTCCTTGATCCGTGGGTTTATATACCGAGAGATTTATTTCTCATGATGTCATTTCAGCCAGAAAGATTTTTGACCTACTGAACATATTTCTGGCCCAAAAGTACTTGATCTCGAACTTTCCATTCATACTCATAGACTCCAACAGATGCTTCCTAAGCCATAGCCCATATCTGAGCTATTGAACTCATTTCTGGTCAAAGGTTCCTCAAAAAATTAAAAACAATATAAACTTTTAGACTCCTGATGTTATATTAGATATACAAAGGTCAATATTTGACCTTCAAGAACACATTTATTGCACATTTCCAGAAGAAAACGTGAAGTGGAGCTTGTAGCGGCAAATCTCACCACCCGGTTGCTAGGGTGTTCTGGGAGGTTGCTACGGTGTTTTGGGTGGTTGCTAGGCGTGTTTTAGGGTATTCTGTGTGATTGCTATGGTGTTCCAGGTGGTTGCTAGGGTGTTGCTAGGCGGTTGCAAGGGTTTTCTCGGTGGTTGCTAGGGTGTTGCTAGGTGGTTGCTAGGGTATTCTGGTGGGTTGGAGACTTACTTCTCATGATGTCATTTCAGCCAGAAAAATATTTTACATAAATAACATTTTTCTGGCCCAAAAGTACTTGATCTTGAACTTTCCATACATGCTCATAGACTATGTAATATAACATTCTGATGTTTTATTACATAGGTCAATTTTTGACCTCCTGGAACACTTTTCATGGCACACGGGTCCTTGATCTGTGGGTTAATATACCGAGAGATTTACATCTCATGATGTCATTTCAGCCAGACAAATATTTGACATACTGAAGATGTTTATGGCCCAAAAGTACTTGATCTTGAACTTTCCATACATATAGGCTAGTGACAATGACCCCAAATTTTTGAGATACCCCTACCGGAGGTAGAACTAAACCCAACACTGTTTTTCCTCATGTCTAAGGTCTCCCATATATGAAATGGATTCTTGGCTCAAAATATTTTACTGTTGAGATTGTTAAATTAACAGATATTGTTATACACCCCAAAACCAAAAAAGGACTAAAATATAGCCTGTCCGTATAGGGGTTAAGGCAAATAAACTAGTGCAGATCAATCCCACAAGCTCTGAGAGCTTTGAAACTTGGCATATTTGTTGTCAGGAAGATGCTTTAACAAATAGAAAAGACTGGATGTGAATATCTTGATGTATGGAATAAATAGAGACATGTAAACACACACCTAAAATAAGCGGACATGCACAAATTGAATGTCTAAACAGAATGTTTTCATTTACTTTGTGGTTGCTTTGCCAGCGATTATCATAGAAACACATATGATGGCTTATTGGAAAGGTGGGGTTGTGCTGAATCCAGCAATACCAAATATGTAAATATGTGTAGCATGACAAATCCGAGCGTCCTGTCATTCAATGTATGAGATGTCCAAAATGAAAGAAAACGAAACATTGATAAAATAGTCTCAAATCCAAAGCTCATGATCAGTGGTGAGAAGAATGTTGACAAATTCATTGTTACTGCAAAGTAAGGTACATTAGGTAAGTGCTGATCTAAATTTATGATACATTTAACAATGATATATTTCATAAACCACAGTATACTATACAATTCATATGAAAACACAGATCCAGTTGAATCAGGTTAACATTGGAATGAAAAACTTTTATTAAGATTTGTATATCCGCTTGAATTTTGTTTTGGTCAAGTCATCACTGCTTACTTCACTAAGAATAAGATAGTAGATATATTTGATTTGATAAGCGTATTGTGGTCTAGTGAGATGACTATATGTTAATGGTTGGATCCAGCTGTAGCTATCGATTTGATTGTCTTTATTTATATCTTCCTAACCAGGAAGGTAAATCATTACAAATATTATGTCATATGGAAAGGCTGACCTAGCCTAATACAAGTAGCTTAATAGCTAGTTGTAGAAACTACTTAGTCTAGCTAAGAAATTACTTAGCCATCTGACTAATGTTGCGGGTGTAATTCAACTTGATTTGCATTGATTTGATTTTAAATCAAATCAATGCAAATCAAGTTGAATTACACTTGCAACATTAAATCTTGATTTGTACAGACATTGGATCCATAGCTTTGTATATATTTTGTGGGAAACATTGTGAAAAGGGCAAGAAAAAAGATCCGAAATGTCCAAAATCCAACAGTAGAAGCCCTCCAACACATACTTGCTCAGCAGAGATATGATGATGTCCATAAAGATTATGGCTCCATATACAGATTACATACTTTACTCCAAAATCAAAGTTTCATATCATGCATCGTGTAGAGCGAACTACTGCAGTAAGACAAAAATCAGTGAGCAGCAGCAAGTTGCAAATATTGAGAGTGAGAGTATATCTGCACCAAGAAGGCTGAGTAGGGCTGATACAACATAATTTAAAATATGGATAGCTTGTTTCATTTGTGGGAAGGCCAGCACTAGACCAGAAGCTCTGACAGTCATTTCGATTGGTACAGTTGGCACAAGTATCAGAGACAAGGTCCTTCGGGCAGCTTCTGAAAGGCTTGATAATGATGTGCATCTTCGAATTCTATCATGCTAGGGTGACCATATTTTGATTACTAAAAACCAGGACACTTGGCCCAGCAAACACATGGGCCAACTCAAATGATACTTGAAGTTTACTCAAAGATACCTTATTAATTTCAATACTTTAAAGTAGGTTATGCCTCCTCTGTATGGATAGAAAATGGTTATATTGTTATATGAAAACAGGACATGTCCTGGGAAAACAGGACAGTTGGTCACCCTATATTATGCCCAGATCTCTTTGCATATGATGCCAAATACCATAAAATGTGCCTTGCACACTACATCTCTGAACGAAATATACAGTAGCAACTGCCAAATGAAGAGAAAAATCAGAAAAGCAGACCAATGTCTATGGCAAAGCCTTTATAAAGCTCACTGAAGACATTGATAAAACAGTATTGTCCATATATATGAACTCTATGACTGATAGCTATGACTACTAAAGACCATTACTGAGGAAGAAGTTGTGTTCATAGTTCAACTCAAGAAATATAGATACTAAAGGAAAAGCTGATACAGCATTACAAAGACAGACTTGTATTTGTTCCATGTCCAGTACAGTCAGATCTGAACTGCTCAATAGTATGAGGTTGTGCACTGAGGGAAGCTGCTAAACTGACAGAAACAGTAACTGTAGACTGTGAGACAATACTTTCACAGACAAGTCAGAGTCTTGTCGAAATCCAAATATTACACAGGGCTGCAGACATATTGAGGAAAAGCATGGAGCAGGTTGAAGATGACAGTCATCATATGTCATCAGTGACCCCCTATGATCTCTCCAAAGCAGCAAGTATGTACCCAACATCCTGTATGACTGTCAAAAGGTGTGTTGATTCACATGCCCACAGAGATTACCAAACATGTGATGATGACCAAGCTTCAAAGGACAATCTGTGTGTTATTGATATCTATCATGAATTCATTGGACAGAGCTGTCACATCCATACGCCAATCACACTGGGACTTGCCATTTTGATACATCATGAGTTTGGTAGTAAGAAACTCGTCAATGGGCTCAGTGCAATAGGGCACTGTTTCCTATGTAGAGCTTAGACACTTCCTCACATCTGTTGCAGCAAGCCATATATCAAGGACAGAGTGCTAGCTACATCACAACTGGCCTCAGTGGAGTCACTTAAAGGGATACTTCAGGATTTAGCATTAAGCTTTGCATCAGTAGAAAACCAGTAGTATTTTCGAATTACCATGCTTCCCCCCCTCATATCCCCCTGATATGAGAGAAAAATGAATTTTAAGTCTGAAAAAAATCCTCCGATGACGCAAAAATCGTCATTTTGCGTCATCGGATGATTTTTGGGCCAGAGGCTTAAGACTACAGCCAGTGTTCTGCTTTCACCGCACCCATATGGGGTGGGATCTCACTCACAGAATGTAAACATTGTGTCAGCTATCTTTCTGTAGAAGCTAAGCTACGGGCTCTAGCCGCTTGGTCTGTGTAGAAAGTTTGTATAGTAGGCCAATCATGATGATGGAAAGTAGTTTTGAAGTTGAAATGGCAGAAGATCTGTTGCGAGAATCTGATGCTCGCGGTTACCTGTACGAGCCAGTTGCGGGAGATGGAGGAACAATAGGCGGCCGGAGCGAGAGAGACTCGAGCTGGGACGGGCGAGAATCTGATGCTCGCGGCTAGCGGCTAAACCGTCGCAGGAGATGGAGGAAAAATAGGAGGCCGGAGCAAGACAGACTCGATAATCTGAAGCTCGCGGCTGCCGGCTAGCTGTACGAGCAGCGATAAACAGTGATAAACAGATGCGAGAGATAGAGGAACGTCCTTTGTTGAGATTGATGAATTAAAGTTATAACTCACATTGGTTGTGGTTCTTTTTTATAAACCTTTAGCGTTAGTAGAGTATGGATTAGCCTAGATAATGAATTAACTTTGAGAAATAGTGATTTCAATTGGGGGAAAACAGTTCATAAGCAGAGCTACTAAGCTACTCTGTTAGCATGGTCCTGTCTTGCATCATATTTTTAATGTTAAAGTCTAAGTCTTGTTATATACATTAGGCTAGTACATCCCGGTACAATGCAATTTAGCACCATTTCGATGGAAATTTATCATAAAGCTCACAATGTATCAAAGCAAGCCTAGTTGTTTCCATTATTGGATTCTGCCATCTGTAACCGGTAGGCGTGGTTTGGGAGTGGCCTCGTAAGGGCATCAAAGCAATTGCATTCTGGAAGTTGAAGTCTTTCAGCCACATGAGTAAAAAATACATTTTCTGCATTTTCTCAGTCTACAAAGCTTCAATTTAATAAATAATTTCACATTTTTATTATATAAATGACCAATATTAAATACACATTCATCTTCCCAGAGGTGAAGTATCCCTTTAACATTAAATTGTTGATGCAGCCATCGACAACTTTGACCAAAATGAAGACACCCTGGATGGGAAGTGTCCGACTCATGCTATTGTCTCCACAGCAAATAAATGCCTAGCATGGGTTCCACAGAGGTCCCTCACCACATTACACATATTGTGACAGAACAGAACTGATTTGTCATGCTATATTTATATATTTGGTATTGCTGGATTCAGCACAACCCCACCTTTCCAACAAGCTATCATATGTGTATGTGTATCTATGATAATCACTGGCAAAGCAACTACAAAGTAAATGAAAACATTCTGTTTAGACATTCAATTTGTGCATGTCCGCTTATTTTAGGTGTGTGTTTACATGTCTCTATTTATTCCATACTTCAAGATATTCACAACCAGTCTTTTCTATTTGTTAAAGCAACAATCTTCCTGACAACAAACATGCCAAGTTTCAAAGCTCTCAGAGCTTGTGGGATTGATCTGCACTAGTTTATTTGCCTTAACCCCTATACGGACAGGCTATATTTTAGTCCTTTTTTGGTTTTGGGGTGTATAACAATATCTGTTAATTTAACAATCTTAACAGTAAAATATTTTGAGCCAAGAATCCATTTCATATATGGGAGACCTTAGACATGAAGAAAAACAGTGTTGGGTTTAGTTCTACCTCCGGTAGGGGTATCTCAAAAACTAAAGCACTTTTTGACCATTTGTCACTAGCCTAATACTCAAAGACTCCAGTCGATGCTTTCTAAGCCATAGAGAAGTCCATATCTGAACTATTGAAATCATTTCTGGTCAAAGGTTCCTCAAAAGGTTTTAAACAATATAAACTTATAGACTCCTGATGTTACATTAGCTATACGTAGGTCAATTTTTGACCTCCAGAAACACATTCATGGCATACGGGTATTTGATCTTTGGGTTAATATACCGAGAGCTTTATTTGTCATTATGTCATTTCAGCCAGAAAGATATTTGACCTACTGAACATATTTCTGGCCCAAAAGTACTTGATCTTGTTTTTCCATTCATACCCATAGACTCCAACAGATCCTTCCTAAGCCACAGAAAACTCCATATCTGAGCTATTGAACTCATTTCTGGTCAAAGGTTCCTCAAAAGGATTTAAACAATATAAACTTATAGACTCCTGATTTTACATTACCTATACATAGGTCAATTTTTGACCTCCAGAAACACATTTATGGCCCACGGGTATTTGATCTGTTGGTTAACATACCAAGAGATTTACTTCTCATATGATGTCATTTCAGCCAGACAAATATTTGACCTACTGAACATGTTTATGGCCCAAAAGTACTTGATCTTGAACTTTCCATACATACTCAGAGACTCCAGTCGATGCTTCCTAAGCCATAGAGAAGTCCATATCTGAACTATTGAAATCATTTCTGGTCAAAGGTTCCTCAAAAGGTTTTAAACAATATAAACTTATAGACTCCTGATGTTACATTCGCTATACATAGGTCAATTTTTGACCTCCAGAAACACATTTATGGCATACGGGTATTTGATCTTTGGGCTAATATACCGAGAGCTTTACTTCTCATGATGTCATTTCAGCCAGAAAGATATTTGACCTACTGAACATATTTCTGGCCCAAAAGTACTTGATCTTGAACTTTCCATATATACTCATAGACTCCAACAGATGCTTCGTAAGTCATAGAGAAGTCCATATCTGACCTGTTAAACTCATTTCTGGTCAAAGGTTCCTCAAAAATTTTTAAACAAATATGAACGTATAGACTCCTGATGTTACATTAGCTATACATAGGTCAATTTTTGACCTCCAGAAACACATTTATGGCCCATGGGTATTTGATCTTTGAGTTAATATACCGAGAGCTTTACTTCCCATGATGTCATTTCAGCCAGACAAATATTTGACCTCCTTCTGATGTTATATAAGATATACATAGGTCAATTTTTGACCTCCAAGAACACATTTATGTCCCACGGGTACTTGATCTGTGGGTTAATATACCCATGGATTTACTTCTCATGATGTCAATGAACTCATTTCTGGTCTCAAAAAGTTTAAAACAATATAAACTTTTAGACTCTTTCTGATGTTATATTAGATATACATAGGTCATTTTTTGACCACCAGGAACACATTTAATGCACATTTCCAGAAGAAAATGTGAAGTGGAGCCTGAAGTGGCAAATCTCACCACCCGGTTGCTAGGGTTTTCTGGGTGGTTGCTAACGGTGTTGTTGGTGGTTTCTAGGCGTTTATTAGGGTATTCTGGGTGATTCCTATGGTGTTTTTATGCAGTTGCTAGGGTATTCTGGGTGGTTGCCAAGGTGCTAATGTTGCTAGGGTGTTGCTATGCGGTTGCCAGGTTGTTCTCGATGGTTGTTAGGGTGTTGCTAGGTGGTTGCTGGGGTGTTCTTGTTTGCTGCTAGGGTGTTCTGGGTGGTTGCTAGGGTGTTGCTAGGGTGTTATAGGTGGTTACTATGATATTCTGGGTTGTTGCTATGGTGTTACCAGGTGGTTGATAGTGTTCGCTTATAGTTACTATAGAGTTTCTATAATGTTTTTGGCATGATTTAGCTCTTAACTAATCGATTATTTTATTACATTTCATGTTTATATTGTTTGAAATCTTTTGAGGACCCTTTTACCATAACAATATAAACTTATAGACTCCTTCTGATGTATTAGCTATACATAGGTCAATTTTTGACCTCCAGGAACATATTTATGGCACATTTCCAGAAGAAAATGTGAAGTGGTGCTTGCAGTGGCAAATCTCACCACCCGGTTGCTAGGGTGTTCCCGGTGGTTGCTACAGTGTTCTGGGTGGTTGCTAGGCGGTTGTTAGGGTAGTCTGAGTGGTTGCTAGGGTGTTCTGTGTGGTTGCTAGGGTGTTGCTAGATGGTTGCTAGGGTGTTCTGGGTGGTTGCTAGGGTGTTGCTAGGTGGTTGCTCGGTGGTCTGGTTGGTTGCTAGGTGTTGCTAAGGTGTTCTCGTTGGTTGCTCGGTGGTTGCTAGAGTGATGCTAGGGTGTTCTGGGTGGTTGCTAGGTTGTTTTAGTTGGTTACTATGGTAGTCTGTGTGTTTCCTATGGTGTTTCTAGGTGGTTGGTAGTGTCCACAAATGGTTACTATAGAGTTTTTATAAAGTTTTTGGCAATTGATTTCTGGCCCAAATCAATTTTTGATTTTGATTATGTATCATCAAAAGGTAGTTAAAATAAGGACTCTTGTATGGCTTCAGTAACATCAAAAGGAGTTAACGAGTATGTTTAGACCGTTCAAGATCAAGTACTCGTGTGCACATAACTATGTTCAGCAGGTCAAAAAGGCACCTATCTATAGCTCATGTAATATCAGAAGGAGTCTAATAGTTTTTCTCGTTTAAAAACTTTTGAGGACCCTTTGACCAGAAATGAGCTCAATAGCTATACCATGCACTGTAAAGCGACAGCTCATGTGATGTTTTCTCGTCTGTGCACAAACAAATTAGTTTGTAAAATAAAAATGCATGCAAAATCACATTATATCTTTTCATTGCAACGAGGAACAAGTCAGATAGGTCATGCAATGCACTGAAACACGTCTTAGGCGTTTTCCTTTCACCGCGAAGAGGTTAGTTATTGCGTGCATATTGCATGACGAGGAACAAGTCAGAGGTCATGCAATGCACTGAAACACATCTTAGGCGTTTTCCTTTCACCGCGCAGAGGTTAGTTATTGCGTGCATATTGCATGACGAGGAACAAGTCAGATAGGTCATGCAATGCAATGAAACACATCTTAGGTGTTTTTCTTTCACAGCGCAGAGGTTATTTATTGCGTACATATTGCATGACGAGGAACAAGTCAGATAGGTCATGCAATGCACTGAAACACGTCTTAGGCGTTTTCCTTTCACCGCGCAGAGTTTAGTTCTTGCGTGCATATTGCATGACGAGGAACAAGTCAGATAGGTCATGCAATGCACTGAAACACATCTTAGGCGTTTTACTTTCACCGCGCAGAGGTTAGTTATTGCGTGCATATTGCATGACGAGGAACAAGTCAGATAGGTCATGCAATGCACTGAAACACGTCTTAGGCGTTTAACCTTTCACTGCGCAGAGGTTAGTTCTTGCGTGCATATTGCATGACGAGGAACAAGTCAGATAGGTCATGCAATGCACTGAAACACGTCTTAGGCGTTATCCTTTCACCGCGCAGAGTTTAGTTCTTGCGTGCATATTGCATGACGAGGAACAAGTCAGATAGGTCATGCCATTGCACTGAAACACGTCTTAGGCGTTTTCCTTTCACCGCGCAGTGGTTAGTTATTGCGTGCATATTGCATGACGAGGAACAAGTCAGATAGGTCATGCAATGCAATGAAACACTTCATAGGCGTTTTCCTTTCACCACGCAGAGGTTAGTTATTGCGTGCATATTGCATGACGACGAACAAGTCAGATAGGTCATGCAATGCACTGAAACACGTCTTAGGCATTTTCCTTTCACCGCGCAGAGTTTAGTTCTTGCGTGCATATTGCATGACGAGGAACAAGTCAGATAGGTCATGCAATGCACTGAAACACGTCTTAGGCGTTTTCCTTTCACCGCGCAGAGGTTAGTTATTGCGTGCATATTGCATGACGAGGAACAAGTTGAATAGGTCATGCAATGCACTGAAACACGTCTTAGGCGTTTTCTTTTCACCGCGCAGAGGTTAATTATTGCGTGCATATTGCATGACGAGGAACAATCAGATAGGTCATGCAATTCACTGAAACACATCTTAGGCGTTTCCCTTTCACCGCGCAGAGGTTAGTTATTGCGTGCATATAGCATGACGAGGAACAAGTCAGGTCATGCAATGCAATGAAACATATCTTAGGCGTTTCCCTTTCACCGCGCAGAGGTTAGTTATTGCATGCATATTGCATGACGAGGAACAAGTCAGATAGGTCATGCAATATGACGAGTGAAAAATGACATTTCTAAGACTTCCATGAAGAAGGCGAAGGAGCAGTCTACCCTTCCCTCGCCGTCAGTCCGTGTCTATTTTTGAATAGGATTGATAGAGACGCCAGACGACAGACCAGCGGCGACGTTACGGCGATATCTCAGTAATAATGTAACTGATGGCGACGTGACGACGGCGTACATGAGAAATATTTACAAAAATCATGACGTCTGAACTTGGCACGTCGCCCTAATAAGACGCCTGATACACAGGTCGGCTTAATAGACGCCTACACAAGTCGTCCCTCTTCACGTCGCCTAATAAGACACCTGATTCTCACGTTGTATGTATTTCGCCTTTAAACATTTCAAAGTTTGCAAAGATGTACTTGTTATAGGCTATTTAGCCTACAGTAATTAGTAAACTCATTTCTCAAAAAGGGCCACCGGTGCTTAGGCTAACTACTGTAAGTTTATTCAATGCTTTAGGCTATACAGTCAAAAGTTTTTGAACGGTAAGATATTTTAAACAGTAATATTGTAAAATAGGCTATTTATACAACTTAAAATGATTGTTTTCTATGTTGAATATATATTAAAATGTAATTTAGACTATTCCTGCGATCAAAGCTGAATTTTCAGCATTATTATTCCAGTCTTTAATGTCACATGATCCTTCTGGAATCATTCTAATATGATGATTTTATGCTCAAAAAACATTTATTATTATTATCAATGTTAAAAACAATTGTGCACAATTGTGTTTTTACGATTATTTGATTAATAGAAAGTTCAAAACAACAGCAACTATCTGAAATTTAGAGAAATAAATTGCATTTTAAAATATATCAAATTAGAAAAGTTTAAATTGTACAAATTATAAATTGTGATACAGTTTAAATTGAATAAATAAATAAATATAATAATATAAACATGACTGTTTTTGCTGTATTTTGAATCAAATAGCCTAAATGAAGCCTTAACTAACTTGAATTTGCCGTTACTTTAGTATATAAACATGTTTTCTTTTTATGTTTCCATTTTTGAAAACAAAAACAAGTTTTCATTTTTTTATGTTAAAACATTATATATTATTGTTAAAACATTATATATTTCAACTTAATATCTCGTTATTTCGACATAATACGTCATTTTTTCGATATCTGTTATTACACATAATTATATATTTAGACATAATAAATCGTTATTTCGACATAAGGGGACATTCTAATCTGCATTAAGCCACATTAAGCGTTATTATTATGGTTTTATATGGGAGGAAAATTCTTAACGTGTAATTAAACATCTGAATTTTTTTGTACATATAGTAGACAATAGCTGACTTTATTATGATTTTAATATCATAATGATTTATTAATGCGTGCACAATTATCCTTGAACTTGATAAATGTTGCAGATGCTTTAGAAATCCCTTAGTTTGAACTTGTGTGTGCAAAATTTTTGCTGTATTTTGAATCAAATAAATGAAGCATTTTTTAGCGATCTCGCCTTAATTCTAAGTTTCTTATGTTTATCAATTTATTGTCAAAATATTATCTTGTTGCAACAAAGGAAAAATATGGTAACTTATGACCAAAACGAAGGGCAAGCCAATTATAATAGATGAGGGGTTGTCATCTCTGGTCCTCAAGGTCCACTCTCCTGCAGAGTTTAGCTCCAACCCTTATCAATTGAGAACCCCTGGATTAATTTGCTTTTCTCCTCCCGAGAATCATAAATTCATACATCTAATAAAATTAAAGTTTTGCTATTATAACCCCTGCTCAAACCATAAGAAAAAATGAAGGCTGTTTTATTAACGTTGCCCACTAGAGGGCACCATAAGGGATCATTTAAGTCTACTCTGCCCTACAAAGGCAAAGCGCAGTAACTACACATTTGGTCAAAAATGAGTTAAGACTTCTAATGAGCTTGTGTTCTGTGTTCTGTCTTGTGAAAAAATATCTGGCTTAAATTATGTCCCGTTTCGGAGATGCATTACCACATAATGTACCCTTAACATGTTTGACTGGCTGGTATAAAAACTTTAAAGGCCTTTTTCTCCGTTTCTTTGTTTGCGTAGTTACTCTTAGCCTTTGTACTGTTATTAATTTGGTTTCAATCAATTTGAATGGAAATAAATCCATTGATCTTATTCACTGTTGTGGACAGTACACTTTTATAGGATATATTTTTATATAAATGTGTGAAATGCATGAATCGCTAATATTTGAAGGTGGAAAAATATTTAGGCTACATCATATTTCAGCTGCAAGTCGGGAATCAGAGCAGACTGTGTATGAAATATATATTTTTAAAATATAAAATAATGTTAAATGTTAATATTGTATTGACATAATTTATGTATTTTAATTTACGGTTGTCGCTAGCTGCTAAGGCAATTAGATGTGTTATCTGCATAGTTTAAATGAGTAGGCCCTATAACGAAATACATAACTATTGATTTAAACTTAAACATGATAATAAATAGCCTAGGCTATAGCATTTTTACAGTAAATTATGCTAATAAATATACAATTCATTAGATGTCAATGTGAATAAAAATGCCTGTAAGGAATCACTTACGCAGGTAAAACCAGAGTTTATAACATTTCTCTGAAATGAGCCAATGTTTATCAGAGGAAATCCAAAAAAACATATTTTTGAGTGACGTGTAAAAGTCCTTAAGTCTTGTATTTTTTTTTTCCAAAGAAGAACGAAAAATAAATACGGTTGTGGGACAACATCCTTATAGCCTACATTTAACCTATTATTCTGTTCATCAGAGTTGAGTTTGTGGCAAAAATGGACATTCATTTTACTCTATGCTTCGGTACTTTTATCACAATAATGTGCATTTGGGAAACTTGTGCTGTTTAACTTATTTAGCAACTTAAAAACACACAAACACACACAAAATTTTTTTACCAGCCTATATTTCTAAGAATGCAAATAGATGTTTGAGGTTTCAATGTCTTGCGCCCTCTGTTGGCATTTTTAATACATAATATACACAAGTTTATTGTTTATATATTTCTTCATGCATTTTAATAGTGTTGTTAAATAAAACAATATAATTAATTACTTTTAATACTTTATTTGTACCAATTATATTGCCTCATTTGTAATATGTATGTAAGTCAAAGGATATTGTTCACTTCAGATCTATCTTTATGACTACAAAATATATAAATAAAATAGTCGACAATGACAGCCCTAGTTTTGAACATTTGAACATGAACATACATTGTGTTGCATTTTGTGACTAAAAGACTATTTCCCTGCCATATATATTTTTTTCCATTGTTGATTTCTTGAAAATAATAGCTAAAATAGCTACTTTCTTGTCACCTTCTCCTGTAAACAATATTGTGAATAGTTTCATAGTGTGTATTCACCCATTGTGGTCAAACTGTGTTCATTAAAATTATTACCACCTTCAAAAGTAAAAACTCAGAATAACACCTTCCAAAATATTATGTTTATAGATTACAATTAATTAATTTATTTGTTCAACTTTAATGGTTTTGTTAATTATTGTGCAAAACATTGTGACTTTGATGGTGTATAATTTGCATAGTCCTCATATCCAGTAGAAAGAGAGTGAATTATTAAAAAGAAAAACAACATTATGTTCGTAAACCATTCAGAGATGACATAAATAACATATACAACTTTGTATATAACACTAAATTTGTATCAATTATATTTTCAATGTCATCAGGGGTAAAAAATATATATTAATTCATTGTGGTGCGACGTTGGAGTCACACGTTGATGTCACGTGTCTTTGGCGGCGACGTGCTGTGGTGCGACGTTGAAGTCACACGTTGGTGTCACATGTTGCGGCCTTCTTTCACGTAAAAGTACACGACTGTCAACTTTGGTAGGTTATCCGTGGCATTATCCACTCGCCATACTTCTTGACGTTCTACTGTGACCGTCTACTACGGGAGAACAGCTGATTTGCCGTAGTCGTTACTACGTGACAGATTAAGACAGTTAATGTTATGTTTTAGGTTATTTGGCATTAAAATCGTTTCTGTATATCATTAAGTGCTAAAATCAACCCTTCTCTTTTTAAAATCAATTTCTTTTTGTATTTTGTCTGATGATTAAATTATTCTCTATGCCGTCCTCTTTACTGTTGCTTAGTGATTTTTGCGCTCTTTAGCTATAGCAGTTAACCGTTTATTTTCGGCTGCCGTCGCCGTTCTATCAGCAGCTGTTGCTTAAAGTCCCTATGATTACTGAGACGTCGCCGTAACGTCGCCGCTGGTCTGTCGTCTGGCGTCTCTATCAATCCTATTCAAAAATAGACACGGACTGACGGCGACGGAAGGGTAGACTGCTCCTTCGCCTTCTTCATGGAAGTCTTAGAAATGTCACTTTTCACTCGTCATACTGAAGAAGGACTACATGAGCCTGATCGAGACGCTTCGCAGCACAGCGCCTGAAGCAACGATCATCGACCGCTCCCCACGTACCGACAAGGACAGGAAAAGTTCAGTAGACTATTTGCATTAAACGAATGGTTAATGTCAATGTGTAATGAACAGAAACTGCTCTTTGTAAATAATTGGAATCTGTTTTGGGAGAGACCCAGGTTGTATAGTTCAGATGGTCTCCACCCCAGCAGAATCGGAGCGGCTGTTCTGTCGGACAACATCTCCAAGACGTTACAGACCAGATGACTAAGTCAAAGTCCAAAACACACCCTTTGTTGCCCAAACTTAACTAATATGCTTAGTGTGGAACATTATATAGAAACTGTGTCTATTCCTCGTTTAGTGAAGCCAAACAATAAATGTAGTGTAGGATCTAGCAAAAATCTTATTGTAATTAAACCAGAAAATCTAAATATCAGTGAACAAAAACAATCTCTAAAGTTAGGTCTTCTAAAGATTAGATCGCTCACACCTAAGGCGGTTATTGTAAATGAAATGGTCACAGATAATAATTTCGATGTTCTGTGCCTTACTGAAACCTGGCTTAAACCAAATGAATATTTCAGTCTAAATGAATCTACTCCACCAGGATACTGTTATAAACATGAGCCCCGTCTGATCGGTCGTGGCGGCGGTGTTGCAACAATCTATAAAGATATTTTTAATGTTATTCAGAAAACAGGTCACAGGTTTAATTCATTTGAAGTACTTGTGCTAAATGTTACGCTCTTAGATGTAAGAAGGAAATCCATATTATCTCTAGCCTTGGCTATACTGTATATAGACCTCCAGGGCCATATGCTGATTTCCTAAAAGAGTTTGCAGACTTTATCTCAGATCTATTGGTGAATGTCGATAAAGCAATAATTGTTGGAGATTTTAACATTCACGTAGATAATACAAATGATGCTTTAGGTGCTGCGTTTACAGACTTATTAAACTCCTTTGGGGTCAAACAAAACGTCAGTGGTCCCACTCATTGTCTAAATCATACACTAGATTTAATTATATCGTATGGAACCGATCCAACTGATATAGATATTATACCGCAAAACAATGACGTCACTGATCATTACATGGTGACTTGCATAATACGCACTGCTGAAATATGTCATGTTGCGCCACGTTACAGACCAGGCAGAACAATCCTTCCAACCACTATAGATAGATTCTCAAATACCTTACCTGATCTATCTAAATTGCTAAGTGAACCCAAACAAACAGATGAATTAGAGGAAATGACTAGCAGTTTGAGCACCATTTTCACTAGTACATTAGATATTATTGCACCAATTAGATTAAAAAAGGTTAGAGAGAAAACTCTGGTACAACAGTGATACGTATGCTATCAAGAGAGAAACCCGTAAGTTAGAGCGTAAATGGAAACAAACTAACTTAGAGGTCTTTAGAATTGCGTGGAAAGACAGTATGTCACGTTATAAAAAGGCTCTAAAAACAGCCAGGGCTGAGCATCTCCGCAAACTAATCGAAAATAACCAAAATAACCCAAGGTTTTTATTTAACACCGTGGCTAGACTAACAAACAAACAGACATCACCAGAGCAAAATACTGTATATCGTTACAGTTTAGCAGTAATGATTTTATGAATTACTTCAACGAGAAAATAGAAAGCATCCGAAACACAATTATAAATGTACAATCCTCTATGGTGTCCTATGATTCAGCCGCAATTATGGCCCCTCTAGAACAACTACACCGCTTTACAATGATAGGACAGGAGGAGCTAAATAAACTTATCATTGCATCTAAACCAACAACATGTCTATTAGATCCAATACCCACTAAACTACTAAAAGAACTATTACCTGTAGTGGAAGAGCCTCTCCTCAATATTATTAACTCGTCTCTATCTTTAGGTCATGTTCCAAAAATATTCAAGCTGGCAGTAATAAAACCTCTCATTAAGAAACCACAATTAGACCCAAATAAGTTAGCGAATTACAGACCCATTTCAAATCTTCCATTTATGTCCAAAATACTAGAAAAAGTTGTGTCTGCTCAACTATGCTCTTTTTTGCAAGAAAATGATATCTATGAAAAATTCCAGTCAGGATTCAGACCGCATCATAGCACTGAAACTGCGCTAGTTAAAATTACAAATGATTTACTTTTAGCTTCTGACCAAGGCTGTATCTCAATACTGGTCCTACTTGATCTCAGCGCTGCGTTCGACACTATAGATCATAAAATACTCTTGGATCGACTACAAAACTACACTGGTGTTCAAGGACAGGCATTAAGCTGGTTCAGATCGTATTTATCGGACCGTTATCATTTTGTCTGTTTAAACGGGGAACAATCAAAGATAACGTCAGTAGACTATGGAGTACCGCAAGGATCGGTTTTAGGCCCTCTGCTATTCTCAATATATATGCTGCCACTTGGTAATATTATAAGAAAACATGGAATTAATTTCCACTGTTACGCTGACGACACTCAATTATATATTTCATCACGACCAGACGAAAACACTAACTCATCTAAATTGACAGAGTGTCTCAAAGATGTAAAATGCTGGATGACGCGTAACTTCCTGCTATTAAATTCAGATAAAATGGAGGTAGGCCTATTACTTATTGGTCCAAAAAACCACTCACAAAATCTCTTACAACAAAACTTTAGTATAGACGGATGTCCTGTTACCCTATCCACTACAGTAAAACACCTGGGTGTTATACTAGACCGCAACTTATCTTTCGAAAATCATGTTTCATATGTTAGAAGGACAGCCTTTTTCCACCTTAGAAACATTGCTAAGCTACGTAACATGCTATCTCTCTCTGATGCAGAAAAGTTAGTTCATGCATTCATGACCTCGAGACTAGATTACTGCAATGCTTTATTAGCCGGTTGTCCTGCATCCTCAATAAACAAGCTACAGTTAGTACAGAATGCAGCTGCTAGAGTTCTTACTAGGTCAAGAAAATATGATCATATAACACCGATTTTATCATCTCTGCACTGGTTACCTATTAAGTTCCGTATCAACTACAAAGTACTACTACTGACCTATAAAGCCCTAAATGGTTTAGCTCCTATGTACTTAACGGACCTTCTCTCGCCCTACAATCCACCGCGTTCCTTAAGATCACTAAATTCAAGACTTCTGGTCATTCCTAGGATATCTAAGTCCAGTAAAGGAGGGAGGGCATTCTCGCATTTAGCTTCAAAACTCTGGAATAGCCTTCCCGATACGGTCCGAGGCTCTGACTCGCTGACACAGTTTAAAACTAGATTAAAGACGCATCTCTTTAGTCAAGCATTCACACAATGCTTACCTTTCAGTCCTCTGTTATGCCATACGGAACCGTTTGCCACTGAAATTGCTTAACGCACCAGTGCTCGACAGCCTTTTAGACAAACGGGTCGGCCCGTATGGTTGGGTTGCGTTGCGGAGAGTTTGGGTTGCGGAGAGTTCATGAGATAGTGGTTTTCTAACACCGACACCCGTACAATGGAAATTATTATGAACATCAGCTATGCTAATTATTTCCCATCTGCCTTTCTGCTGTTATCTCGGGACGCTTGTCCCGAGAAAAATGGCGTTCGTCAGGTCCAGTCTTGTATCCAGCATCTCACGGGGGTTTCGGATGCCCCACCGCCTGTGATGAGAAGACCAACGCCTGTGAAGAGACGACTCACCGCCTGCGACATGTTATGGCACCCTTTTATACATAAACAATATTTATATTTAATACTTATATATAAAAATATGAATGTAAGCCAGAGGAGAACTGGCCCCGACTGAGCCTGGGTTCTCCCAAGGTTTTTTTCTCCATCCAATCTGATGGAGTTTTGGTTCCTTGCCACTGTCGCCTTGCTTTTGGCTTGCTTTTGGCTTGCTTAGTCGGGATTATTTAGGATTATTTAATATTTAACAATATTATCGATCTGTGTTGTACTACTTTCATGTTATCACTGTGAAGCTGCTTTGATACAATCTGTATTGTGAAAAGCGCTATATAAATAAATGTGACTTGACTTGACTATTTGACAGAATAGAATCCCATGTCTCATCATCCATTGCACATTCTAAATCTCTTTCCCATATTACTTTCAGACTTTTACTTGTATTGTTTTTAACCCAGGGGCAGATATTATACCATTTTGAGGCTTTGGACAGTATAGGTAGTAGCAGAAAGGTCTCTATAGGATTTTTCCCATTTAATAACCTAACACTTCCTTTCAAACAATCTCTGATTTGTAAATACTTCCAAAAATGGTCAGGACCCTCCAAGTTAAATTTTCTTTTGATATCATCGTATGACATAAATATGTCTCCCTCCAGCAGATCACCTATAGTTCTAATACCTTTTCTTAGCCATTGTGCCCAGTCTCGGGGCATGACGGAATACAGAACTGGTTCGCGCGCAGGCACCGGCTCCGAACCGGTTCTCAAAATGCTTTGGTGGGCCGCAGCAGTGCATCAGCAGTGGCCAGCAGTGCATCGTGAATGAAGTTTACCATTTGCGCGTCTTTTTAGTACCAGTTTAAACATTCAAGCGATTTTAAACTAATCAGCGCTCGCGCGCTCTGTGGGATGATTTTCTATGAGCACATTCATAGAAAATCCGCCTCAAGAACAGCTGGCCAGTAACAAAAGTTATTTTTCACGGATTATATTGCTTTAACATGCAAAACTGTGACAATTTCGGTCTTCGTGAGTATAATAGTCAAAACATAGTCGGTTTTGTCTTTAATAAACATAAAACACATGCCAGTATAATGAACACAGAATCCGTGCACTAGCTCTTAAAGTGACTGCAATCACATTTGTCGGTCATTAATTTTGTCGTCAAAACAACAAAAGAGAGCTTTAAGTTAAGGGAATCAGGATTAATAGCCTATGTATTTAATTTATTCAGGACTAAAATACTATCCAGTGTTATTTTCCATTTGATTACTTTATTCAGTTTCTGTCTATGAATAAAAACTTTTCTCTTTATTTGTCTTTAATTTATTCTATTGTATTTATTTGTGCAACTTTTTTCAATTTAATTGAACAATTTAAATCAAGCTTCGTGCTGTGTAAAATCTTAACAACATTACCCCATTGTAAAAATGCAATGAGGGCAAACATTCAGGCAAGATAAATAATAAGTCACAGCAGTTAAATCTGTATCTGTTTTTGCATGTTCAAACTTTAAAATCATTCATATTAACTGCTTAATAGATTTTTTCTCTGGAAGTATAGGTTTGGAAATTTTAGAGAAATTCTAAATTAATGCATTACAGTTGAACTAAACCTATTATATTTTAGTCATCTGAATTGTTTTAGATAACAGCTATGGATGATAATAACAGAAGTACAGAAACAACATTTTTATTTTGGGACGGTTGACATTCACTTTAGGACGGTTCCAGGACGGAGGTGAAAAAAGTTAGTCTGGAGCCCTGAGTTCAATAAAGTTACTGAGTAACTTTTATAGAAAGGCCACATTCTGTTGCTCCGTCCAAGAAAACAGTTGCCTTCGAGCAACACGCGTTTTGTTCCTCAAAATTGCATTTTTGACTGAATCAGACGAGTAAATGATTCAAGCAGGCTACCCATTTATAAATACAGTCGTTTGTTGGGTTAAGCAAATTGTGATTTTTGAACGACTCGTTTGAATAAAGGATTCAACTCCCTCATTAAGATGGAGACTTGCCGCCACCTACTGGCGGTGTTAGTTTCATGGTTAAAAAGTAGACGTTTTAAGGGAGAAGTTCGATTTGCCTCATGCACATTTTTTTCGTTATTTGCAAATTAGACATTATGTTAAGTCCAAAGTTAGTAATTTTGAACTTCTCCCGGAGAAGCATGTTTTTTTAAATTTTTTTTTTTAATCCTCCTGATTCTAGGCATCTTATTTCTAAATTTGTTTGTTTATTTGGAAGCTGCGCCGCAGCTTCTACTGTAAGGTTTAAAGAGGCCTGGGAGGAAAACCTAGGAGTTGAGCTCTCCGATGACACGTGGGATAGATGCTTGGCTACGATACATGCCTGTTCAATCAACAGCAGGCACCAACTGATCCAATTTAAAGTTATTTACCGTTTGCATTATACTAAAGATAAATTGCATAAAATATACCCTTCTGTTTCACCAATGTGCGACAGGTGTAAGGTGGCAGAGGATACAGCTTCCCATGCTTTCTGGTTTTGCCCTTTACTATCTGGATTTTGGTCAAGCATTTTTGACTGGTTTTCTAAGGCTTGTAACACGCCCCTTTCACTGGACGCTGAACTTGCCATCTTTGGCTTCTCGCAGCATACCTCTCGCCTTTCAGGCGCATTACAACAGTCTTTAATGCTAGGTATGGTCGTGGCTAAGAAACTAGTGCTTAAAAACTGGAAGTCACCCTCGCCCCCTTCCTTCCGGATGTGGATTACGGACATGGTCTCTGTCATACAGATGGAAAGGCTTCGACATTTGAGGTCTGATTCTATGGAAAAGTTTTCCGCTGCTTGGGATTCATTTCTGGGACACTTGGACAAGTTAACAACTCAGTCGGCCTCCAGTGACTCCTCTAAGGCTTAGGCCACATATTCCCTCTGGGCACCTAGTCTGATCTGCAGCCTTTTACTAATGTACTAATGTTTGTTTGTTTTCTTTGTTTTTTTTTTGTTTTTTTTTTTTTTTTTTTGTTTGTTTGTTTTTTTCTCGTTTTCTCCCCTGTGAGTGTGTAGTCCGAGCCATTGTTTGTTGTTTGTTTTGTGTTTTAACTTGAAAAATCCTTTAAAATAAAGTACAAAAAAAAGTAGACGTTTCATTTTAATTTTTTCAATCATTTCATATTTCTACCTACATTTTTTTTACATTTAAAACATTAATCTCTTAACATAATTTATGCAATTATAATTTGCTGTGTAAATCCACATGCCTGATGCCATGTCTAAACAGCCTGTGTCAATCCAAAAATTGATTTTATTGATACCGACTTTCTTTTTTTTTTTGCATAGTAGCCATAAACCTTGTCTTTGCATTCTGATTGAATTTGTTGACTAACTAATCTGACTATTTAAGAATCTGACATAAGAGGACAGATACATGACAATGATCCTGCATTATATTGTATTAAAATGACGTTGTAAGCCTACCACTAAACTTTGACTATATAGGCATGTTGCATATTGCTTGTTCTAGGAACCTCAAAGCATATTTAAATTATCTAATTTGCTACTCCATCATGATGGTTGTAGTGCCCAAACATAAACTCAAGGCCAGGGGCATAAAGGCCATAAATCACAAATAGACTTTATAACAACAAATATATTATTTATTATTCATATAATGTTGTTGCATCACATATATTAGTCCAAATTTGACCCATTGAACATTTTTGTGGCCAGAGTGTCCTGGAAATTTAACTTTCTATAAATCCTCATTGTCTCCTGCTGATGTTACATGGTAGTCCTTATGTGACCAATTGAACATGTTTGTGGTCGAAGTGTCCTCGATCTTGCTGTTCATCATCATTGATATTTGACCTTTTGAACACTTCTGGCCAAAGAGATCTCGATCCTGAAATTTCTAGACATTCTCATTGTCTCTTCTGTAGTTTCAAGGTTCATAGGGAAAATTATGACATTAATCATAGACTTTGTTTAAAAATAAAGTCCATCTATATACAAAATAATGTCAACTAGACTCTTTATTCAGACTATTATCAGTCATATCAGTGAATCAGATCACCATATGATGACTATAACATCATCAATAAATGACCAACATCAGCTGATGTTTTCTATTGCCATAACAAAGGTGTAAAAAAAAAACAGTTAAAGCAGCCAGAGAAACACTAATATTAAAAACATAAAGGTCAAGATCTGATCTCAATCATGGTGACATCACATTTCAGTGACAGTTAAAGTTTTTCGCACTTTATTTGAATTATATGGTTATATGGCACTTTATGTGAATTTTATGGTTTTTGTTTGCTGCCAGTCATTTGACCCTTTTTTTTACAATTTTTGTACAATGAAGATATTTGATTATTATAATGCAGGAAATACCTGTAAATGTGTGTGTGGTGGTGGGGGGGGGGCGTGGTTCAGCGCCGTCTGCAGCGGGAGAGTGGAGGAAGAGCCGAGCGGGAGGTAAGTGGGTCAAGTTCAAATGATAAACACCTGTCTGTGATTGCAGTGATTGGCGTTGGGAGAGCGTACTTAAGCGGGCCAGGTGGACGCTATAGGGGAGAGACTGGAGCTTGTGTGCGGATGTCCGGGACTGGAGCTGAGACTGATCGTGTTTGATCTGTGATCGTGTCAGAGAGAAGCAGTGAACAGCGGAAAGAGTTTTGTTTATTTATGACTGTTTTGTGATAAGTGCTGAGGCGCTGTGGAAAGAGTATTGTTGTAAAAATAAAGCACACGAGCTCCAGCATTCGCCGACCCCTTGCCTTCTTCCATCACCCTTACGTAACCTGAACATCGACTTCATCACACTGGTGCCGAAACCCGGGATGGAAGGAGAGACCGCTGCCAGAGGTCCTATGTCGACGCCGTTTGCGGAGATCATCCAGGCGCTCGCGGGACTACATCAGCAACATCAAGCGGCCCTGTTGAAAATGGAGGAGCAGCAGGAACGAAGACTCGACGCGCTCCTCCAGGAACAAAGGGCCGCCCGAGAGCAGTTCCGGAGCTGGGTGGATCAGGGGGTCCAGCTCCCGGCCTCGGCCCCAACCCTGCACAAGATGGGTCCCCGGGACGATCCAGAGGCCTTCTTGGACCTCTTTGAGAGGTCGGCCGAGGCGGGGAAATGGCCGGAAGCTGACTGGCCGATGCGCCTCATCCCTTTGCTGTCGGGGGAGGCGCAGCTCGCAGCTCAACAACTGCCGGTCAGCAGCCTCCTGGTTTACAAAGACCTCAAGCGCGCCATCCTACAGCGGGTCGGCCGGTCACCAGAGCAAAGCAGACAGCGATTCCGCTCCCTCGAGTTGGGGGAAGCCGGCCGGCTCTTCGTCTTCGTGCAGCAGCTCCGGGACGCCTGCCGCAAATGGCTGGTGGCCGAGGGACGCGACGTCGAAGGAGTCATCGAGCTGGTGGTACTGGAACAATTAATCGCGAAACTGCCGAAGAGGACTGCGCAGTGGGTCCAGTGCCACCGGCCGACGTCGCTGGACCAGGCCATCACATTGGCGGAGGACCAGCTGGTGGCGTGTCCTGGGGTCGGCGAGCCCCTTTCAACATCTCTCTCTCTCCCCTCTCCCTCTCTCTCTCACCCTATCCCTGCTCCCAGGTCCCGAGGCGGCATTCCACCACGACCGGCGCCCCGCTGGAGGTCTGGCCCGAACATCGAGCCGGTTCCGGCGCCGCGTGCACCGCCCCGGGGAGGAATATCAGCCGGGAGTATTTCTCCGTCCTCTGGCCCCGCGCTCTCCACGCGCCAGTCCCTTGACCCGCTTCCCGCCGCCGGGGTGGCGGGGAAGCCTGGGCTGGCCTGCTGGCGCTGTGGGGATCCGGGCCATTTCATTGATAGGTGCCCCGTAATGGAGGTGGACACCTTGATTCGGGTCCCCTATGCGCCACAGGCCGCCCCCGATCAGACTGGGCTGTATCAGATACCTGTGAGTATTAAGGGGGATACGTATCATGCTTTGGTGGATTCGGATTGTAACCAGACCTCAATCCATCAAAGTTTGATTCAGCCAGTGGCATTGGATAAGAGCCGTGAGGTTATGGTGCGGTGTGTGCACGGCGAGCTGATGGGTTATCCTGTCGTGCCAGTCATGATCCAATTTAGGGGACAAAAGCATAGTGTGGAGGTGGCAGTTAATCCGCACCTCCGGCACCCGCTAATTTTGGGGACCAATTGGCCGGGATTTCAATCCTTATTGGCATGTTTGTGTGCGGGTGCTCCTGGGCAAAAACAAGGGCGCCGGACGGGATCGATTGTTCAGGCTGGTGAAGCTGTGCCGGGACCGTTGGAGGCTGTTCCGGAGGAATCGAGCGTAGCCGAAAATAACATCTTTTCGGACCGCGATGACTTTCCTCTGGAACAGTCCCGAGATGACACGCTAAAAAATGCGTTTGAGCAGGTCCGAGTCATCGACGGCCAGCGGGTCCGGCCAGATCAGCCGCTCACGTATCCGTATTTTGCCATGATTAAGGATAGGTTGTATCGGGTGACCCAGGACACCCAGACAAAACAAGATACAACCCAATTATTAGTTCCTAAGAGCCGTCGGGAAATGCTATTCCAGGCGGCTCATTGTAACCCGATGGCTGGGCACCTCGGGCAGGCAGCCACATTAAATCGTCTAATGACCCGATTTTTCTGGCCGGGCATTCATGAGAACGTGCGCAGGTGGTGTGCGTCTTGTCAGGAATGTCAGTTAGTAAATCCTCCGGCCCATAGTAAAGCACCATTGTGCCCCCTTCCGTTAGTCGAGGTCCCCTTCAAACGAATTGGCATGGACCTCATCGGGCCATTAGAACGATCAGCGCGGGGGCATCGCTTTGCATTAGTCCTGGTGGATTATGCAACGCGATACCCCGAAGCAGTGCCACTTCGCAACATCTCGGCTATAAGTGTTGCGAGTGCACTGTTTCAATTAATCTCCCGGGTGGGAATCCCAAAAGAGATTCTCACCGATCAGGGCACGGCGTTTATGTCACGTACTATACGCGAACTATATGAGTTATTGGGCATTAAATCGATTCGCACCAGCGTCTATGACCCACAAACAGACGGCTTGGTGGAACGATTTAATCGCACATTAAAATTCATGATTCGTAAGTTCGTGCGGGAAGACGCCAAAAATTGGGATAAATGGTTAGAACCCCTCTTGTTCGCTGTACGGGAGGTCCCCCAAGCCTCCACGGGGTTTTCCCCCTTCGAGCTTCTCTATGGGCGCCAGCCCCGCGGGGTTTTGGATGTTCTTAGACAGGCTTGGGAGGACGGACCTTCAAATAGTAAAAATGAAATTCAATACGTCCTGGACCTGCGAACAAAACTCCACACGTTGGGGCGGCTCTCTATGGAGAATTTGTTGCAGGCGCAGGATAAACAAAGTCGGTTGTACAACAGGGGGGCTAAACTACGTAAATTTGCACCGGGAGATAAAGTACTCGTATTACTTCCCACATCCAGCTCAAAATTACTCACCAAGTGGCAAGGACCATTTGTGGTCACACGGCGGGTCAATGATCTTAACTATGAGATTGCTCGCTCAGATAGGGGGGGGGACACATCAAATATACCACCTCAACCTCCTTAAAAAGTGGAATGAGGTGGAGTCAGCAATGCTGGCGACGGTGGTGAGTGGGGAGGAGGATCTCGGGCCAGAGGCGAATATAAAAGTACAATCCTCTCCTCTAGCCGTTTGTGGGGATCACCTCTCTTCGTCCCAGATCGCTGACGTGCGACATCTGCAGGCGGAATTCGCGGATGTGTTCTCACCTCTCCCTGGGCGAACAGATCTCATACAGAACCATGTTGAGACTGAGCCGAGCGTGGTTGTTCGCAGCCGGCCGTATAGATTGCCGGAACACAAGAAAAAAGTGGTTCAGGATGAATTAGCGGCGATGCTGGATATGGGAGTAATAGAGGAATCCAACAGTGACTGGGCAAGCCCGATAGTTTTAGTACCTAAAACAGACGGCACCGTCCGGTTCTGTGTGGATTATCGCAAGGTGAATGCTGTATCGAAATTCGATGCATATCCAATGCCAAGGGTTGACGAGTTACTTGATCGGCTAGGCACGGCTCGTTTTTATTCGACACTGGATTTGACGAAGGGATATTGGCAGATCCCCTTATCTCCAATGTCCAAAGAAAAGACTGCTTTCACGACGCCGTTCGGATTACACCAATTTGTCACACTTCTGTTCGGTTTGTTCGGGGCACCCGCTACCTTCCAGTGCTTGATGGACCGGATTCTACGGCCGCATGCTGCATATGCCGCGGCATACTTGGATGATATTATCATCTATAGTAATGACTGGCAGCGGCATATGCAGCATTTGCGAGCGGTTCTCAAGTCGCTGAGGGGAGCGGGGCTCACGGCTAACCCAAAGAAGTGTGCGATTGGGCGCGTGGAAGTTAGGTATCTGGGCTTCCACTTGGGTCATGGACAGGTGCGTCCCCAAATTGATAAGACAGCAGCGGTTGCGACCTGCCCGAGACCCAAGACCAAAAAGGAGGTTAGACAGTTCCTGGGGCTAGCAGGATATTATAGAAGGTTTGTGCCTAATTATTCGGACCTTGCTAGCCCGCTGACTGATCTAACTAAAAAGGGGGCGCCAGATACCGTCCAGTGGACGGAGCAGTGTCAGCAGGCTTTCACCCAGATAAAGGCAGCCCTGTGTGGTGGCCCGCTCTTACAGGCTCCTAACTTTTCTCTCCCTTTTTCTCTGCAGACGGACGCGTCAGACAGGGGGTTGGGTGCGGTCTTGACCCAGGAGATAGAGGGTGAGGAGCGGCCGGTGCTGTACATTAGTCGTAAGCTCTCTAAGAGAGAGACGATGTACAGCACCATTGAGAAGGAGGCGTTAGCCATCAAATGGGCCGTTCTCACTCTCCGCTATTATCTCCTGGGCCGAGAGTTCACCCTCTGTACTGACCACGCTCCCCTGCAGTGGCTCCACCGCATGAAGGATGCCAACGCGTGGATCACCTGTTGGTATCTAGCTTTACAACCTTTTAAATTCAAGGTGATCCACAGGCCGGGTGCACAGATGGCTGTGGCTGACTTTCTCTCCCGGAGGGGGGGGGAGGCTGCAGGCCGGACGGCTCCCCGGCCTGAGTCGGACGGTGGGGGTATGTGGTGGAGGGGGCGTGGTTCAGCGCCATCTGCAGCGGGAGAGTGGAGGAAGAGCCGAGCGGGAGGTAAGTGGGTCAAGTTCAAATGATAAACACCTGTCTGTGATTGCAGTGATTGGCGTTGGGAGAGCGTACTTAAGCGGGCCAGGTGGACGCTACAGGGGGAGAGACTGGAGCTTGTGTGCGGATGTCCGGGACTGGAGCTGAGACTGATCGTGTTTGATTTGTGATCGTGTCAGAGAGAAGCAGTGAACAGCGGAAAGAGTTTTGTTTATTTATGACTGTTTTGTGATAAGTGCTGAGGCGCTGTGGAAAGAGTATTGTTGTAAAAATAAAGCACATGAGCTCCAGCATTCGCCGACCCCTTGCCTTCTTCCATCACCCTTACGTAACCTGAACATCTACTTCATCACAGTGTGTTTTTCGGTTTATTTAATTTAGGATGTTTCACTTTATAATGTTACCGTTTTTTTGCGGGGGCTGCCGGTCATTTAACCGTTTTATCATTTAATTGTTTTGTTACTGTTTAATTACAGATTATATTTGTAATTTTACATACATTTTTATGCAATTTAAGAAAACAGAAAAAATACTGTATGAAAAATACAATTAATTTTCTGTATAAAAAATGTGAATGACTGGAATTTGTCATTAATGTCACAATAACTCAAATAACAGCTGCATTTTTATTTTACAGATATTATTGTAATTTGACCGTGTTTTGAGTACAATTTAAAATGAAAGTAAATGATTGTCAAAAAAATCACAGTTATTTTCTTTGACAGTGTACTCATTGACTGCTTTGATGTTCAGCCATACAAGAGTCCTTATTTTACCTACTGAACATATTTTTGGCCAAAGAGTTCTTGAAAATTAAGCTCATAAACAGAATGACCTCTTATCATGTGATTTCAGCCAGACAGATATTTGACCTACTGAACATGTTTCTGGCCCAAAAGTACTTGATCTTGAACTTTCCATACATGTACTCAGACTCCAACAGATGCTTTCTAAGCCATAGAGAAGTCCATCTGAGCTATTGAACTCATTTCTGGTCAAAGGTTCTCTAAAGGTTTTAAACAATATAAACTTATAGACTCCTTATAATGTAATATAAGCTATTCAGAGGTTCATTTTTGACCTAATGAACATAGTTCTGACCCACGGGTACTCCTGAACTTGGATTACAAATTTAAGAATATTTTTTTATTTAGATTCTGTATATTAAATTTAGCATTAGCAACAGGGGATGATATCTGCTAATCCTGTTTTCAGTTTGCTGAGACTCCCACCCTTTGTCTCACTGACAAAGTAAAGGTTCGATCAATCTCAGGTTAATTGGATTAGCATCTCAAGGCTCGAATAACTGCTATGCTGTCATCTCATGATCAGGGCTGGGGAATATTCCTGTAACCATAAATCATGCATTTACATTTGCTTTGTTACATTTGCTTTGTTTCCTCACCCCTTGAAATGGATAAGAACAGTTCTGTATATTAGTTTAGTCAGACGATTTTTGAGATGACTATCTTTCCCAAAAGTACTTGATCTTGAACTTTCCATACATACTCATATAACAGATGCTTCCTAAGCCATAGAGAAGTCCATGTCTAAGCTATTGAACTCATTTCTGGTCAAAGGTTCCTCAAAAGGTTTTAAACAATATAAACTTATGAATGAAATGATCACATTTAAGAGTTCCTTTTGACCAGGTTTTCAAAAACCTGTGATTAAGCATAACATTCCTGGATCTGTTGAATTATACAGTCAATCACACAAAATTAACAATTAATATAATTAGAGATTAGTGTACCAGGCCACGGCGTGATGGTTTTGAAAATAAAAGAAATACCTTATCATATTTTGTCTTGTTTTGTTTTTTGGTATAACAAATGTGTTTTATAAACCATAGCAGTAATTTAACACTGAGGGTTTTGCTGTGAACACATCTCTGTCTCTTGTCTGATATTAAGGGAAGTGGCGAAAGATTCGAGTCCCAGCTGAGCGAGAACGTCTTTACCCTCACACCAAAGATGAGTGAACTGCAGACACATTTTCTATAGGTGTGAATGTGTGTTTTACTGCCTACAACCCTCGGAACAATGTTAAATCTATGTTTATGTGTCTGATAACTGCACTGAATCGACATCACTTTTGCTCCCGCAAGTAATGCAGACATTAGTTTTTAAATTTCATCCAAAAATCAATGGTAATGGCATTGAATCATGTTACAATGCAATGTTGGTTTAACATCATGCTTGCACTCTCAGAAGATACACAATAAGTGACTTAATGCCACACAGCCTGAAATCAAATGGAAATAAAAGAAGACAATGCATCTCTGAAGATCTGATTGAACACCTCCACAAACAGCATTACCAGCTTCACTTATTACTAACCAAACTGACTTTATCTCTGCCAGACGTCAGCAGAAGCTCTTATTGAGAATGAACAGAGGTTTATATGTTATTTTATTCACAATGTTTGGTCACCTTCACACCATGTCATTTTTATGTGAGTTATGGTCTTCTATGGTCAGTGTATACTAAAACACATAATATGTTGCAACTGGAACCAGAAACACGGGTGATCATAAAGTAGAATAATTCATTAATCTTATCAATGACCAATAGTGTTTTTTTATTATTAATAGAGAATAATTCAGTAATCTTATCACTGACCAAGAGTGGTTATTTATTATTACAGATTATTTTCATCAACAAAGCTTTCTTGTTACAGATACTTATTCAACTGTATCAAAGACCACAAACTCTTATTAAGGCAGCCATCTAGTGGCTATATTGAAATTTCGTCTTGCTTTAACTGCGTTAGGTTTCCAAGAGATGGCAGCAACCTCCCCCTAAATCATGGCACATTTTTCATATTATCATCATGAATGAAATTGCTTTCTTCTCGTGTGGGAAGTGCCGAAGTGATGACGTCACTTTGTAGGACAACTCGGAAGCTAGCGGCGCATGGGTTCCCTTGATCGAAAATCTATGCATTTTTCCCATAGACTTTTGGAAAATCGCAAAAAATAATATCTGTGTTTAACTAAGAGTTGTGACCCTTACACGTTTTGTCTATCAAGATAATCTTTACAAGTTAATCCAAAATTTATACATTTTGAAGACTTTTAATGTCTCCTCTAAAGTTTTTAAAAAACACAAGCATACACTGTAGTATTCCTGCTTTGGTTACGTTTTTATAACGCACTTCATGGTGAGAGGAAGAACGACAACATGAAGATCGTTTACTTCTTTTAATGTCTCCTCCCGGCAATAGTCCACAACAACATAACACACAGTACGCACATTTCACTCCCTCCGCCTCTAAGCAGGCACTATTTAACATTAGTATAAGTGTGCAACAACACTATATTGAGAATGAGGAGTCACGTGCCGATTTGAGCTGGTCGGCCATACGCACAACCGGCACTGCGTCATAAGCTGCGTTCCATTCGACAGGGTCCCTACGCAGTGTTCACTGCTCCCTACTCCCTGAACACGGTACATCAGGTGAAGTGGACTTCGCTGACGATAGGCTCTATGCACAACTGCACTACTTCCTGAACTTCAGCCAGCTTCTTGTTTCCTGTATACCATTATTGGACAATTTGATTAATTCAGGTGTGCTTGACCTCAGTAGTCACGGCAACAATAATCAAACACACCTGAATTAATCAATGTATCCAATAATGCCAGACAGGAAATAAGAAGCTGGCTGAAGTTCAGGAAGTAGTGCAGTTGTGCATAGAGCCTATACCGCTCATTTGGAATGCCCTGCAAACGTCATCAGTTAAGTTAAGTTAACGTACGGGGTTCCGCAGATTATGATAATAAAACAAATAGATATAGGCTTACATTAATATTTCAATTGAATTTAATATCACATTTAATATATATATATATAATATACAATAATAAATAAAAATATGATAAGGTAAATTCTGAGGTAAATGGTTGTGGTAATCGTTTATAAAGTCCCAAGGACATGCAAAAAATAGCATATGTAAATGTAATATTCACCCCAATAACCGTTAAAAAAATACTTAGTTAGTATAATAATGACAAAATGTATGCATACTTACACACAAACAAACTCCTCCATCGTTATTTACGACCGCTCTGACTGGTGATGACGTGACGCGCAATGACAGTTGGGTGATTCCGCTCTCGACTTCCTGTGAAGTGATGTATCGATGTTCACTTATTCCCTACGCCGTTTGCAGTGCCCTTCCAACTGAACATGTTCGTTCCCTTCGGATTGGAATCTCACTTAAGATGGCGAAATACCCTGTCGAGTCCACTTCGCAGTTCACTAACGGTCGAATGGAACGCACCTATAGACCATTTCAAAAGATGTAAACAACACTGGTCCAGAAGCATTTCCTGTTTCAGTTTGTAACTGTTTTCTTTATTTCACATGTAAAGAAAACTTCTTAAAGATGTTTGTTTAACTTTTTGATTCAGTTTTAAATGGTCTGATGGTTGTATTTTATCCCAGCTTTTATGTAGTGTTAAAAAACTGAAACAGGAAGTGCTTCTGGGCCAGTGTTGTTTACATCTTTTGAAATGGTCTATAGAATGTCTCTGAATAGGTTCACGCCCACTTTTGGGGGAAACAAACTAGACTCCCCATAGACTTCAAAACAAAATAACGGCAAAACCCAACGCCCGTACACAGCGGACATGCGTAAATAACTTAAGAAAATACTTATATACACCATGTCAAGTAATTATATGTCCACCCTGCCTGCTAGAGCGTGAAAGATACATTTTTTATACCCGTTATCAAGCCCAGGCTATCTGCCATCATCATCATAAATTCATAAGATATACTTTAAGGTTTTTTACTTTAAAAAACGAAATAAAATCATTCACTGGCTTGCCTGTTGACTCGACGAGGTACAAATAAATGTCCGGGTAAGACACCTCTGGCCACTGGGTGGGGTTGTTACCCCAATTTCACATAGGGAGAATAAAGGGACATGTTTTTAAATTGGCCAAATTAAGTTTTTGTATGTATCTTCCATGCTCTATGGCAGGCAGAGTGGACATATAATTACTTGACATGTTTTATGTAAGAGATTTCTTAAGTTATTTACGTCTGTCGGCTGTGTATGGACGTTGGTTTTTGCCGTTATTTTGTATTGAAGTCTATGGGGAGTCTAGTTTGTTTTTTCCCAAAAGGGGGCGGGGACAAAATTGACAGTTAAGTTCCCGGATGTGCCGGTTGTGCGTATGATGGTAGGAGACGCTATCGGTTACCAGTGGCAACGCCTTTAGAACCTTGTTAGAGTTCCCCACAGAGACGCGACTAAACATTCCAGAGCTCCTTAATTTTCGCACATTTATTATTTTGAAATATTCGTTTTCATTTATATAATACATTTGCTATATGGATTTTTACATCATAGAAATAATTATATAAATCATTACATTATTATAATAATTGTTTGGCATTAAAACACCATTGATAATGTAATGCAGACTGAGACTCTCATACCTAAAAAGATGTTTGAGCCTTTTTTATTGTCCTGTTACAAATCAATGTTTTTTACTTTGTTCAACGAGCAGTTCATGGGTTGAAGCTCTTAATTTTGATCTCTTAGAGAGCACGAGATTGATGCATTTAACCTTAAAATGTACTCGAACCCCCCTAGAGGCACAGAGTCCACCCAACATCCACAAGTACAACAACGTTCCTTTAAAGTCAGTAAAACTGTAAATGCCATATTAAAAAGTCCTTGGAAAAAATATACCTTTGGCCTGCTTAAGAGGGGACATCCTGCCCAGGGGGCCCTGAACTCTTAATCCGGCCCTGCCGGCGACGAGGACCGGTGCTCTACGAAATTTCCCGGAAGATTTTTTGGTCCCACTCCGCCCTAGCCTGGATGCCAGCCCGAACTCCGCCCACAACATTTTTTGGACGGGAAGTTCAGTCTGGACTCTATCCATTGAGGAGTAATTATGATCGGTTCAGAAACCATCGGGCCAATCAAATTGCCAGGGCGGGCTTCATACGATGATGGACAGGTGATCTGAAGGGACGTAATCATCACGTTATCAAAGAGCGCTTACTGTCTTCCCTCAGAGTTGACTGCAGCTGGAGAATTGAGATGTACAGATTCCGCTGTCGCGTCTGTTGTGATATAAAATCGACAGGGCATTAATTTTAATAGACAAACAGAAAACTGCAATCAAGGCATTTGTCGATTGGAAAGATAATTTTGCCATCCCACATGATTCGGGAAAAGTGTAACTTATCAGCTGGCTCTGACGGTCGCTAAGAAGATGGGGCGTAATGAAAAGCCTGTGGTCGTTGTGGTTTCTCCTTTGGTCGCATTCATGAAGGAGTAAGTAAAAGAAGCAACACTCGTTATTTAACTTCTAAAATAAGTAAAGCTGGGCTACGTTCTGTATTTGACAACTGTATGCAAAGTAGCTGACTTACTGCGTTGCTCTGATTGGTTGTAGGTTTACCGACTATCCAATTGAGTGCAGAGTTGTTTTTTTCCTGGTTCGGTTAAGACACGCCTCATAATCAAAGCCAGACGGAGGGGTTTCAGACTCATCTTCCGATAGGAAACTGAGTACATGACGAAGTCAGGCTAACTCCGCCCGTAATCTTAATTATAACTTAATTATAAAATTTATTCATTTCAACAAAACCAGTTGCATGTTACCATATCAAGTACATTTAAGTTGAACTGACATTTTTTCAGTGTATTACAGAGCAAATTAAATGTAATATTGTAACGTTTACATTTATTTCCTTTTTTACAATGTAACCCTTAACATGATGATATGTTTGGAACTATTTGATTTCTCCTAAATTAATAACTTTAGTTTGGCAATTCATTACAATCATGTAGAATGATGGATTTGGATCAGCCTAGCAAGTGTAGCGGACCTCGTCTCACACCACAAAGAACTCAACGACACCACTGGCTTCAGTGGAGAAAGAGGACAGAAAATCAATACGCACGCCTTCAGGGTTTACTCTGAGCTCATTTTATACAATAAAGTTTTGCATTACAACAACTTTGTCTCTCATTTATAAAAATTCACATTCACACAAAACATTTTAAAGAAATAAAATAAAATAGTTGCATATTTTTACATTAATATTATAGCCAATATGTCTCAATTTCTTAGATCGTATAGTGTTTTTTTCCTTATTCAAAACAATTAAACATACCTACTTAGGTAAAGTTGGTTTTATATTCGCACATTCGCGTTAAAGAACTTTTCAATTAAATAGTCAATGAAGCAATTTTTTTTCAGATTCGAAGCAGCTACAAGATAGTGAACTACAACCTTTTCTACAATCGATCAAAATGGGCAAGTATATTTTTGATGCATGCATAATTTAGGGAATACTCAATGTAGTGTGGTAACCAAGATAGGGACCGTCTAAAAATTTAACATTGTTTTTCATCGTGTGCAAACAGACAATTACATTCTAGCCAACTATGTGTTCTAATGCAATAAAATGTCCTTTAGCAACAATAAAACTGCATTATAATGATGGTGTTTAAAAAGGTGTTTAGGAAATAATAAAGAATGAACATGTTGGCTACATGAACTGTAATCTGGTAACAATCCAGACTGTAGAAAGTGGAAAATCATGTGTAATCTCCTGAACACAGTTAATTGCTTCATTTTACATCTGTTTAAATTTTTGTTTATCTATTTATTTGAAATCAAAATGAACAAGAACAGTGTTGGTGTTGGTTTTAATAATAACATATGATTTATTTCAATAGGTTTTAAAAGGATGGGCCGACTGTTGGACAAGTTGGATCGTCTTGTCTGGACCCTACAGAACATACTACTACAGCCCATGTCTTTCTGTTTTATCCACCTCTGTTTTTCTAAGTGTAATAAAGACTTATACAGACTCAATATAAAGACTTAATAAAGACAGTGTGACAGTGTTCTCCAGGCGTTGAATAAAAAGAATGGCCCAACGTTTTTTTATTCTTTCCTGTTGTATATATAGCATCTTCAGTTAAAGTTAAACTCTCACAATAACACAATTCGTTTGAATTGATTGATGTTTACAGTCCTGCAGAAATATCACTGTCCATGGTACTGAATCCATCAGATTATTGACAAGTACTCAGAAAGCATGAAAGCAAACATGGTGTTGTTTTGGGTGTGAAGGGTGTGGATTTTGGAATAAACTGCTGCTTCAATGTATATTTTGACTGATTATAATCAAGGTTTTCTTTCTAAATATCACATGAGTGGAATGACTTAGATAGGCATGTGAGATTTTACTTAGTTATAGAAGTTACTAGTATGATTACTTAAATGTTTGTTTCATGTAATGTTTTTTTTCTGTGTTTGATATCTCAATGTAGTAACAATGCTTGCTCATTTAGTGATTATGTGATCTTTGTAATGGCCTACAAACTCCTGTGAGAGTCTTGAAGCTGACTTCTGTTAATGAAATTAAAAAATATCTTAAGTAAATCTTTAATTTAATATAATTCTGACTCCTGCTCTTCATTCATCATATCTGGTTCTGGGTCTTTGACTGTGCACCCCTGACAGGTGAACATTTAAAAGAGTAGCATAACTCCTATGGGGTTCTTCAATAGCACACCTTCCATCAAAAAAATATTACATTATCTAAATATATCTATTACTGTAATGGCTGAAAACTGTAACTTCTTTACTTCATTTAAAGAAGAATGATTTGCTTTAAAAGAACATTGAAACAAAAGTACAGTTTGACAATATCTCCCTTACTGTTTGTACAATTATCAAATGTTTATTAAAAAGATACATTCCCCTAAAGTATTTTTTGTGTGTGTGTTTCAAAGGCTGTAGTGCTTTCCTAGTGACCACACTGACTAACTACAGGTGAAATTTTGCCAATAACTCCCTTACTGTACGTACAATAAACTAATAAGTTCAAGAAAAAATTATGCTACTGTAATTCACCGAATTTTTTCCCGTTCCAAAGGCTGTAGTCCTTTCCTAGTGACCACACTGACTTACTACAAGTGCAATTTTGACAATAACTCCCTTACTGTACAATTATCAAATATATTTATATAATAAACATTATTACATGTGTTTATTACATATGTGTATGTAATAAACTGTAATTGACCTATAGTATTATATATATATATATATATATATATATATAGCTTTTTATTTTCGCTTTGCATATTTTCGGAGTTCCGTGTTCAATATCTCGTGAGCCGAATATTTGTTACTACACAAATAACATTGTTTTAATCTCCTCAAAACTTGTTTTCCTCCGGGTTTGCACTTTGCAGATGGTCCCTTCTTAGCAGCCTGCGCATAGAGATCAATGTATTTTATCCAGTGCGAAGGAAAGGTCGTTTTGAGAAAATTAATGTTGTAGCTTCTGGTGTTTTATCTGTGTTGTGTGTAGCAACAACGTTTAGTTCGCGAGTTATTGAACGCGGAAGTCCGCGAATATAAAACCAACTTTACCTAAGTGACATACCTGCAGTTTATTGAAAGAGGACAGAAAATCAACACACACGCCTTCAGGGTTTACTCTCTCTCAGCTGAAGGATGTATGAGGAAAAGACAGGTTAAACACTGTCCCCTCTAACTGCAATTCATATCATACACTGGTAACACATAAGGCTAAAAACATAAATTTTAACATCCAGAAGAAGGCTACACACATTTAACAAACTAAACAACATATCTACAAAATCAATCCACCGAAATTAATTGTGAAGAAAATTATTAAAGAGCAACTTGCAGGTTGGACACCTCTATATAGCATAGTGTAAGTTGACGATAAAACAACAAGATTTTCTGAACTGGAGTAATATATATTTAGCCATTAACGATATTGTGAGAAAAATTGTGAAAAAATAACTCCCGCGTCTACAACGCACTAACCGGAAGTGACGATTGGCGAGGCAGTCTGTTCAAGTTCAGGCTCAGGTTACAATGGATGCGAACGACGAAACCGCGTTCTGCGATATTGACGAATATGCCTATGATGACCCACAGGCAAATAATTATGAGCCTTCTAGGCGAGATAGAAGTCAGGGGGAGATCGGGAGACGAACAACGGGCAGAGGAGAGAAGTAACGTTAGAGTTGTGGTGTCGAGAAAACCAGTGGCTAATAGGGCAAGTGAGTTCATGTAAGTTAGCACCGCGGCTAACGCTGATTCATCTACTGTATGGCTATACCTTGGTGTTTTGCAATAAATCTGCTTTAGCAAACATACATTTGACTTTGTTCTTGATTAAACATCTATTTAGATTGACTTAATTTAAGCCAGCAACATTTTGTCTTCTCATATTCTATGATGACAGTGATTATGCAGACCATCCAAGCTGGTTAGCACTATCCACATTGATCATGACATAACAACAAATAAATAATGCTTTTCAAATGCAGTTTGTGATACAATTTAAAGCGAGTGAAATGTGCGCCACAAACGACCGTGTGTGTGTGTGTGTTAACAGACGCGGCAGTGAAGTCTGCTCTATTCACCTGCACATAACGCACCCAAGACCAAAAAGCCTTGTTTTTCCTTGAAGGAAAATGATGGATATGATGTCCTGACAGGCTGGAATTCGTGCAACAACCACAAACACAATAATTTACCATTATGGCTTCGATCTAAAACTATATGTCTCTCGCTACTGCTCTAACTACATCAACACCCAGCAATGAGAAAGCGGCCGCGAGCTGATTTGTTTTCCTCGGGCTACGTCATATGACGCGTTGCTTGCTGGAAAGGCGTTATTCCAGAGCCTAGCGCATTTTCATCAAAATCTCTACATCAAATGAGATTTCATTAGTAATTTTTACATAAGTGTTTTTAAAAGAGCTCTGCAGACAATTTAAAGTCTTAATTCAGAAATAAAATCAACCTGCATGTTGCTCTTTAACACTGGAAAACCTGCACTCTAATTTGGCGCGCAGGCAGAAACATTAAACAAACACGTGCGTTTGTAAAACCACAAAAATACATTAAACCGTGGACAGAAAAACCCTGATATAGAACTCGTTCCCGTTTTATGACAATTCTATAATAGATATCAAGGTAAAACTTCACTTAATACAACATATTTTCGCTCTTAAATAAAGAGCATTGCAGAGACATACCTCGCTTTCTCTAATCACAGGCTTTCTCACTCAGAGAGCAGGCGCGCCGCGCTCGACCAGTCCGTTACCAATGACGTCACTCACTGGCCAAACTCAAAATATTAATTATAAACAAAAAGACAGAGTTTTCTTGTCTTGTAGAACAAAATAAAGATTATAGTTATAGTACAAGTAATTGTTTTAAATTGAATTTAACACAATTTATTGATTAAACAAAAGTTTGCTGGAACAGTTACCATGGAAACACAAAACACTACAGCAGGATGTGATTGCTTTAGCAGATGTCTTGTACTCTAATAAATAACACACACAGAATCGCTCGTTTGATCTTCCTCAACAATCATTATTTTTCAATGCTGTATTCTTCTGTTTTCTGAGGGTTTTTTATTATTTATTTTTTTAGAATGGGTTTGCGTGATCAACCACATATTATTACACAACATTTAACTTTTGAAATGAAAGGAGAAATGTTTAAATTAGAATATTTAGTAGCGACAATTTTCTAATTTCTCATAATGTAAACGGGAAACTTGTGTATAGATTTATACTTTGCAATGGCACATGCCATTGCTGAAATTGGCTTCTTTTACTGTCTATGGAAACTGCATGTTATTTTCATTTTATATGCTTTTGATTCGATGACAGCAATCTTTGCATAAGATTTTTACGAATTATAACTGTTACACATAATGAGAAATGTCTTTTTCATTGCGGATATGCACAGATTGCACAAGCGATCTCAATCATCTCATTGCATACGAGAACTAAATCGCACTTACACACACGTGCTTTTTATATATTCCTGCTTTGCATAAAATGCTGTATTCCAATGTATTTTATTTTATTTTAATGGGATTTTATTTATTTCCCTCATATTAACATCTCACATCTTGGAAAAAAATGTGAATGTGTGTGGAAATGGCCATCTAGCGGCTTTAGTTGAAATGTCACATTTTTTATTTTTTGTTTGGTTTCCAATAGGTGGCAGCAATCGTCCATTAATCATGGCACACGTTTAACATTATCAATGGCTTTCATCTGATGTACTAGATGTTCTATGCACAGCAGGAATGCAATAAAATGCATTGCAAATAAGCACTAATTGAAATGAGTAAAAATCTAAGTATTCTCCCTGTGAAAAGATGCATCTTGATTTATTGCTGTGCAAAGAATTTCTCTGACACTGAAGAAAATTCTGCTTTTTGATTTGCAAATAAAAATAAAAACAAAAATTACTGTAAAAACTTTAAAAAGTGAGACCTGCACTATTGTGGTGCATGCAAGAAAACAAACGCTGTGACAGAATGTGACAGAAGATCACATATCTTGCTCACAGATCACAGATATTGCTGTGACAGAAGTCATTTATGCTTAGTTAGATCAATAGCCTATAGCATTCACATGAAACAGTAATGTCATCTCATCAATGCGTATCGGATTAAGTTTAAACGTATATTGCAATCATAACACTGGTTATCTAGCACAACGGAATGTTTGCATTGCAGTCAGGCTGTGTTATGCACAACACAATAGTTTCTATGGTAACTTCTTGTATACTATGCAATGAAATAAGTGCATAGTTTATACTTCAATAAACAACGCAGATGTGTTATTTATTCACTGTAGCCTACTAGTTATTTTATGCATTCTTGTCACAGATTTCAGATTTCCTCGTTCTCACGGTGTGAAGGACAAACAACCCAGCATGTTTAGAGTGTATTGCATGCAAACATGTAAAGTGTTATTCTTAAATGGTGCATCCAGTGGTTTTCTCTTCAACGCGCAGGACACCTTCCTGGCTAATAAAACATCATAGTAACCTAATGATCAAGTGCCATTTGACCAGAAATGATCTAGTACTCATCTATGTTCAGTAGGTCAGAAGGGCCTATATAATATAACATCAGAAAAAAAAAATTCTATTGTTTAAAACCTTTTGAGGATCCTTTGACCAGAAATGAGTTCAACAGCCTTTGAATTTTTGCAATCCGCATTCAATATTGTCCAGGAACGTTTAAGACAGCTTAAGCTTGTCCTAAATGTAAAAAAGTCTAAATTAATGGTATTTACTATTTACAAACTCAAAACAACCTCTTCTGCAAGTATTTTAACCTTTGAATGAAAAGAAATCGAGTTAGTAACCAGTTATAAATACTTAGGCATAATCATTGATTCTAAATTAAGTTTTAAAAATCATGTTGACAATCTGGTTTCTAGGCTTAAGATAAAGCTTGGCTATCTTTACAGGACAAAATCATGTTTATCCATCCACGCTAGAAAATATCTGGTGATGGCCACTTTTCTTCCCATATTAGACTATGGTGACATGATATATATGAATGCTTCTGCCAAATGTTTTAAAAAAAACTGGATGTAGTGTATCATTGTGCATTACGATTTTTCACTGGTTGTGGTTACAGGATACATCACTGTATCCTTTATTATACTGCTAAATGGCCCTCTCTTTATGCGAGAAGGTACACTCACTGGCTATGTTACATTTATAAAGTACTTCTTGGACTAGCTCCTACTTATTTGAGTGTCCTTCTAACAAAAAATTACGGCCATTATAGATTACGCTCAAATTATGTATTAAACTTGGTGGTCACCAGTGACAAAACAGAACTAGGCAAAAAAGCCTTTATGTTTGCAGCACCCTCAGCCTGGAACCTCCTTCAGAAATCATTAAGAATGACTACTTTTACCTCTTATAAACAGTTTGTTTCAATGCTAAAGATTAGGGAACTGGAAGACATTGGTCAGTGTAACTGTTCATAAAAATTGTATTAGTTTTTTTTTTCTCTCTCTTCCAGCACAGGGTCTATTATCTTATATATGCATGTGTATTTGATGTGTTTTTTTTATCTATTTTTATATCTGTTTAAATGTGTCTTTGTGTAATTTATGCTGCATCTTGGCCAAGTCACTCTTGAAAAAGAGATTTTTAATCTCAATGAGTTTTTTACCTGGTTAAATAAAGGATAAATTAAAAAAAATAAAACAGATATGGACATTAGAAGGTTGGGGAAGCTGAGCTGAGGGAGCATTAGAAGGAGTCTATGAGCATGTTTAGAAAGTTCAAGAGCTACTAACGTATTCCTCTGTGCAATGAAACGATAACACGTAACAAATGCACGCAATAACTAACCTCTGTGCAGTGAAAAGATGTGTTTCATTGCATTGCATGACTTGTTCCACGTTATGCATTTGCACGCAATAACTAACCCCTGTGCAATGAAAAGAAAACACTGAAGATGTGTTTCATCGCATTGCATGACATATCTAACTTGTTCCTCGTTGCAATGAAAAGATATAATGTGATTTTGCATGCATTTCTATTTTACAAACTAATTTATTTGTGCACAGATGAGGAAACATCACATGGGCTGTCGCTTTACAGTGCATGGTCCCACGAGTACCTGATATTGAACTTTCTATACATACTAAATAGACTACTTCTTGTGCTTTCTAGGCCTAGAGGTTCCTCTTTGACCCACAAACATAGTCCTGGCCCATGAGTACTAGGTCTCAAACTTTCTATAAATTCTCATAGACTCCTTTTGATGCTTCTTACTGTAAGCCCTATAGAATGTCCACATCTTATGTATTTAACTCATTTCTGGTCAAAGGGTCCGCAAAAGTTTTTAAACAAGAAAAACTTTTAGACTACTTCTGATATTACATGAGCTATAGATATGTTCCTTTTTGACCTGCTGAACATAGTTCTGGCCCATGAGTACTTGATCTTCAACATTATAAAAATACTCATTAACTCCTTTTGATGTTACTGAAGCCATACAAGAGTCCTTATTTTAACCACTGAACATATTTCTGGCCAAAGTGTTCTTTGATCATCAGGATACTATAGAGAATGACATCTTGTCATGTTATTTTAGCCAGACAGATATTTGACCTACAGACTATATTTCTTGCCCATGTGTACTTGATCTTTCTACATACTCATAGACTCCTTATGATGGTTCCTAGGCCACATAGAATTGTTCACATCTGACCTATTGAAATTATTTCTGAAAAACTTATGGACTCCTTTTGATGATACATAATCAAAATCAAAAATTGATTTGGGCCAGAAATCAATTGCCAAAAACTTTATAAAAACTCTATAGTAACCATTTGTGGACACTACCAACCACCCAGAAACACCATAGGAACCACACAGACTACCATAGTAACCACCTAAAACACCCTACCAACCACCCAGAACACCCTAGCAACACTCTAGCAACCGCTTAGCAACCACCCAGAACACCTTACCAACACCCTAGCAACCAACCAGACCACCCTAGCAACCACCCATAACACCCAATCAACCACCCAGCAACACCCTAGCAACCACCCAGAACACCCTAGCAACACCCTAGCAACCACTCAGAATACCCTAACAACCATCTAGCAACTACCCAGAACACTGTAGCAACCGGGTGGTGAGATTTGCCACTGTAAGCACCACTTCACATTTACTTATGGAAATGTGCCATAAATGTGTTCCTGGAGGTTAAAAATTGACCTATGTATAGCTAATACAACATCAGAAGGAGTCTATAAGTTTATATTGTTATGGTAAAAAGGTCCTCAAAAGGTTTCAAACAATATAAACATGAAATGTAATAAAATAATCTATTAGTTAAAGGTATAGCGGATGATCTTTCCGAAATTTAGAGAAGACCCGCCCTCTCCAATTTTTTTTTAAAAAATGCAAATGTCAAATGCCCGTCCGTGTTTTATTTACTTATTATACTGATCGATTGAGTGACCGAGGGCTCAAGACATGATATGTGCAACCCTGTATCACACGAAATACGTTCTGAGGAAACTATTTTGCAAATCGCAAATGTTACATGGCAACATATGAGCAGTGCTATTACGTTGGTCCTTAACCTAACATGTCTCATTGTTAATACGTAGGTATTAATACGTTATTTTTATACATGGAGAAGTAGCTTGTTGCGTTTGTGTAATAATAAACACACACAGTTTTAGAATATGAACACATGAACACACGCGGTTTTAGAATATTTCAGCGCGATACCATTTACCATTTGGTCAAAAGGCTACTTTAGACAAATTGAGATGTTTACCGTGTCTATGCGGTGCATGACTTGTGCCAGGGCTAGCATTGCTAAGTCGCTTGCATTAACTTTTACTAGTGATTTTAAATGGATTTCTCCAAATAGCATGACAAACTTTACCTGTCTAGTAGAATCTTCGCGACTGCGGCATCAGTGAGAAGCCCGACCTGTGCTTTTAGCGCACGCCAGCGTGTGATATCCACCCAAAATCACTCTGGTCTTGTTTCTATATTCTGCAGCCTTTCTCTTCTTATCATACACTTCGTATACATTTTTTCTCTTTCGACCCTCAGTCATTTTCTAAGGAATGGCTGAAACCGTAACTCTGACATAATACACCAGAAAGTGAAAACTACATAGAGATAAGCACGTACGACGGCCTTACGTAAACATATCACCAGAATGATTGACACTTAGGTGGACCAATAGTATAGACTACCCACCCGGAAAAAGAAAATCCTCCGCTATACCTTTAAGAGCTAAATCATGCCAAAAACATTATAGAAACTCTATAGTAACTATAAGTGAACACTACCAACCACCTGGTAACACCATAGCAACAACCCAGAATACCATAGTAACCACCTAAAACACCCTAGCAACATCTTAGCAACCACCCAGAACACCCTAGCAACAAACAAGAACAACCCAGCAACGACCTAGTAACACCCTAACAACCATCCAGAACAACCTGGCAACCACCTAGCGACACCCTAGCAACATTAGCACCTTGGCAACCACCCAGAATACCCTAGCAACTGCATAAAAGCACCATAGCAACCACCCAGAATGCCCTAATAACCACCTAGTAACCACCCACAACACCGTAGCAACCACCCAGAACACCATAGCAACCGGGTGGTGAGATTTGCCGCTTCAGGCTCCACTTCACATTTTCTTCTGGAAATGTGCCATAAATGTGTTCCTGGAGGTCAAACATTGACCTATGTATATCTAATATAACATCAGAAGGAGTCTAAAAGTTTATATTGTTTTAAACTTTTTGAGGAACCTTTGACCAGAAATGAGTTCTATAGGTCAGATATGAACTTCTATATGGCTTAGGAAGCCTCAATTGGAGTCTATGAAAGTATGTATGGAAAGTTCAAGTTCAAGTACTTTTGGGCCAGAAATATGTTCAGTAGGTCAAATATCTGTCTAGCTGAAATAACATCATGAGAAGGAAAAATTAATTACCCATAGGCTAGAAATATGTTCAGTTGGTCAAAAAGCAACCTCTGTATATAACATCAGATTGAGTCTATCAGTTGATATTATTTAAAAACTTTTGAGGAAACATAGACCAGAAATTAGTTCAATAGATCAGATATGGACTTCCCATTGGCTTGTAATCAAATACCCGTGAGCCAGAAATATGTTTATTAGGACAAAAAGGAACCTATCTATAGCTTTTAAATCATCAAAAGCCAATAAGGTTTATTTATTAAAACCTTTGAGGACCCTTTGACTCTTTCGCATGGATTCTACTACTAATTCTTTTTGTGCAATGCAATAACTTACTCGTTCCTTTGTGCAACAGAGAGATGTGTAATGCATGTGTTTTGTAACAAGAGAAATAATTGCATTAATTGTTGCATTTCTGCGATGAAGAGAAATCTGTGCTATTAGCTGTTTCCTTACAACGCATACAATAACTCTCATTCCGTTGTTCAACGAAAACACAACATCTAACGTCTAACGTTGTAAATTAAAGAATATGCACGCAATAACCAACATGTTTCTCTGTGCAATGAAAAGAAAACACCTAATATGTTTCGTTGGATTTGCATAACAATCTAACTTGTTCTTCGTTGCAATGACATAACGTGATGTTTTCTCGTCTGTGCACAAACAAATCAGTTTGTAAAACAGAAATGCATGCGAAAGCACATGCATACATTTTCTTTTCATTGCAAAGAGGGACAAGTTCGATATTTTATGCATTGCACTAAAACAACACCCGTTGCTTTGTGCAATGAAGAGATGTGGATTGTGCATGAAGAACGTTGTGCATTAAAAATAACATATATATAATGTGCACTTTTATTTCATTCAAGAACTAAACCCATCCTTAGTGCTTTGACTGGATAACGTGTGTTGTTTCATTGCAATGCTTAAATTTTGTAACTTGTTCTTCTTTGAAATGAAAAGAAAAGATAACACACGCGTGATTTTCCATGCATTTCCATTCTACAAATAATTAATTTGTGTTTTGACGAGAAAAACATCACAAGAGCGTATTTCGTTGCATTGCATGATATATCTAACTTGTTTCTCGTTATGCACATGCACCCAATAACTCTGTGCAGTGAAAAGAAAACACCTAAGATGTGTTTCATTGTATTGCACGGCATATCTGACTTGTTTCTCGTTGTGCACATGCACCCAATAACTAAACTCTGTGCAGTGAAAAGAAAACACCTAAGATGTATTTCATTGCATGGCATGACATATCTGACTTGTTCCTCATTATGCACCTGCACGCAATAACTAACCTCTGTGCAATGAAAAGAAAACACCTAAGATGTGTTTCATTGCATTGCACGATATATCCAACTTGTTCCTCGTTATGCATATGCATGCAATAACTAAGATGTGTTTCATTGCATTGCATGATATATCTAACTTGTTTGTCGTTATGCATATGCACGCAATAACTAACCTCTGTGCAATGAAAAGAAAACACCTAAGATGTTTGTCATTGCATTGCGAGGAATATCTAACTTGTTCCTCGTCATGCATATGCACGCAATAACTAAGTGAAAAGAAGCCAGATAGGTCATGCAATGCACTGAAACACATCTTAGGCGTTTTCCTTTCACTGGCGCAGAGGTTAGTTATGGTGTGCATATTGCATGACGAGGAACAAGTCAGATAGGTCATGCAATGCACTGAAACACATCTTAGGCGTTTTCCTTTCACCGCGCAGAGGTTATTATTGCGTGCATATTGCATGACGAGGAACAAGTCAGATAGGTCATGCAATGCACTGAAACACATCTTAGGCGTTTTCCTTTCACCGCGCAGAGGTTAGTTATTGCGTGCATATTGCATGACGAAGAACAAGTCAGATAGGTCATGCAATGCAGTGAAACATGTCTTATGCGTTTTCCGTTAACCACACAAAGGTTAGTTATTGCGTGCATATTGCATGACGAAGAACAAGCCAGATAGGTCATGCAATGCACTGATACACGCTTTAGGCGTTATCCTTTCACCGCGCAGAGGTTAGTTATTGCGTGCATATTGCTTGACGAGGAACAAGTCAGATAGGTCATGCAATGCACTGAAATACGTCTTGCGTTATCCTTTCATCGCGCAGAGTTTAGTTCTTGCATGCATATTACATAAGGATTAATAAGTCAGATAGGTCATGCAATGCACTGAAACACGTCTTAGGCGTTTTCCTTTCACCACACAGAGGTTAGTTATTGCGTGCATATTGCATGACGAGGAACAAGTCAGATAGGTCATGCAATGCACTGAAACACATCTTAGGCGGTTTTCCTTTTCACCGCGCAGAGGTTAGTTATTGCGTGCATATTGCATGACGAGAAACAAGTCAGGTTAGTCATGCAATGCACTGAAACACATCTTAGACGTTTTCCTTTCACCGCGCAGAGGTTAGTTATTGCGTGCATATTGCATGACGAAGAAAAAGCCAGATAGGTCATGCAATGCACTGAAACACGCCTTAGGCGTTTTCCTTTCACCGCGCAGAGTTTAGTTATTGCGTGCATATTGCATAACGATGAATAAGTCAGATAGGTTATGAAATGCACTGAAACACGTCATAGTCATTTTCCTTTCACCGCGCAGAGTTTAGTTCTTGCATGCATATTACATAACGAGGAACAAGTCAGATAGGTCATGCAATGCACTGAAACACATCTTAGGGGTTTTCCTTTCACTTCGCAGAGGAGAGTTATTGCGTGCATATTGCATGACGAGGAACAAGTCAAATGGGTCATGAAATGCACTGAAACACGTTTTAGGCGTTTTCCTTTCACTGCGCAGAGGTTAGTTATTGCGTGCAAATTGCATGACGAGGAACAAGTCAGATAGGTCATGAAATGCACTGAAACATGTCTTACGCGTTTTCCTTTCACCACGCAGAGGTTATTATTGCGTGCATATTGCATGACGAAGAAAAAGCCAGATAGGTCATGCAATGCACTGAAACACGCCTTAGGCGTTATCCTTTCACCGCACCGAGTTTAGTTCTTGCATGCATATTGCATAACGAGGAACAAGTCAGATAGGTCATGCAATGCACTGAAACACGTCTTAGGCGTTTTCCTTTCACCGCGCAGAGGTTAGTTATTGCGTGCATATTGCATGACGAGGAACAAGTCAGGTTAGTCATGCAATGCACTGAAACACATCTTAGACGTTTTCCTTTCACCGTGCAGAGGTTAGTTATTGCGTGCATATTGCATGACGAAGAACGAGCCAGATAGGTCATGCAATGCAATGAAACACGTCTTAGGCGTTATCCTTTCACCTCGCAGAGGAGAGTTATTGCGTGCATATTGCATGACGAAGAACAAGTCAGATAGGTCATGCAATGCACTGAAACATGTCTTAGGGGTTTTCCTTTCACCACGCAGAGGTTATTATTGCGTGCATATTGTTTGACGAGGAACAAATCAGCTAGGTCATGCAATGCACTGAAACACGTCTTAGGTGTTTTCCTTTTTACCACGCAGTGGTTAGTTATTGAGTGCATATTGCATGACGAAGAACAAGCCAGATAGGTCATGCAATGCACTGAAACACGTCTTAGGCGTTATCCTTTCAACGTGCAGAGTTTAGTTCTTGCATGCATATTGCATAACGAGGAACAAGTCAGATAGGTCATGCAATGCACTGAAACACATCTTAGGCGTTTTCCTTTCACTGTGCAGAGTTTAGTTCTTGCATGCATATTGCATAACGAGGAATAAGTCAGATAGGTCATGCAATGCACTGAAACACGCCTTAGGCGTTATCCTTTCACCGCGCAGAGTTTAGTTCTTGCATGCATATTGCATAACGAGGAACAAATCAGATAGGTCATGCAATGCACTGAAACACGTCTTAGGCGTTTTCCTTTCACTTCGCAGAGGAGAGTTATTACGTGCATATTGCATGACGAGGAACATGTCAAATAGGTCATGAAATGCACTGAAACACGTCTTAGGCGTTTTCATTTCACCGCGCAGAGTTTAATTATTACGTGCATATTGCAAGACGAGGAACAAGTCAGATAGGTCATGCAATGCACTGAAACATGTCTTAGGGGTTTTCCTTTCACCACGCAGAGGTTAGTTATTGCGTGCACATTGCATGACGAGGAACAAATCAGATAGCTCATGCAATGCACTGAAACACGTCTTAGGTGTTTTCCTTTTTACCACGCAGTGGTTTGTTATTGCGTGCATATTGCTTGACGAAGAACAAGCCAGATAGGTCATGCAAGGCACTGAAACACGTCTTAGGCGTTTTCCTTTCACCGCGCAGAGGTTAGTTACTGCGTGCATTTATTGCATGACGAGGAACAAGTCAGATAGGTCATGCAGTGCACTGAAACACGTCTTAGGCGTTATCCTTTCACCGTGCAGAGTTTAGTTCTTGCATGCATATTGCATAACGAGGAACTAGTCAGATAGGTCATGCAATGCACTGAAACACATCTTAGGCGTTTTCCTTTCACTGTGCAGAGTTTAGTTCTTGCATACATATTGCATAACGAGGAATAAGTCAGATAGGTCATGCAATGCATTGAAACACATCTTAGGCGTTTTCCTTTCACCGCGCAGAGGTTAGTTATTGCGTGCATATTGCATAACGAGGAATAAGTCAGATAGGTCATGCAATGCACTGAAACACATCTGAGGCGTTTTCCTTTCACCGCGCAGAAGTTAGTTATTGGGTGCATATTGCATGACGAGGAACAAATCAGATAGGTCATGCAATGCATTGAAACACATCTTAGGCGTTTTCCTTTCACCACGCAGAGGTTAGCTATTGCGTGCATATTGCATGACGAGGAACAAGCCAGATAGGTCATGCAATGCACTGAAACACGCCTTAGGCGTTATCCTTTCACCACACAGAGTTTAGTTCTTGCATGCATATTGCATGACGAGGAACAAGTCAGATAGGTCATGCAATAGACTGAAACGTCTTAGGCGTTTTCCTTTCACCGCGCAGAGGTTAGTTATTGCGTGCATATTTCATGACGAAGAACAAGTCAGATAGGTCATGCAATGCACTGAAACACGTCTTAGGCGTTTTCCTTTCACCGCGCAGAGGTTAGTTATTGCGTGCATATTGCATGACGAGGAACAAGTCAGATAGATCATGCAATGCACTGAAACACGTCTTACGCGTTTTCCTTTCACCACACAGAGGTTAGTTATTGCGTGCATATTGCATGACGAAGAACAAGCCAGATAGGTCATGCAATGCACCTAAACAGGCGATATATCCTTTCACCACACAGAGTTTAGTTCTTGCATGCATATTGCATGACGAGGAACAAGTCAGATAGGTCATGCAATACACTGAAACACGTCTTAGGCGTTTTCCTTTCACCGCGCAGAGGTTAGTTATTGGGTGCATATTGCATGACGAGGAACAAGTCAGATAGGTCATGCAATGCATTGAAACACATCTTAGGCGTTTTCCTTTCACCACGCAGAGGTTAGCTATTGCGTGCATATTGCATGACGAGGAACAAGCCAGATAGGTCATGCAATGCACTGAAACACGCCTTAGGCGTTATCCTTTCACCACACAGAGTTTAGTTCTTGCATGCATATTGCATGACGAGGAACAAGTCAGATAGGTCATGCAATACACTGAAACACGTCTTAGGCGTTTTCCTTTCACCGCGCAGAGGTTAGTTATTGCGTGCATATTTCATGACGAAGAACAAGTCAGATAGCTCATGCAATTCACTGAAACACGTCTTAGGCGTTTTCCTTTCACCGCGCAGAGGTTAGTTATTGCGTGCATATTGCATGACGAGGAACAAGTCAGATAGGTCATGCAATGCACTGAAACACGTCTTACGCGTTTTCCTTTCACCACACAGAGGTTAGTTATTGCGTGCATATTGCATGACGAAGAACAAGCCAGATAGGTCATGCAATGCACCTAAACACGCCTTAGGCGATATATCCTTTCACCACACAGAGTTTAGTTCTTGCATGCATATTGCATGACGAGGAACAAGTCAGATAGGTCATGCAATACACTGAAACACGTCTTAGGCGTTTTCCTTTCACCGCGCAGAGGTTAGTTATTGCGTGCATATTGCATAACGATGAATAAGATAGGTTATGAAATGCACTGAAACACGTCATAGGCATTTTCCTTTCACCGCGCAGAGTTTAGTTCTTGCATGCATATTACATAACGATGAATAAGTCAGATAGGTCATGCAATGCACTGAAACACGTCTTGGGCGTTTTCCTTTCACCTCGCAGAGGAGAGTTATTGCGTGCATATTGCATGACGAGGAACAAGTCAGGTCATGCAATGCACTACTGAAACACATCTTAGGCGTTTTCCTTTCACTGCGCAGAGGTTAGTTATTGGTTGCATATTGCATGACGAGGAACAAGTCAGATAGATCATGCAATGCACTGAAACACGTCTTAGGCGTTTTCCTTTCACCGCGCAGAGGTTAGTTATTGCGTGCATATTGCATGACGAGGAACAAGCCAGATAGGTCATGCAATGCACTGAAACACGCATTAGGCGTTATCCTTTCACCGCGCAGAGTTTAGTTCTTGCATGCATATTGCATAACGAGGTGATGCAATGCACTGAAACACGTCTTAGGCGTTTTCCTTTCACTTCGCAGAGGAGAGTTATTGCGTGCATATTGCATGACGAGGAACAAATCAAATAGGTCATGAAATGCACTGAAACACGTCTTAGGCGTTTTCCTTTCACCGCGCAGAGTTTAATTATTACGTGCATTTTGCAAGACGAGGAACAAGTCAGATAGGTCATGCAATGCACTGAAACACGTCTTAGGCGTTTTCCTTTCAACGCGCAAGAGGTTAGTTATTGAGTGCATATTGCATGAGGAGGAACGAGTCAGATAGGTCACGCAATGCAATGAAACACATCTTTGTTGTTTTCCTTTCACCGCGCAGAGGTTAGTTATTGCGTGCATATGCGTTACGTGAAACAAGTTAGATATATCATGCAATGCAACGAAACACATCTTATGGTGTTTTCTTTTCATTGCTCAGAGTTTATTTATTTTTTTGCATATGCATAACTTAGGAACAAGTTGGTCAGCATGATTTTTTCAAGTCAGACATGGTCCTGGATCAACATATTTTGATGATCCTGGATCAACATTCCTGTCCCAAAAATGTTGTCCTTAACCAATCCCTACCCCTAAACCTAACTCTACTCATAACTTTTCCCTTATCAGAAGGTACAAAGGTGAATGACACTGATGTTTAAGTACTTCACTCTGGTTCTAAATCTAAGCCTAAAATTGACCTAAACTGTAAACTTGTTCCTCAAATCTGTTTGGTTGATTGAAAAGTTGATCCAGGATCAACAATGATGTTGATCCAGGAACATATGGTACTTGATGAAATCACGTTCACCGAACAGGTCAGATAGGTCATGCAATGCAATGAAACACATCTTAGGTGTTTTCTTTTCATTGCACAGAAGTTAGTTTTTGCGTGAACAGGCCTAATGAGGAAGAAGTTAGATATGTCTTGCAATGCAATTGAAACACATCTTAGTTTTTTTTCTTTTCAATGCACAGAGGTCAGTTATTGCGAGCATATGCATAACGAGGAACAAGTTAGATATGTCATGCATGGCTATGAAACACATCTTATGGTGTTTTCTTTTCATTTTTCAGAGTTTAGTTATTTTTGTGCATACGTATAATGAGGAACAAGTTAGACAGGTCAATGCAATGCAATAAAACACATCTTAGGTGTTTTCTTTTAAGTGCACAGAGGTTAGTTATTGCATGCATGTACAATGCAATCCTAAAGCACATGAATTGCAAATCTCTTCGTTGCACAAAGGAACAGGTTCGTGTATGCATTGTAAATCGATCACTTTTGTAATATTTTCTCGTCAAAACACAAATTAATTAGTTGTAGAATGGAAATGCATGGGAAAGCACTTGTGTTTTATCTTTTCTTTTCAATGCAAAGAAGAACAAGTTACAAAATTTAAGTATTGCAATGAAACACACATTTCAGCCAGACATATATTTGACCTACTAAAGATATTTCTGGCCCAAAAGTACTTGATCTTGAACTTTCTATACACACTCACAGACGCCAAGAGATGCTTCCTAAGCCATGGTAAAGTCCATATCTGACCTTTTGAACTAATTTCTGGTCAAACGTTCCTCAAAAAGTTTAAAACGAAAATCATAGACTCCTTCTGCTGTTATATTTACTTAGGTCAATTTTTGACCTCCAGGAACACATTTATGGCCCAAGGTTCCTTGATCTGTGGGTTAATATACCGAGAGATTTACTTCTCATGTTGTCATTTCAGCCAGACAAATATTTGACCTACTGAACATATTTCTGGCCCAAAAGTACTTCATCTTGAACTTTCCATACATAATCATAGACTCCAACATATGCTTCCCTACATATACATAGAAGTCCATATCTGACCTATTGAACTCATTTCTGGTCGAAAGGTTCTTCAAAAGCTTTTAAACAATAAAAACTCATAGACTCCTGATGTTACATTAGCTATACATAGGTCAATTTTTGACCTCCAGAAACACATTTATGGCCCACGGGTATTTGATCTTTGGTTTAATATACCGAGAGCTTTACTTCTCATGATGTCATTTCAGCCAGAAAGATATTTGACCTACTGAACATATTTCTGGCCCAAAAGTACTTGATCTTGTACTTTCCATTCATACTCATAGACTCCAACAGATGCTTCCTAAGCCATAGAGAAGTCCATATCTGAGCTATTGAACTAATTTCTGGTCAAAGGTTCCTCACAAAGTTAAAAACAATATAAACTTTTAGACTCCTTTTGATGTTATATTAGATATACAAAGGTCAATTTTTGACCTTCAAGAACACATTCATGGCACATTTCCAGAAGAAAACGTGAAGTGGATCTTGAAGCGGCAAATCTCACCACCCGGTTGCTAGAGTGTTCTGGGAGGTTGCTACGGTGTTCTGGGTGGTTGCTAGGCGTTTTTTAGGGTATTCTGTGTGATTTCTGTGGTGTTCCGGGTGGTTGCTAAGGTATTACTAGGCGGTTGCTGGGGTGTTCCTGGTGGTTGCTAGGGTGTTCTCGGTGGTTGCTAGGTTGTTGCTAGGTGGTTTCTAGGGTGTTGTGGTGGGTTGGAGACTTACTTCTCATGATGTCATTTCAGCCAGAAAAAATATTTTACGTAAAGAACATTTTTCTGGCCCAAAAGTACTTGATCTTGAACTTTCCATACATGCTCATAGACTCCAGTCGATGCTTCCTAAGCCATAGAGAAGTCCATATCTGAGCTATTGAAATCATTTCTGGTCAAAGGTTCCTCAAAAGGTTTTAAACAATATAAACTTATAGACTCCTGATGTTACATTAGCTATACATGGGTCAATTTTTGACCTCCAGTAACACATTCATGGCATACGGGTATTTGATCTTTGGGTTAATATACCGAGAGCTTTACTTTTCATGATGTCATTTCAGCCAGAAAGATATTTGACCACCTGAACATATTTCTGGCCCAAAAGTACTTGATCTTGTATTTTCCAATCATACTCATAGACTCCAACAGATCCTTCCTAAGCCAAAGAGAAGTTCATATCTGAGCTATTGAACTCATTTCTGGTCAAAGGTTCCACAAAAGTTTTTAAACAATATAAACTTATAGACTCCTGATGTTACATTAGCAATACATGGGTCAATTTTTGACCTCCAGAAACACATTCATGGCCCACGGGTATTTGATCTTTGGGTTAATATATCGAGAGCTTTACTTCTCATGATGTCATTTCAGCCAGAAAGATATTTGACCTACTGAACATATTTTTGGCCCAAAAGTGCTTGATCTTGTACTTTCCATTCATACTGATATTCTCCAACAGATGCTTCCTAAGCCATAGAGATGTCCATAGCTGACCTATCGAACTCATTTCTGGTCAAAGGTTCCTCAAAAAATTTAAAACAATATAAACTTTTTGACTCCTTCTGATGTTATATTAGATATACATAGGTCAATGTTTGACCTCCAGGAACACATTGTGGCACATTTCCAGAAGAAAATGTGAAGGGGAGCTTGAAGCGGCAAATCTCACCACCCGGTTGCTCAGGTGTTCTGGGAGTTTGCTACGGTGTTCTGGGTGGTTGCTAGGCGTTTTTTAGGGTATTCTGGGTGATTGCTATGGTGTTCCGGGTGGTTGCTAGGTTGTTGCCAGGCGGTTGCTGGGGTGTTCCTGGTGGTTGCTAGGGTGTTGCCAAATGGTTGCTGGGGTATTCTGGTTTGTTGCTAGGGTGTTCTCGGTGGTTGCTAGGGTGTTGCTAGGTGGTTGCTAGGGTGTTTTGGTGGGTTATAGATTTACTTCTCATGATGTCATTTCAGCCAGAAAAATATTTTACGTAAAGAACATTTTTCTGGCCCAAAAGTACTTGATCTTGAACTTTCCATACGTACTCATAGACTATGTAATATAACATTCTGATGTTATATTACATAGGTCAATTTTTGACCTCCAGGAACACTTTTCATGGCACACGGGTGCTTGATCTTTGGGTTAATATACCGAGAGATTTACTTCTCATGATGTCATTTCAGCCAGACAAATATTTGACCTACTGAACATGTTTATGGCCCAAAAGAACTTGATCTTGAACTTCCCATACATACTCAGAGACTGCAGTCGATGCTTCCTGAGCCATAGAGAAGTCCATATCTGAAACTATTGAAATCATTTCTGGTCAAAGGTTCCTCAAAAGGTTTTAAACAATATAAACTTTTAGACTCCTGATGTTAAATTAGCCCAATTAGGTCAATTTTTGACCTCCAGAAACACATTTATGGCATACGGGTATTTGATCTTTGGGCTAATATACCGAGAGCTTTACTTCTCATGATGTCATTTCAGACAGAAAGATATTTGACCTACTGAACATATTTCTGGCCCAAAAGTACTTGATCTTGAACTTTCCATATAAACTCATAGACTTCAACAGATGCTTCCTAAGCCATAGAGAAGTCCATATCTGACCTATTAAACTCATTTCTGGTCAAAGGTTCCTCAAAAGTTTTTAAACAAATATGAACTTATAGACTCCTGATGTTGCATTAGCTATACATAGGTCAATTTTTGACCTCCACAAACATATTTATGGCCCATGGGTATTTGATCTTTGGGTTCATATACCGATGGATTTACTTCTCATGATGTCATTTCAGCCAGACAAATATTTGACCTACTGAACATGTTTATGGCCCAAAAGAACTTGATCTTGAACTTTCCATACATACTCAGAGACTGCAGTCGATGCTTCCTAAGTCATAGAGAAGTCCATATCTGAAACTATTGCAATCATTTCTGGTCAAAGGTTCCTCAAAAGGTTTTAAACAATATAAACTTATAGACTACTATATAGAATTATAGACTACTATATAGACTCTAACTTATAGACTTATAGACTTATAGACTTATAAACTTATAAACTTATTGACCTCCAGAAACACATTTATGGCCCATGGGTATTTGATCTTTGGGTTCATATACCGATGGATTTACTTCTCATGATGTCATTTCAGCCAGACAAATATTTGACCTCCTTCTGATGTTATATAAGATATACATAGGTCAATTTTTGACCTCCAAGAACACATTTATGTCCCACAGGTACTTGATCTGTGGGTTCATATACCGATGGATTTACTTCTCATGTTGTTAATGAACTCATTTCTGGTCAAAGGTTCCTCAAAAAGTTTAAAACAATATAAACTTTTAGACTCTTTCTGATGTTATATTAGATATACATAGGTCATTTTTTGACCACCAGGAGCACATTTAATGTACATTTCCAGAAGTAAATGTGAAGTGGAGCCTGAAGTGGCAAATCTCACCACCCGGTTGCTAGGGTTTTCTGGGTGGTTGCTACGGTGTTGTTGGTGGTTTCTAGGCGTTTATTAGGGTATTCTGGGTGGTTGCCAAGGTGCTAATGTTGCTAGGGTGTTGCTATGCGGTTGCCAGGTTGTTCTCGATGGTTGTTAGGATGTTGCTAGGTGGTTGCTGGGATGTTCTTGTTTGCTCTCAGGGTGTTCTGGGTGGTTGCCAGGGTGTTTTAGGTGGTTACTATGGTATTCTGGGTCATTGCTATGGTGTTACCAGGTGGTTGGTAGAGTTTATAGTTATAGTTACTATAGAGTTTCTATAATGTTTTTGGCATGATTTAGCTCTTAACAATTCGATTATTTTATTACATATCATGTTTATATTGTTTGAAATCTTTTGAGGACCCTTTTACCATAACAATATAAACTTATAGACTCCTTGTGATGTTGTAAGAAGGACAAGGTCAATTTTTGACCTCCAGGAACATGTTTATGGCACATTTCCAGAAGAAAATGTGAAGTGGTGCTTGCACTGGCAAATCTCACCACCCGGTTGCTAGGGTGTTCCCGGTGGTTGCTACAGTGTTCTGGATGGTTGCTAGGCGGTTGTTAGGGTAGTCTGTGTGGTTGCTAGGGTGTTGCTAGATGGTTGCTAGGGTGTTCTGGGTGGTTGCCAGGGTGTTGCTAGGCGGTTGCTAGGGTGGTCTGGTTGGTTGCTAGGTGTTGCTTAAGGTGTTCTCGTTGGTTGCTCTGTGGTTGCTAGAGTGATGCTAGGGTGTTCTGGGTGGTTGCTAGGGTGTTTTAGGTGGTTACTATGGTAGTCTGTGTGTTTCTAGGTGGTTAATAATGTCCACAGATGGTTACTATAGAGTTTTTATAAAGTTTTTGGCAATTGATTTCTGGCCCAAATCAATTTTTGATTTTGATTATGTATCATCAAAAGGTAGTTAAAATAAGGACTCTTGTATGGCTTCAGTGACATCAAAAGGAGTTAATGAGTATGTTTAGACCATTCAAAATCAAGTACTCGTGTGCCACAACTATGTTCAGTAGGTCAAAAAGGAACCTATCTGTAGCTCATGTAATATCAGAAGGAGTCTCATAGTTTTTCTTGTTTAAAAACATTTGAGGACCCTTTGACCAGAAATGAGTTAAATACATAAGATGTAAACATTCTATATGGCTTAAGAAGCATCAAAAATAGTCTTTCAGAATTTATAGAAAGTTTGAGACCTAGTACTCGTGGGCCAGGACTATGCTTGTGGGTCAAATAGAAACCTCTAGTTCTAGGAAGCATAAGAAGTAGTCTATTTAGTATGTATAGAAAGTTCAATATCAGGTACTCGTGGGAGAGATATATGTTCAGTCAAATATCTTCCTGCTCATAAAACATCACAAGTAGTAAAAATCAATGTATAGTAACCTAGCGATCAAGTACCCTTTGACCAGAAATGAGTTCAATGGGTCAGATCTAAACAATCCATGTGGCTAATATGTTCATTAGGTAAAATAAGGACTCTTGTATGGCTTCAGTAACATCAAAAGGAGTCAATGAGTATGATTAGAAAGTTTAAGATCTAGTACTTGTGGGCCAGAACTATGTTCAGTAGGTCAAATAGGAACCTTTGTATAGCTTATATATCATCAAAATGTGTCTATAAAGTTATATTGTTTAAAAACTTTTGAGGACCCTTTTACCAGAAATGAGTTCAATAGCTATACCATGCCATACCACTGTAAAGTGACATCTCATTTTATGTTTTCTCGTCTGTGCACAAATAAATTAGTTTGTAAAATAAAAATGCATGCAAAATCACATTATATATTTATTTATTATATATTTTATTATAATTTTATTATTTATTTATTATATATTATATATTTTCATTGCAACGAGGAACAAGTCAGATAGGTCATGCAATGCACTGAAACACGTCTTAGGCGTTTTCCTTCACCACGCAGAGGTTAGTTATTGCGTGCATATTGCATCACGAGGAACAAGTCAGATAGGTCATGCAATGCACTGAAACATGTCTTAGGCTTTATCCTTTCACCAAGCAAAGGTTAGTTATTGCGTGCATATTGCATGACGAAGAACAAGCCAGACAGGTCATGCATGCATGCAAAGTTTAGTTATTGCGTGCATATTGCATGACGAGGAACAAGTCAGATAGATCATGCAATGCACTAAAACATGTCTTAGGAGTTTTCCTTTAACCACGCAGAGGTTATTATTGCGTGCATATTGCATGACGAAGAACAAGCCAGATAGTTCAAGCAATGCACTGAAACACGTCTTGGGCGTTATCCTTTCACCGTGCAGAGTTTAGTTCTTGCATGCATATTGCATAACGATGAATGAATAAGTCAGATAGGTCATGCAATGCACTGAAACACGTCTTAGGCGTTTTCCTTTCACCGCGCAGAGGTTAGTTATTGCGTGCATATTGCATGACGAGAAACAAGTCAGGTCATGCAATGCACTGAAACACGTCTTAGGCGTTTTCCTTTCACCGCACAGAGTTTAGTTCTTGCACGCATATTGCATAACGAGGAATAAGTCAGATAGGTCATACAATGCACTGAAACACGTCTTAGGCGTTTTCCTTTCACCGCGCAGAGGTTAGTTATTGCGTGCATATTGCATGACGAGGAACAAGTCAGATAGGTCATGCAATGCACTGAAACACGTCTTAGACGTTTTCCTTTCACCGCGCAGAGTTTAGTTCTTGCACGCATATTGCATAACGAGGAACAATTCAGATAGATAATGCAATGCACTGAAACACGTCTTAGGCGTTTTCCTTTCACCTCGCAGCGGAGAGTTATTGCGTGCATATTGCATGACGAGGAACAAGTCAGATAGGTCATGCAATGCACTGAAACATGTCTTAGGCTTTTTCCTTTCACCAAGCAGAGGTTAGTTATTGCATGCATATTGCATGACGAAGAACAAGCCAGATAGGTCATGCATGCATGCAAAGGTTAGTTATTGCGTGCATATTGCATGAAGAGGAACAAGTCAGATAGGTCATGCAATGCACTAAAACATGTCTTAGGCGTTTTCCTTTAACCACGCAGATGTTAGTTATTGCGTGCATATTGCATGACGAAGAACAAGCCAGATAGGTCATGCAATGCACTGAAACACGTCTTAGGCTTTATCCTTTCACCGTGCAGTGTTTAGTTCTTGCATGCATATTGAATAACGATGAATAAGTCAGATAGGTCATGCAATGCACTGAAAACGTCTTAGGCGTTTTCCTTTCACCGCGCAGAGGTTAGTTATTAAGTGCATATTGCATGACGAGGAACAAGTCAGATAGGTCATGTAATGCACTGAAACACGTCTTAGGCGTTTTCCTTTCACCGCGCAGAGTTTAGTTCTTGCACGCATATTGCATAACGAGGAACAATTCAGATAGATCATGCAATGCACTGAAACACGTCTTAAGCGTTTTCCTTTCACCTCGCAGAGGAGAGTTATTGCGTGCATATTAAATGACGAGGAACAAGTCATATAGGTAATGCAATGCACTGAAACTCGTCTTAGGCGTTTTCCTTTCACCACGCAGAGGTTATTGCATGCATATTGCATAACGAGGAACAAGTCAGATAGGTCATGCAATGCACTGAAACACGTCTTAGGCGTTTTCCTTCAACGCGCAGAGGTTAAGTATTGCTTGCATATTGCATGACGAGGAACAAGTCATATAGGTCATGCAATGCACTGAAACATGTCTTAGGCTTTTTCCTTTCACCAAGCAGAGGTTAGTTATTGTGTGCATATTACATGACAAAGAACAAGCCAGATAGTTCATGCATGCATGCAAAGGTTAGTTATTGCGTGCATATTGCATGAAGAGGAACAAATCAGATAGGTCATGCATGCAATGCACTAAAACATGTCTTAGGCGTTTTCCTTTAACCACGCAGATGTTAGTTATTGCGTGCATGTTGCATGACGAAGAACAAGCCAGATAGGTCATGCAATGCACTGAAACACTTCTTAGGCGTTATCCTTTCACCGTGCAGTGTTTAGTTCTTGCATGCATATTGCATAACGATGAATAAGCCAGATAGGTCATGCAATGCACTGAAACACGTCTTAGGCGTTTTCCTTTCACCGCGCAGAGGTTAGTTATTAAGTGCATATTGCATGACGAGGAACAAGTCAGATAGGTCATGCAATGCACTGAAACACGTCTTAGGCGTTTTCCTTTCACCGCGCAGAGTTTAGTTCGTGCACGCATATTGCATAACGAGGAACAATTCAGATAGATCATGCAATGCACTGAAACACGTCTTAAGCGTTTTCCTTTCACCTCGCAGAGGAGAGTTATTGCGTGCATATTGCATGACGAGGAACAATTCAGTTAGATCATGCAATGCACTGAAACACGTCTCAGGCGTTTTCCTTTCACCACGCAGAAGTTATTGCATGCATATTGCATAACGAGGAACAAGTCAGATAGGTCATGCAATGCACTGAAACACGTCTTACGCGTTTTCCTTTCACCACGCAGAGGTTAGTTATTGCGTGCATATTGCACGCATGACGAGGAACAAGCCAGATAGGTCATGCAATGCACTGAAACACGTCTTATGCGTTTTCCTTTCACCGCGCAGACTTTAGATCTTGCATGAATATTGCATGATGAGGAACAAGTCAGGTAGGTCATTCAATGCACTAAACACATCTTAGACGTTTTCCTTTCACCGCGCAGAGGTTAGTTATGGCGTGCATATTGCACGATGAAGAACAAGCCAGATAGGTCATGCAATGAACTGAAACATGTCTTAGGCGTTTTCCTTTCAGTGCGCAGAGTTTAGTTCTTGCTTGCATATTGCATACTGATGAATAGATCAGATAGGTCATGCAATGCACTGAAACACGTCTTAGGCGTTTTCCTTTCACCGCGCAGAGCTTAGTTATAGCGTGCATATTGCATGATGAGGAACAAGTCAGATAGGTCATGCAATGCACTAAAACACGTCTTAGGCGTTTTCCTTTCACCGCGCAGAGTTTAGTTCTTGCACGCATATTTCACAAAGAGGAACAATTCAGATAGATCATGCAATGCACTGAAACACGTCATACGCGTTATCCTTTCACCTCGCAGAGGAGAGTTATTGCGTGCATATTGCATGGCGAGGAACAAGTCAGGTCATGCAATGCACTGGAACCTATCTTAGGCGTTTTCCTTTCACTGTGCAGAGTTTAGTTATTGCGTGCATATTGCATGACGAGGAAAAAGTCAGATAGGTCATGCAATTCACTTAAACACGTCTTAGGCGTTTTCCTTTCACCGCGCTGAGTTTAGTTCTTGCACGCATATTGCATAACGAGGAACAATTCAGATAGATCATGCAATGCACTGAAACACGTCATAGGCGTTTTCCTTTCACCACGCAGAATTTATTGCATGCATATGCATAACGAGGAACAAGTAAGATAGATCATGCAATGCACTGAAACACGTCTTAGGCGTTTTACTTTCACCACGCAGAGGTTATTGCATGCATATGCATAACGAGGAACAAGTCAGATAGGTCATGCAATGCACTGAAACACGTCTTAGGCGTTTTCCTTTCACCACGCAGAGGTTATTGCATGCATATTGCATAACGAGGAACAAGTCAGATAGGTCATGCAATGCACTGAAACACGTCTTAGGCGTTTTCCTTCACCGCGCAGAGGTTAGTTATTGCGTGCATATTGCATGACGAGGAACAAGTCAGATAGGTCATGCAATGCACAGAAACACGTCTTAGTCGTTTTTCTTTCACATGGCAGAGGTTAGTTATTGAGTGCATATTGCATGACGAGGAACGAGTCAGATAGGTCATGCAATGCAATGAAACACATCTTAGGCGTTTTCCTTTCACCGCGCAGAGGTTAGTTATTGCGTGCATATGCATTACGAGAAACAAGTTAGATATATCATGCAATGCAACGAAACACATCTTATGGTGTTTTCTTTTCATTGCTCAGAGTTTAGTTATTTTTGTGCATATGCATAACTTAGGAACAAGTTGGTCAGCATGATTTTTTCAAGTAAGACATGGTCCTGGATCAACATATTTTGATGACCCTGGATCAACATTCCTGTCCCAAAAATGTTGTCCTTAACCAATCCCTACCCCTAAGCCTAACTCTACTCATAACTTTTCCCTTATCAGAAGGTACAAAGGTGAATGACAGTGATGTTTAAGTACTTCACTCTGGTTCTAAATCTAAACCTAAAATTGACATAAACTGTAAACTTGTTCCTCATATCTGTTTGGTTGATTGAAAAGTTGATCCAGGATCAACAATGATGTTGATCCAGGAACATCACACTAAATGCGTCTTTATAGTACGCATGTGTATTGTCGTATAATATATACGCTAAAGTGAGTTTTTACGTGCATATAATACGCATTGGTTGGTTAAGTTAAGTTTAGGTGTGGGGTAGGGTGCGTGTGTATTGTACGATTAGTGGTGTGGAGTGCGTGTGTATTATACGCAAATGAACTGCGTATAAATTGCACGCGAAAAACTGCGTCTCATATGCACGTAAAAACTCATTTTCGCGTATAAATTACACGATAATACACGATGCGTGTTATAGAGACGAATTTACGTGAGAACAGGCTGGGTAGTTGATGAAATCACGTTCAACAAACAAGTTAGATAGGTCATGCAATGCAATGAAACACATCTTAGGTGTTTTCTTTTCATTGCACAGAGGTTAGTTATTGCGAGCATATGCGTAACGAGGAACAAGTTAGAAATGTCATGCATGGCTATGAAACACATCTTATGGTGTTTTCTTTTCATTGGTCAGAGTTTAGTTATTTTTGTGCATACGTATAACGAGGAACAAGTTAGATAGGTCATGCAATGCAATGAAACACATCTTAGGTGTTTTCTTTTCATTGCGCAGAGGTTAGTTATCGCGTGGACAGGCATAACGAGGAACAAGTCAGATAGATCATTCAAATGCATCGAAACACATCTTAGGTGTTTTCTTTTAATTGCATAGAGGTTAGTTATTGCATGCATGTACAATGCAATCCTAAAGCACATGAATTGCAAATCTCTTCGTTGCACAAAGGAACAAGTTCGTTTATGCATTGTAAATCGATCACATTTGTAATGCTTTTTCGTCAAAACATCAAAATAATTAGTTGTAGAATGGAAATGCATGGGAAAGCCCTTGTGTTTTATCTTTTCTTTTCAATGCAAAGAAGAACAAGTTAGAATATTTAAGTATTGCAATGAAACACACATTTCAGCCAGACATATATTTGACCTACTGAAAATATTTCTGGCCCAAAAGTACTTGATTTGAACTTTCCATACATACTCACAGACTCCAATAGATGCTTCCTAAGCCATGGAAAAGTCCATATCTGACCTTTTGAACTAATTTCTGGTCAAAAGTTCCTCAAAGAGTTTAAAACGATATAAACTCATAGACTCCTTCTGATGTTATTTTTACTTAGGTCAATTTTTGACCTCCAGGAACACATTTATGGCCCACGGTTCCTTGATCTGTGGGTTAATATACCGAGAGATTTACTTCTCATGATGTCATTTCAGCCAGACAAATATTTGACCTACTGAACATATTTCTAGCCCAAAAGTACTTGATCTTGAACTTTCCATATACATAGGTCAATTTTTGATCTTGATCTTGTACTTTCCATTCATACTCATAGACTCCAACAGATGCTTCCTAAGCCATAGAGAAGTCCATATCTGAGCTATTGAACTCATTTCTGGTCAAAGGTTCCTCACAAAGTTAAAAACAATATAAACTTTTAGACTCCTTCTTATGTTATATTAGATATACAAAGGTCAATTTTTGACCTTCAAGAACACATTCATGGCACATTTCCAGAAGAAAACGTGAAGTGGATCTTGAAGCGGCAAATCTCACCACCCGGTTGCTAGAATGTTCTTGGAGGTTGCTACGGTGTTCTGGGTGGTTGCTAGGCGTTTTTTAGGGTATTTTGTGTGATTTCTGTTGTGTTCCGGGTGGTTGCTAGGGTGTTGCTAGGCGGTTGCTGGGGTGTTCCTGGTGGTTGCTAGGGTGTTGCCAAATGGTTGCTGGGGTGTTCTGGTTTGTTGCTAGGGTGTTCTCGGTGGTTGCTAGGTTGTTGCTAGGTGGTTGCTAGGGTGTAGTGGTGGGTTGGAGACTTACTTCTCATGATGTCATTTCAGCCAGAAAAAAAATATTTTACGTAAAGAACATTTTTCTGGCCCAAAAGTACTTGATCTTGAACTGCCATAAATGTGTTTCTGGAGGTAAAAAATTGACCTATGTATAGCTAATTTAACATAAGGAGTCTATAAGTTTATATTGTTTAAAACCTTTTGAGGAACCTTTGACCAGAAATGATTTCAATAGTTTCAGATATGGACTTCTCTATGGATTAGGAAGCTTCGACTGCAGTCTCTGAGTATGTATGGAAAGTTCAAGATCAAGTTCTTTTGGGCCATAAACATGTTCAGTTTGTCAAATATTTGTCTGGCTGAAATGACATCATGAGAAGTAAATCTCTCGGTATATTAACCCAAAGATCAAGCACCCGTGTGCCATGAAAAGTGTTCCTGGAGGTCAAAAATTGACCTATGTAATATAACATCAGAAAGATCAAAGTACTTTTGGGCCAGAAAAATGTTCTTTACGTAAAATATTTTTCTGGCTGAAATGACATCATGAGAAGTAAATCTCCAACCCACCAAAACACCCTAGCAACCACCTAGCAACACCCTAGCAACCACCGAGAACACCCTAGCAACAAACCAGAACACCCCAGCAACCATATGGCAAAACCCTAGCAACCACCAGGAACACCCCAGCAACCGCCTAGCAACACCCTAGGAACCACCCGGAACACCATAGCAATCACCCAGAATACCCTAAAAAATGCCTAGCAACCACCCAGATCACCATAGCAAACTCCCAGAACACCTGAGCAACCGGGTGGTGAGATTTGCCGCTTCAAACTTCCCTCCACGTTATTTTCTGGAAATATGCCACAATGTGTTCCTGGAGGTCAAACATTGACCTATGTATATCTAATATAACATCAGAAGGAGTCAAAAAGTTTATATTGTTTTAAATTTTTTGAGGAACCTTTGACCAGAAATGAGTTCAATAGGTCAGATATGGACATCTCTATGGCTTAGGAAGCATCTGTTGGAGAATATGAGTATGAATGGAAAGTACAAGATCAAGCACTTTTGGGCCAAAAATATGTTCAGAAGGTCAAATATCTTTCTGGCTGAAATGACATCATGAGAAGTAAAGCTCTCGGTATATTAACCCAAAGATCAAATACCCGTGGGCAATAAATGTTTTTCTGGAGGTCAAAAATTGACCTATGTATAGCTAATGTAACATCAGGAGTCTATGAGTTTTTATTGTTTAAACGCTTTTCAAGAACCTTTTGACCAGAAATGAGTTCAATAGGTCAGATATGGACTTCTATGTAGGGAAGCATCTGTTGGAGCCTATGATTATGTATGGAAAGTTCAAGATAAAGTACTTTTGGGCTAGAAATATGTTCAGTAGGTCAAATATTTGTCTGGCTGAAATGACATCATGAGAAGTAAATCTCTCGGTATATTAACCCACAGATCAAGGAACTGTGGGCCATAAATGTGTTCCTGGAGGTCAAAAATTGACCTAAGTTAATATAACATCAGAAGGAGTCTATGAGTTTATATTGTTTTAAACTTTTTGAGGAACGTTTGACCAGAAATTAGTTCAAAAGGTCAGATATGGACTTTTCCATGGCTTAGGAAGCATCTATTGGAGTCTGTGAGTATGTATGGAAAGTTCAAGATCAAGTACTTTTGGGCCAGAAATATCTTCAGTAGGTCAAATATATGTCTGGCTGAAATGTGTGTTTCATTGCAATACTTACATTTTCTAACTTGTTCTTCTTTGCATTGAAAAGAAAAGATAAAACACAAGTGCTTTCCCATGCATTTCCATTCTACAACTAATTAATTTGATGTTTTGACGAGAAAACATTACAAAAGTGATCGATTTACAATGCATAAACGAACTTGTTCATTTGTGCAACGAAGAGATTTGCAATTCATGTGCTTTAGGATTGCATTGTACATGCATGCAATAACTAACCTCTTTGCAATTAAAAGAAAACACCTAAGATGTGTTTCGATGCATTTGAATGACCTATCTGACTTGTTCCTCGTTATGCCTGTCCACGCGATAACTAACCCCTGTGCAATGAAAAGAAAACACCTAAGATGTGTTCCATTGCATTGCATGACCTATCTAACTTGTTCCTCGTTATACGTATGCACAAAAATAACTAAACTCTGACCAATGAAAAGAAAACACCATAAGATGTGTTTCATAGCCATGCATGACATTTCTAACTTGTTCCTCGTTACGCATATGCTCGCAATAACTGACCTCTGTGCATTGAAAAGAAAACAACTAAGATGTGTTTCAATTGCATTGCAAGACATATCTAACTTCTTCCTCATTAGGCCTGTTCACGCAAAAACTAACCTCTGTGCTATGAAAAGAAAACACCTAAGATGTGTTTCATTGCATTGCATGACCTATCTAACTTGTTCGGTGAACGTGATTTCATCAACTACCACATGTTCCTGGATCAACATCATTGTTGATCCTGGATCAACTTTTCAATCAACCAAACAGATTTGAGGAACAAGTTTACAGTTTATGTCAATTTTAGGTTTAGATTTAGAACCAGAGTGAAGTACTTAAACATCAGTGTCATTCACCTTTGTACCTTCTGATAAGGGATAAGTTATGAGTAGAGTTAGGTTTAGGGGTAGGGATTGGTTAAGGACAACATTTTTGGGATAGGAATGTTGATCCAGGGTCATCAAAATATGTTGATCCAGGACCATGTCTTACTTGAAAAAATCATGCTGACCAACTTGTTCCTAAGTTATGCATATGCACAAAAATAACTAAACTCTGAGCAATGAAAAGAAAACACCACAAGATGTGTTTCGTTGCATTGCATGATATATCTAACTTGTTTCTCGTAATGCATATAGACGCAATAACTAACCTCTGCGCGGTGAAAGGAAAACGACTAAGACGTGTTTCAGTGCATTGCATGACCTATCTGACTTGTTCCTCGTCATGCAATATGCACGCAATAACTAACCTCTGCGCGGTGAAAGGAAAACGCCTAAGACGTGTTTCAGTGCATTGCATGACCTATCTGATCTATTCATCAGTATGCAATATGCTTGCAAGAACTAAACTCAGCGCGCTGAAAGGATAACGACTAAGATGTGTTTCAGTGCATTGCATGACCTATCTGGCTTGTTCTTCATCGTGCAATTTGCAGGCAATAACTAACCTCTGCGCGGTGAAAGGAAAAAGTCTAAGATGTGTTTCAGTGCATTGAATGACCTACCTGACTTGTTCCTCGTCATGCAATATAAATGAAGATCTAAATTCTGCGCGTTGAAAGGAAAACGCATAAGACGTGTTTCAGTACATTGCATGACCTATCTGGCTTGTTGCTCGTCATGCAATATGCACTCAATAACAAACCTCTGCGCGGTGAAAGGAAAAAGCCTAAGACGAGTTTCAGTGCATTGCATGACCTATCTGACTTGTTCCTCATCATGCAATATGCACGCTATAACTAACCTCTGCGCGGTGAAAGGAAAACGCCTAATACGTGTTCCAGTACATTGCATGACCTATCTGACTTATTCCTCGTTATGCAATATGCATGCAATAACCTCTGCGTGGTGAAAGGAAAACGTCTGAGACGTGTTTCAGTGCATTGCATGATCTATCTGAATTGTTCCTCGTAATGCATATGCACGCAATAACTAACCTCTGCGAAGTGAAAGGAAAACGCCTAAGATGTGTTTCATTGCACTGCTTGACCTATCTGACTCGTTCCTCGTCATGGAATATGCACTCAATAACTAACCTCTTCGCGGTGAAAGGAAAACGACTAAGACGTGTTTCAATGCATTGCATGACCTATCTGACTTGTTGCTCGTCATGCAATATGCACGCAATAACTAACTTTTTCAGTGTATTGCATGACCTATCTGACTTGTTCCTCGTTATGCATATGCATGCAATAACCTCTGCGTGGTGAAAGGAAAACGCCTAAGACGTGTTTCAGTGTATTGCATGATCTATCTGACTTGTTCCTCGTTATGCATATGCATGCAATAACCTCTGCGTGGTGAAAGGAAAACGCCTAAGACGTGTTTTAGTGCATTGCATGATCTATCTGAATTGTTCCTCGTTATGCAATATTCGTGCAAGAACTAAACTCAGCGCGGTGAAAGAAAAACGCCTAAGACGTGTTTCAGTGCATTGCATGACCTGACTTGTTCCTCGTCATGCAATATGCATGCAATAACTCTCCTCTGCGAGGTGAAAGGAAAACGCCTAAGACGTGTTTCAGTACATTGCATGATCTATCTGAATTGTACCTCGTTATGCAATATGCGTGCAAGAACTAAACTCTGCGCGGTGAAAGGAAAACACCTAATACGTGTTTCAGTGCATTGCATGTCCTATCTGACTTGTTCCTCGTCATGCAATATGAACGCAATAACTCTCCTCTGCGAGGTGAAAGGAAAACGCCTAAGACGTGTTTCAGTGCATTGCATGACCTATAGGACTTGTTCCTCTTTATGCAATATGCATGCAATAACCTCTGCGTGGTGAAAGGAAAACGCCTAAGACGTGTTTCAGTGCATTGCATGACCTATCTGACTTATTCATCGTTATGCAATATGCATGCAAGAACTAAACTCTGCACGGTGAAAGGATAACGCCTAAGACGTGTTTCAGTGCATTGCATGACCTATCTGGCTTGTTCTTCGTCATGCAATATGCACGCAATAACTAACCTCTGCGTGGTTAAAGGAAAACGCCTAAGACATGTTTTAGTGCATTGCATGACCTATCTGACTTGTTCCTCGTTATGCATATGCATGCAATAACCTCTGCGTGGTGAAAGGAAAACGCCTGAGACGTGTTTCAGTGCATTGCATGATCTATGTAAATTGTTCCTCGTCATGCAATATGCACGCAATAACTCTCCTCTGCGAGGTGAAAGGAAAACTCCTAAGACGAGTTTCAGTGCATTGCATGATCTATCTGACTTGTTCCTCGTTATGCAATACGCGTGCAAGAACTAAACTCTGCTTGGTGAAAGGAAAACGCCTAAGACGTGTTTCAGTGCATTGCATGACCTATCTGACTTGTTCCTCGTTATGCAATATGCATGCGAGAACTAAACTCTGCACGGTGAAAGGATAACGCCTAAGACGTGTTTCAGTGCATTGCATGACCTATCTGGCTTGTTCTTCATCATGCAATATGCACGCAATAACTAACCTCTGCGTGGTTAAAGGAAAACGCCTAAGACATGTTTTAGTGCATTGCATGACCTATCTGACTTGTTCCTCGTCTTGCAAACATGCACGCAATAACTAACCTTTGCATCCATGCATGACCTATATGGCTTGTTCTTCGTTTTGCAATATGCACGCAATAACTAACCTTTGCTTGGTGAACTACCTGACTTGTTCCTCGTCATGCAATATAAATGAAGATCTAAATTCTGCGCGTTGAAAGGAAAACGCATAAGACGTGTTTCAGTACATTTGCATGACCTATCTGGCTTGTTGCTCGTCATGCAATATGCACGCAATAACTAACCACTGCGCGGTGAAAGGAAAACGCCTAATACGTGTTCCAGTACATTGCATGACCTATCTGACTTATTCCTCGTTATGCAATATGCATGCAATAACCTCTGCGTGGTGAAAGGAAAACGTCTGAGACGTGTTTCAGTGCATTGCATGATCTATCTGAATTGTTCCTCGTAATGCATATGCACGCAATAACTAACCTCTGCGAAGTGAAAGGAAAACGCCTTAAGATGAGTTTCATTGCACTGCTTGACCTATCGGACTCGTTCCTCGTCATGCAATATGCACTCAATAACTAACCTCTGCGCGGTGAAAGGAAAACGACTAAGACGTGTTTCAATGCATTGCATGACCTATCTGACTTGTTGCTCGTCATGCAATATGCACGCAATAACTAACTTTTTCAGTGTATTGCATGACCTATCTGACTTGTTCCTCGTTATGCATATGCATGCAATAACCTCTGCGTGGTGAAAGGAAAACGCCTAAGACGTGTTTCAGTGCATTGCATGATCTATCTGACTTGTTCCTCGTTATGCAATATGCACGCAATAACCTCTGCGTGGTGAAAGGAAAATGCCTAAGACGTGTTTCAGTGCATTGCATGACCTATCTGACTTATTCATCGTTATGCAATATGCATGCAAGAACTAAACTCTGCACGGTGAAAGGATAACGCCTAAGACGTGTTTCAGTGCATTGCATGACCTATCTGGCTTTTTCTTCGTCATGCAATTTGCACGCAATAACTAACCTCTGCGTGGTTAAAGGAAAACGCCTAAGACATGTTTTAGTGCATTGCATGACCTATCTGACTTGTTCCTCGTCATGCAATATGCACGCAATAACTAACCTTTGCATGCATGCATGACCTATATGGCTTGTTCTTCGTCATGCAATATGCATTAATAACTAACCTCTGCTTGGTGAAAGGAAAATGCCTAAGACATGTTTCAGTGCATTGCATGACCTATCTGACTTGTTCCTCGTGATGCAATATGCACGCAATAACTAACCTCTGCGCGGTGAAGGAAAACGCCTAAGACGTGTTTCAGTGCATTGCATGACCTATCTGACTTGTTCCTCGTTGCAATGAAAATATATAATGTGATTTTGCATGCATTTTTATTTTACAAACTAATTTATTTGTGCACAGACGAGAAAACATCACACGAGATGTCACTTTACAGTGCATGGTATTTTTACGTGCATATGAGACGCAGTTTTTCGCGTGCAATTGATACGCAGTTCATTTGCGTATAATACACACGCACCCCACACCACTAATCGTACAATACACACGCACCGTACCCCACACCTAAACTTAACCTAACCAACCAATGCGTATTATATGCACGTAAAAACTCACTTTAGCGTATATATTACACGACAATACACATGCGTGCTATAAAGACGCATTTAGTGTGATCGGGTTACAGCCGGGTTATTGAGCTCATTTCTGGTAAAAGGGTCCTCAAAAGTTTTTAAACAATATAAGTTTATAGACACATTTTGATGATATATAAGCTATATAAAAGTTCCTATTTGACCTACTGAACATAGTTCTGGCCCACAAGTACTAGATCTTAAACTTTCTAAACATACTCATTGACTCATTTTGATGTTACTGAAGCCATACAGGAGTCCTTATTTTACCTAATGAACATATTAGCCACATGGATTGTTTAGATCTGACCCATTGAACTCATTTCTGGTCAAAGGGTACTTGATCGTTAGGTTACTATACATTGATTTTTACTACTTGTGATGTTTTATGAGCAGGAAGATATTTGACTGATATTTGACTGAACATATATCTCTCCCACGAGTACCTGATATTAAACATTCTATATATACTAAATAGACTACTTCTTATGCTTCCTAGAACTAGAGGTTTCTATTCGACCCACAAACATAGTCCTGGCCCACGAGTACTAGGTCTCGAACTTTCTATAAATTCTCAAAGACTATTTTTGATGCTTCTTAAGCCATATAGAATGTCCACATCTTATGTATTTAACTCATTTCTGGTCAAAGGGTCCTCAAATGTTTTTAAACAAGAAAAACTATGAGACTCCTTCTGATATTACATGAGCTATAGATAGGTTCCTTTTTGACCTACTGAACATAGTTGTGGCACACGAGTACTTGATCTTGAATGGTCTAAACATACTCATTAACTCCTTTTGATGTCACTGAAGCCATACAAGAGTCCTTATTTTAACTACCTTTTGATGATACATAATCAAAATCAAAAATTGATTTGGGCCAGAAATCAATTGCTAAAAACTTTATAAAAACTCTATAGTAACCATTTGTGGACATTACCAACCACCTAGAAACACCATAGGAACCACACAGACTACCATAGTAACCACCTAAAACACCCTAGCAACCACCCAGAACACCCTAGCATCACTCTAGCAACCACAGAGCAACCAACGAGAACACCTTAAGCAACACCTAGCAACCAACCAGACCACCCTAGCAACCACCTAGCAACACCCTGGCAACCACCCAGAACACCCTAACAACCACCTAGCAACACCCTAGCAACCACACAGACTACCCTAACAACCGCCTAGCAACCCTTCTAGAACACTGTAGCAACCACCGGGAACACCCTAGCAACCGGGTGGTGAGATTTGCCAGTGCAAGCACCACTTCACATTTTCTTCTGGAAATGTGCCATAAATATGTTCCTGGAGGTCAAAAATTGACCTTGTCTTCTTACAACATCAGAAGGAGTCTATAAGTTTATATTGTTATGGTAAAAGGGTCCTCAAAAGATTTCAAACAATATAAACATGAAATGTAATAAAATAATCGAATAGTTAAGAGCTAAAATCATGCCAAAAACATTATAGAAACTCTATAGTAACTATAACTATAAACTCTACCAACCACCTGGTAACACCATAGCAATGACCCAGAATACCATAGTAACCACCTAAAAAACCCTAGCAACCACCCAGAACACCCTAGCAGCAAACAAGAACACCCCAGCAACCACCTAGCAACACCCTAACAACCATCGAGAACAACCTGGCAACTGCATACCAACACCCTAGCAACATTAGCACCTTGGCAACCACCCAGAATACCCTAGCAACCGCATAAAAACACCATAGCAACCACCCAGAATACCCTAATAAACGCCTAGAAACCACCAACAACACCGTAGCAACCACCCAGAAAACCCTAGCAACCGGGTGGTGAGATTTGCCACTTCAGGCTCCACTTCACATTTACTTCTGGAAATGTGCATTAAATGTGCTCCTGGTGGTCAAAAAATGACCTATGTATATCTAATATAACATCAGAAAGAGTCTAAAAGTTTATATTGTTTTAAACTTTTTGAGGAACCTTTGACCAGAAATGAGTTCATTGACATCATGAGAAGTAAATCCATCGGTATATGAACCCTCAGATCAAGTACCCGTGGGACATAAATGTGTTCTTGGAGGTCAAAAATTGACCTATGTATATCTTATATAACATCAGAAGGAGGTCAAATATTTGTCTGGCTGAAATGACATCATGAGAAGTAAATCCATCGGTATATGAACCCAAAGATCAAATACCCATGGGCCATAAATGTGTTTCTGGAGGTCAAAAATTGACCTATGTATAGCTAATGCATAATCAGGAGTCTATAAGTTCATATTTGTTTAAAAACTTTTGAGGAACCTTTGACCAGAAATGAGTTTAATAGGTCAGATATGGACTTCTCTATGGCTTAGGAAGCATCGACTGCAGTCTCTGAGTATGTATGGAAAGTTCAAGATCAAGTTCTTTTGGACCATAAACATGTTCAGTAGATCAAATATTTGTCTGGCTGAAATGACATCATGAGAAGTAAATCTCTCGGTATATTAGCCCAAATATCAAGCACCCGTGTGCCGTGAAAAGTGTTCCTGGAGGTCAAAAATTGACCTATGTAATATAACATCAGAATGTTATATTACATAGTCTATGAGTACGTATGGAAAGTTCAAGATCAAGTACTTTTGGGCCAGAAAAATGTTCTTTACTTAAAATATTTTTCTGGCTGAAATGACATCATGAGAAGTAAATCTCCAACCCACCAAAACACCCTAGCAATCACCTAGCAACCACCGAGAACACCCTAGCAACAAACCAGAACACCCCAGCAACCATATGGCAACACCCTAGCAACCACCAGGAACAGCCCAGCAACCGCCTAGCAACACCAAACCACCCGGAACACCATAGCAATCACCCAGAATACCCTAAAAAACGCCTAGCAACCACCCAGAACACCGTAGCAAACTCCCAGAACACCTGAGTAACCGGGTGGTGAGATTTGCCGCTTCAAGCTCCCCTTCACGTTTTCTTCTGGAAATGTGCCACAATGTGTTCCTGGAGGTCAAACATTGACCTATGTATATCTAATATAACATCAGAAGGAGTCAAAAAGTTTATATTGTTTTATATTTTTTGAGGAACCTTTGACCAGAAATGAGTTCAATAGGTCAGATATGGACATCTCTATGGCTTAGGAAGCATCTGTTGGAGAATATCAGTATGAATGGAAAGTACAAGCACTTTTGGGCCAAAAATATGTTCAGTAGGTCAAATATCTTTCTGGCTGAAATGACATCATGAGAAGCAAAGCTCTCGGTATATTAACCCAAAGATCAAATACCCGTGGGCCATAAATGTGTTTCTGGAGGTCAAAAATTGACCTATGTATGGCTAATGTAACATCAGGAGTCTATAAGTTTATATTGTTTAAAACCTTTTGAAGAACCTTTGATCAGAAATGAGTTCAATAGCTCAGATATGGACATCTCTATGGCTTAGGAAGGATCTGTTGGAGTCTATGAGTATGAATGGAAAATACAAGATCAAGTACTTTTGGGCCAGAAATATGTTCAGTAGGTCAAATATCTTTCTGGCTGAAATGACATCATGAGAAGCAAAGCTCTCGGTATTATACCCAAATATCAAATACCCGTATGCCATGAATGTGTTTCTGGAGGTCAGAAATTGACCTATGTATAGCTAATGTAACATCAGGAGTCTATAAGTTTATATTGTTTAAAACCTTTTGAGGAACCTTTGACCAGAAATGATTTCAATAGCTCAGATATGAACTTCTCTGTGGCTTAGAAGTATGATTGGAAAATACAAGATCAAGTACTTTTGGGCCAGAAATATGTTCAGTAGGTCAAATATCTTTCTGGCTGAAATGACATCATGAAAAGTAAAGCTCTCGGTTTATTAACCCAAAGATCAAATACCCGTATGCCATGAATGTGTTTCTGGAGGTCAAAAATTGACTCATGTATAGCTAATGTAACATCAGGAGTCTATAAGTTTATATTGTTTAAAACCTTTTGAGGAACCTTTGACCAGAAATGATTTCAATAGTTCAGATATGGACTTCTCTATGGCTTAGGAAGCATCGACTGGAGTCTTTGAGCATGTATGGAAAGTTCAAGATCAAGTACTTTTGGGCCAGAAAAATGTTCTTTACGTAAAATATTTTTTCTGGCTGAAATGACATCATGAGATGTCATGAGAGTCTCCAACCCACCACAACACCCTAGCAACCACCGAGAACACCCTAGCAACAAACCAGAACACCCCAGCAACCGCCTAGCAACACCCTAGCAACCACCCGGAACACCACAGAAATCACACAGAATACCCTAAAAAACGCCTCGCAACCACCCAGAACACCGTAGCAACCTCCCAGAACATCTAGCAACCGGGTGGTGAGATTTGCCGCTTCAAGATCCACTTCACGTTTTCTTCTGGAAATGTGCCATGAATGTGTTCTTGAAGGTCAAAAATTTACCTTTGTATATCTAGTATAACATCAGAAGGAGTCTAAAAGTTTATATTGTTTTTAACTTTGTGAGGAACCTTTGACCAGAAATGAGTTCAATAGATCAGATATGGACTTCTCTATGGCTTAGGAAGCATCTGTTGGAGTCTATGAGTATGAATGGAAAGTACAAGATCAAGTACTTTTGGGCCAGAAATATGTTCAGTAGGTCAAATATCTTGCTGGCTGAAATGACATCATGAGAAGTAAAGCTCTCGGTATATTAACCCAAAGATCAAATACCCGTGGGCCATAAATGTGTTTCTGGAGGTCAAAAATTGACCTACGTATAGCTAATGTAACATCAGGAGTGTATGAGTTTTTATTGTTTAAAAGCTTATGAAGAACCTTTTGACCAGAAATGAGTTCAATAGGTCAGATATGGACTTCTATGTATATGTAGGGAAGCATCTGTTGAACCGTGGGCCATAAATGTGTTCCTGGAGGTCAAAAATTGACCTAAGTAAATATAACATCAGAAGGAGTCTATGAGTTTATATCGTTTTAAACTTTTTGAGGAACGTTTGACCAGAAATTAGTTCAAAAGGTCAGATATGGACTTTTCCATGGCTTAGGAAGCATCTATTGGAGTCTGTGAGTATGTATGGAAAGTTCAAGATCAAGTACTTTTGGGCCAGAAATATCTTCAGTAGGTCAAATATATGTCTGGCTGAAATGTGTGTTTCATTGCAATACTTAAATTTTCTAACTTGTTCTTCTTTGCATTGAAAAGAAAAGATAAAACACAAGTGCTTTCCCATGCATTTCCATTCTACAACTAATTAATTTGTGTTTTGACGAGAAAACATTACAAAAGTGATCGATTTACAATGCATAAACTAACTTGTTCCTTTGTGCAACGAAGAGATTTGCAATTCATGTGCTTTAGGATTGCATTGTACAAGAATGCAATAACTAACCTCTATGCAATTAAAAGAAAACACCTAAGATGTGTTTCGATGCATTTGAATGACCTATCTGACTTGTTCCTCGTTATGCCTGTCCACGCGATAATTAACCTCTGCGCAATGAAAAGAAAACACCTAAGATGTGTTTCATTGCATTGCATGACCTATCTAACTTTTTCGGTGAACGTGATTTCATCAACTACCACATGTTCCTGGATCAACATCATTGTTGATCCTGGATCAACTTTTCAATCAACCAAACAGATTTGAGGAACAAGTTTACAGTTTATGTCAATTTTAGGTTTAGATTTAGAACCAGAGTGAAGTACTTAAACATCAGTGTCATTCACCTTTGTACCTTCTGATAAGGGATAAGTTATGAGTAGAGTTAGGTTTAGGGGTAGGGATTGGTTAAGGACAACATTTTTGGGATAGGAATGTTGATCCAGGGTCATCAAAATATGTTGATCCAGGACCATGTCTTACTTGAAAAAATCATGCTGACCAACTTGTTCCTAAGTTATGCATATGCACAAAAATAACTAAACTCTGAGCAATGAAAAGAAAACACCACAAGATGTGTTTCGTTGCATTGCATGATATATCTAACTTGTTTCTCGTAATGCATATGCACGCAATAACTAACCTCTGCGCGGTGAAAGGAAAACGACTAAGACGTGTTTCAGTGCATTGCATGACCTATCTGACTTGTTCCTCGTCATGCAATATGCACGCAATAACTAACCTCTGCGCGGTGAAAGGAAAACGCCTAAGACGTGTTTCAGTGCATTGCATGAATTATCTGACTTGTTCCTCGTTATGCATATGCATGCAATAACCTCTGCGTGGTGAAAGGAAAACGCCTAAGACGTGTTTCAGTGCATTGCATGACCTATCTGATCTATTCATCAGTATGCAATATGCTTGCAAGAACTAAACTCTGCGCGCTGAAAGGATAACGACTAAGATGTGTTTCAGTGCATTGCATGACCTATCTGGCTTGTTCTTCATCGTGCAATTTGCAGGCAATAACTAACCTCTGCGCGGTGAAAGGAAAAAGTCTAAGATGTGTTTCAGTGCATTGAATGACCCACCTGACTTGTTCCTCGTCATGCAATATAAATGAAGATCTAAATTCTGCGCGTTGAAAGGAAAACGCATAAGACGTGTTTCAGTACATTGCATGACCTATCTGGCTTGTTGCTCGTCATGCAATATGCACTCAATAACAAACCTCTGCGCGGTGAAAGGAAAAAGCCTAAGACGAGTTTCAGTGCATTGCATGACCTATCTGACTTGTTCCTCATCATGCAATATGCACGCTATAACTAACCTCTGCGCGGTGAAAGGAAAACGCCTAATATGTGTTCCAGTACATTGCATGACCTATCTGACTTATTCCTCGTTATGCAATATGCATGCAATCACCTCTGCATGGTGAAAGGAAAACGTCTGAGACGTGTTTCAGTGCATTGCATGATCTATCTGAATTGTTCCTCGTAATGCATATGCACGCAATAACTAACCTCTGCGAAGTGAAAGGAAAACGCCTAAGATGTGTTTCATTGCACTGCTTGACCTATCTGACTCGTTCCTCGTCATGGAATATGCACTCAATAACTAACCTCTGCGCGGTGAAAGGAAAACGACTAAGACGTGTTTCAATGCATTGCATGACCTATCTGACTTGTTGCTCGTCATGCAATATGCACGCAATAACTAACTTTTTCAGTGTATTGCATGACCTATCTGACTTGTTCCTCGTTATGCATATGCATGCAATAACCTCTGCGTGGTGAAAGGAAAACGCCTAAGACGTGTTTCAGTGCATTGCATGATCTATCTGACTTGTTCCTCGTTATGCATATGCATGCAATAACCTCTGCGTGGTGAAAGGAAAACGCCTAAGACGTGTTTTAGTGCATTGCATGATCTATCTGAATTGTTCGTTATGCAATATTCGTGCAAGAACTAAACTCAGCGCGGTGAAAGAAAAACGCCTAAGACGTGTTTCAGTGCATTGCATGACCTGACTTGTTCCTCGTCATGCAATATGCATGCAATAACTCTCCTCTGCGAGGTGAAAGGAAAACGCCTAAGACGTGTTTCAGTACATTGCATGATCTATCTGAATTGTACCTCGTTATGCAATATGCGTGCAAGAACTAAACTCTGCGCGGTGAAAGGAAAACACCTAATACGTGTTTCAGTGCATTGCATGTCCTATCTGACTTGTTCCTCGTCATGCAATATGAACGCAATAACTCTCCTCTGCGAGGTGAAAGGAAAACGCCTAAGACGTCTTTCAGTGCATTGCATGACCTATAGGACTTGTTCCTCTTTATGCAATATGCATGCAATAACCTCTGCGTGGTGAAAGGAAAACGCCTAAGACGTGTTTCAGTGCATTGCATGACCTATCTGACTTATTCATCGTTATGCAATATGCATGCAAGAACTAAACTCTGCACGGTGAAAGGATAACGCCTAAGACGTGTTTCAGTGCATTGCATGACCTATCTGGCTTGTTCTTCGTCATGCATTATGCACGCAATAACTAACCTCTGCGTGGTTAAAGGAAAACGCCTAAGACATGTTTTAGTGCATTGCATGACCTATCTGACTTGTTCCTCGTTATGCATATGCATGCAATAACCTCTGCGTGGTGAAAGGAAAACGCCTGAGACGTGTTTCAGTGCATTGCATGATCTATGTAAATTGTTCCTCGTCATGCAATATGCACGCAATAACTCTCCTCTGCGAGGTGAAAGGAAAACTCCTAAGACGAGTTTCAGTGCATTGCATGATCTATCTGACTTGTTCCTCGTTATGCAATACGCGTGCAAGAACTAAACTCTGCTTGGTGAAAGGAAAACGCCTAAGACGTGTTTCAGTGCATTGCATGACCTATCTGACTTGTTCCTCGTTATGCAATATGCATGCGAGAACTAAACTCTGCACGGTGAAAGGATAACGCCTAAGACGTGTTTCAGTGCATTGCATGACCTCTCTGGCTTGTTCTTCATCATGCAATATGCACGCAATAACTAACCTCTGCGTGGTTAAAGGAAAACGCCTAAGACATGTTTTAGTGCATTGCATGACCTATCTGACTTGTTCCTCGTCTTGCAACATGCACGCAATAACTAACCTTTGCATCCATGCATGACCTATATGGCTTGTTCTTCGTTTTGCAATATGCACGCAATAACTAACCTTTGCTTGGTGAACTACCTGACTTGTTCCTCGTCATGCAATATAAATGAAGATCTAAATTCTGCGCGTTGAAAGGAAAACGCATAAGACGTGTTTCAGTACATTGCATGACCTATCTGGCTTGTTGTTCGTCATGCAATATGCACGCAATAACTAACCACTGCGCGGTGAAAGGAAAACGCCTAATATGTGTTCCAGTACATTGCATGACCTATCTGACTTATTCCTCGTTATGCAATATGCATGCAATAACCTCTGCGTGGTGAAAGGAAAACGTCTGAGACGTGTTTCAGTGCATTGCATGATCTATCTGAATTGTTCCTCGTAATGCATATGCACGCAATAACTAACCTCTGCGAAGTGAAAGGAAAACGCCTTAAGATGAGTTTCATTGCACTGCTTGACCTATCGGACTCGTTCCTCGTCATGCAATATGCACTCAATAACTAACCTCTGCGCGGTGAAAGGAAAAATACTAAGACGTGTTTCAATGCATTGCATGACCTATCTGACTTGTTGCTCGTCATGCAATATGCACGCAATAACTAACTTTTTCAGTGTATTGCATGACCTATCTGACTTGTTCCTCGTTATGCATATGCATGCAATAACCTCTGCGTGGTGAAAGGAAAACGCCTAAGACGTGTTTCAGTGCATTGCATGATCTATCTGACTTGTTCCTCGTTATGCAATATGCATGCAATAACCTCTGCGTGGTGAAAGGAAAATGCCTAAGACGTGTTTCAGTGCATTGCATGACCTATCTGACTTATTCATCGTTATGCAATATGCATGCAAGTTCTAAACTCTGCACGGTGAAAGGATAACGCCTAAGACGTGTTTCAGTGCATTGCATGACCTATCTGGCTTTTTCTTCGTCATGCAATTTGCACGCAATAACTAACCTCTGCGTGGTTAAAGGAAAACGCCTAAGACATGTTTTAGTGCATTGCATGACCTATCTGACTTGTTCCTCGTCATGCAATATGCACGCAATAACTAACCTTTGCATGCATGCATGACCTATATGGCTTGTTCTTCGTCATGCATTATGCATTAATAACTAACCTCTGCTTGGTGAAAGGAAAATGCCTAAGACATGTTTCAGTGCATTGCATGACCTATCTGACTTGTTCCTCGTGATGCAATATGCACGCAATAACTAACCTCTTCGCGGTGAAGGAAAACGCCTAAGACGTGTTTCAGTGCATTGCATGACCTATCTGACTTGTTCCTCGTTGCAATGAAAATATATAATGTGATTTTGCATGCATTTTTATTTTACAAACTAATTTACTTGTGCACAGACGAGAAAACATCACATGAGATGTCACTTTACAGTGCATGGTATTTTTACGTGCATATGAGACGCAGTTTTTCGCGTGCAATTGATACGCAGTTCATTTGCGTATAATACACACGCACCCCACACCACTAATCGTACAATACACACGCACCCTACCCCACACCTAAACTTAACCTAACCAACCAATGCGTATTATATGCACGTAAAAACTCACTTTAGCGTATATATTACACGACAATACACATGCGTGCTATAAAGACGCATTTAGTGTGATCGGGTTACAGCCGGGTTATTGAGCTCATTTCTGGTAAAAGGGTCCTCAAAAGTTTTTAAACAATATAAGTTTATAGACACATTTTGATGATATATAAGCTATATAAAAGTTCCTATTTGACCTACTGAACATAGTTCTGGCCCACAAGTACTAGATCTTAAACTTTCTAAACATACTCATTGACTCATTTTGATGTTACTGAAGCCATACAGGAGTCCTTATTTTACCTAATGAACATATTAGCCACATGGATTGTTTAGATCTGACCCATTGAACTCATTTCTGGTCAAAGGGTACTTGATCGTTAGGTTACTATACATTGATTTTTACTACTTGTGATGTTTTATGAGCAGGAAGATATTTGACTGATATTTGACTGAACATATATCTCTCCCACGAGTACCTGATATTAAACATTCTATATATACTAAATAGACTACTTCTTATGCTTCCTAGAACTAGAGGTTTCTATTCGACCCACAAACATAGTCCTGGCCCACGAGTACTAGGTCTCGAACTTTCTATAAATTCTCAAAGACTATTTTTGATGCTTCTTAAGCCATATAGAATGTCCACATCTTATGTATTTAACTCATTTCTGGTCAAAGGGTCCTCAAATGTTTTTAAACAAGAAAAACTATGAGACTCCTTCTGATATTACATGAGCTATAGATAGGTTCCTTTTTGACCTACTGAACATAGTTGTGGCACACGAGTACTTGATCTTGAATGGTCTAAACATACTCATTAACTCCTTTTGATGTCACTGAAGCCATACAAGAGTCCTTATATTAACTACCTTTTGATGATACATAATCAAAATCAAAAATTGATTTGGGCCAGAAATCAATTGCTAAAAACTTTATAAAAACTCTATAGTAACCATTTGTGGACATTACCAACCACCTAGAAACACCATAGGAACCACACAGACTACCATAGTAACCACCTAAAACACCCTAGCAACCACCCAGAACACCCTAGCATCACTCTAGCAACCACAGAGGAACCAACGAGAACACCTTAAGCAACACCTAGCAACCAACCAGACCACCCTAGCAACCACCTAGCAACACCCTGGCAACCACCCAGAACACCCTAACAACCACCTAGCAACACCCTAGCAACCACACAGACTACCCTAACAACCGCCTAGCAACCCTTCTAGAACACTGTAGCAACCACCGGGAACACCCTAGCAACCGGGTGGTGAGATTTGCCAGTGCAAGCACCACTTCACATTTTCTTCTGGAAATGTGCCATAAATATGTTCCTGGAGGTCAAAAATTGACCTTGTCTTCTTACAACATCAGAAGGAGTCTATAAGTTTATATTGTTATGGTAAAAGGGTCCTCAAAAGATTTCAAACAATATAAACATTAAATGTAATAAAATAATCGAATAGTTAAGAGCTAAAATCATGCCAAAAACATTATAGAAACTCTATAGTAACTATAACTATAAACTCTACCAACCACCTGGTAACACCATAGCAATGACCCAGAATACCATAGTAACCACCTAAAAAACCCTAGCAACCACCCAGAACACCCTAGCAGCAAACAAGAACACCCCAGCAACCACCTAGCAACACCCTAACAACCATCGAGAACAACCTGGCAACTGCATACCAACACCCTAGCAACATTAGCACCTTGGCAACCACCCAGAATACCCTAGCAACCGCATAAAAACACCATAGCAACCACCCAGAATACCCTAATAAACGCCTAGAAACCACCAACAACACCGTAGCAACCACCCAGAAAACCCTAGCAACCGGGTGGTGAGATTTGCCACTTCAGGCTCCACTTCACATTTACTTCTGGAAATGTGCATTAAATGTGCTCCTGGTGGTCAAAAAATGACCTATGTATATCTAATATAACATCAGAAAGAGTCTAAAAGTTTATATTGTTTTAAACTTTTTGAGGAACCTTTGACCAGAAATGAGTTCATTGACATCATGAGAAGTAAATCCATCGGTATATGAACCCTCAGATCAAGTACCCGTGGGACATAAATGTGTTCTTGGAGGTCAAAAATTGACCTATGTATATCTTATATAACATCAGAAGGAGGTCAAATATTTGTCTGGCTGAAATGACATCATGAGAAGTAAATCCATCGGTATATGAACCCAAAGATCAAATACCCATGGGCCATAAATGTGTTTCTGGAGGACAAAAATTGACCTATGTATAGCTAATGCATAATCAGGAGTCTATAAGTTCATATTTGTTTAAAAACTTTTGAGGAACCTTTGACCAGAAATGAGTTTAATAGGTCAGATATGGACTTCTCTATGGCTTAGGAAGCATCGACTGCAGTCTCTGAGTATGTATGGAAAGTTCAAGATCAAGTTCTTTTGGACCATAAACATGTTCAGTAGATCAAATATTTGTCTGGCTGAAATGACATCATGAGAAGTAAATCTCTCGGTATATTAGCCCAAATATCAAGCACCCGTGTGCCGTGAAAAGTGTTCCTGGAGGTCAAAAATTGACCTATGTAATATAACATCAGAATGTTATATTACATAGTCTATGAGTACGTATGGAAAGTTCAAGATCAAGTACTTTTGGGCCAGAAAAATGTTCTTTACTTAAAACATTTTTCTGGCTGAAATGACATCATGAGAAGTAAATCTCCAACCCACCAAAACACCCTAGCAATCACCTAGCAACCACCGAGAACACCCTAGCAACAAACCAGAACACCCCAGCAACCATATGGCAACACCCTAGCAACCACCAGGAACAGCCCAGCAAACCGCCTAGCAACACCCTAGCAACCACCCGGAACACCATAGCAATCACCCAGAATACCCTAAAAAACGCCTAGCAACCACCCAGAACACCGTAGCAAACTCCCAGAACACCTGAGTAACCGGGTGGTGAGATTTGCCGCTTCAAGCTCCCCTTCACGTTTTCTTCTGGAAATGTGCCACAATGTGTTCCTGGAGGTCAAACATTGACCTATGTATATCTAATATAACATCAGAAGGAGTCAAAAAGTTTATATTGTTTTATATTTTTTGAGGAACCTTTGACCAGAAATGAGTTCAATAGGTCAGATATGGACATCTCTATGGCTTAGGAAGCATCTGTTGGAGAATATCAGTATGAATGGAAAGTACAAGCACTTTTGGGCCAAAAATATGTTCAGTAGGTCAAATATCTTTCTGGCTGAAATGACATCATGAGAAGCAAAGCTCTCGGTATATTAACCCAAAGATCAAATACCCGTGGGCCATAAATGTGTTTCTGGAGGTCAAAAATTGACCTATGTATGGCTAATGTAACATCAGGAGTCTATAAGTTTATATTGTTTAAAACCTTTTGAAGAACCTTTGATCAGAAATGAGTTCAATAGCTCAGATATGGACATCTCTATGGCTTAGGAAGGATCTGTTGGAGTCTATGAGTATGAATGGAAAATACAAGATCAAGTACTTTTGGGCCAGAAATATGTTCAGTAGGTCAAATATCTTTCTGGCTGAAATGACATCATAAGAAGCAAAGCTCTCGGTATTATACCCAAATATCAAATACCCGTATGCCATGAATGTGTTTCTGGAGGTCAGAAATTGACCTATGTATAGCTAATGTAACATCAGGAGTCTATAAGTTTATATTGTTTAAAACCTTTTGAGGAACCTTTGACCAGAAATGATTTCAATAGCTCAGATATGAACTTCTCTGTGGCTTAGAAGTATGATTGGAAAATACAAGATCAAGTACTTTTGGGCCAGAAATATGTTCAGTAGGTCAAATATCTTTCTGGCTGAAATGACATCATGAAAAGTAAAGCTCTCGGTTTATTAACCCAAAGATCAAATACCCGTATGCCATGAATGTGTTTCTGGAGGTCAAAAATTGACTCATGTATAGCTAATGTAACATCAGGAGTCTATAAGTTTATATTGTTTAAAACCTTTTGAGGAACCTTTGACCAGAAATGATTTCAATAGTTCAGATATGGACTTCTCTATGGCTTAGGAAGCATCGACTGGAGTCTTTGAGCATGTATGGAAAGTTCAAGATCAAGTACTTTTGGGCCAGAAAAATGTTCTTTACGTAAAATATTTTTTCTGGCTGAAATGACATCATGAGATGTCATGAGAGTCTCCAACCCACCACAACACCCTAGCAACCACCGAGAACACCCTAGCAACAAACCAGAACACCCCAGCAACCGCCTAGCAACACCCTAGCAACCACCCGGAACACCACAGAAATCACACAGAATACCCTAAAAAACGCCTCGCAACCACCCAGAACACCGTAGCAACCTCCCAGAACACTCTAGCAACCGGGTGGTGAGATTTGCCGCTTCAAGATCCACTTCACGTTTTCTTCTGGAAATGTGCCATGAATGTGTTCTTGAAGGTCAAAAATTTACCTTTGTATATCTAGTATAACATCAGAAGGAGTCTAAAAGTTTATATTGTTTTTAACTTTGTGAGGAACCTTTGACCAGAAATGAGTTCAATAGATCAGATATGGACTTCTCTATGGCTTAGGAAGCATCTGTTGGAGTCTATGAGTATGAATGGAAAGTACAAGATCAAGTACTTTTGGGCCAGAAATATGTTCAGTAGGTCAAATATCTTGCTGGCTGAAATGACATCATGAGAAGTAAAGCTCTCGGTATATTAACCCAAAGATCAAATACCCGTGGGCCATAAATGTGTTTCTGGAGGTCAAAAATTGACCTACGTATAGCTAATGTAACATCAGGAGTGTATGAGTTTTTATTGTTTAAAAGCTTATGAAGAACCTTTTGACCAGAAATGAGTTCAATAGGTCAGATATGGACTTCTATGTATATGTAGGGAAGCATCTGTTGAACCGTGGGCCATAAATGTGTTCCTGGAGGTCAAAAATTGACCTAAGTAAATATAACATCAGAAGGAGTCTATGAGTTTATATCGTTTTAAACTTTTTGAGGAACGTTTGACCAGAAATTAGTTCAAAAGGTCAGATATGGACTTTTCCATGGCTTAGGAAGCATCTATTGGAGTCTGTGAGTATGTATGGGAAAGTTCAAGATCAAGTACTTTTGGGCCAGAAATATCTTCAGTAGGTCAAATATATGTCTGGCTGAAATGTGTGTTTCATTGCAATACTTAAATTTTCTAACTTGTTCTTCTTTGCATTGAAAAGAAAAGATAAAACACAAGTGCTTTCCCATGCATTTCCATTCTACAACTAATTAATTTGTGTTTTGACGAGAAAACATTACAAAAGTGATCGATTTACAATGCATAAACTAACTTGTTCCTTTGTGCAACGAAGAGATTTGCAATTCATGTGCTTTAGGATTGCATTGTACATGAATGCAATAACTAACCTCTATGCAATTAAAAGAAAACACCTAAGATGTGTTTCGATGCATTTGAATGACCTATCTGACTTGTTCCTCGTTATGCCTGTCCACGCGATAATTAACCTCTGCGCAATGAAAAGAAAACACCTAAGATGTGTTTCATTGCATTGCATGACCTATCTAACTTTTTCGGTGAACGTGATTTCATCAACTACCACATGTTCCTGGATCAACATCATTGTTGATCCTGGATCAACTTTTCAATCAACCAAACAGATTTGAGGAACAAGTTTACAGTTTATGTCAATTTTAGGTTTAGATTTAGAACCAGAGTGAAGTACTTAAACATCAGTGTCATTCACCTTTGTACCTTCTGATAAGGGAAAAGTTATGAGTAGAGTTAGGTTTAGGGGTAGGGATTGGTTAAGGACAACATTTTTGGGACAGGAATGTTGATCCAGGGTCATCAAAATATGTTGATCCAGGACCATGTCTTACTTGAAAAAATCATGCTGACCAACTTGTTCCTAAGTTATGCATATGCACAAAAATAACTAAACTCTGAGCAATGAAAAGAAAACAACATAAGATGTGTTTCGTTGCATTGCATGATATATCTAACTTGTTTCTCGTAATGCATATAAACGCAATAACTAACCTCTGCGCGGTGAAAGGAAAACGCCTAAGATGTGTTTCATTGCATTGCATGACCTATCTGACTCGTTCCTCGTCATGCAATATGCACTCAATAACTAACCTCTGCGCGGTGAAAGGAAAACGACTAAGACGTGTTTCAGTGCTTCTTGCATGACCTATCTGACATGTTCCTCGTCATGCAATATGCACGCAATAACAAACCTCTGCGCGGTGAAAGGAAAACGCCTAGATGTGTTTCAGTGCTTTGCATGACCTATCTGACTTGTTCCTCGTCATGCAATATGCATGCAAGAAATAAACTCTCCGCTTTGAAAGGAAAACGCCTAAGACGTGTTTCAGTGCATTGCATGACCTATCTGGCTTGTTCTTCGTCATGCAATATGCACGCAATAACTAACCTCTGCGTGGTGAAAGGAAAACCCCTAAGACATGTTTCAGTGCATTGCATGACCTATCTGACTTGTTCCTCGTTATGCCTGTCCACGCGATAACTAACCTCTGCGCAATGAAAAGAAAACACCTAAGATGTGTTTCATTGCATTGCATGACCTATCTAACTTGTTCCTCGTTATACGTATGCACAAAAATAACTAAACTCTGACCAATGAAAAGAAAACACCATAAGATGTGTTTCATAGCCATGCATGACATTTCTAACTTGTTCCTCGTTACGCATATGCTCGCAATAACTGACCTCTGTGCATTGAAAAGAAAACAACTAAGATGTGTTTCAATTGCATTGCAAGACATATCTAACTTCTTCCTCATTAGGCCTGTTCACGCAAAAACTAACCTCTGTGCTATGAAAAGAAAACACCTAAGATGTGTTTCATTGCATTGCATGACCTATCTAACTTGTTCGGTGAACGTGATTTCATCAACTACCACATGTTCCTGGATCAACATCATTGTTGATCCTGGATCAACTTTTCAATCAACCAAACAGATTTGAGGAACAAGTTTACAGTTTATGTCAATTTTAGGTTTAGATTTAGAACCAGAGTGAAGTACTTAAACATCAGTGTCATTCGCCTTTGTACCTTCTGATAAGGGATAAGTTATGAGTAGAGTTAGGTTTAGGGGTAGGGATTGGTTAAGGACAACATTTTTGGGATAGGAATGTTGATCCAGGGTCATCAAAATATGTTGATCCAGGACCATGTCTTACTTGAAAAAATCATGCTGACCAACTTGTTCCTAAGTTATGCATATGCACAAAAATAACTAAACTCTGAGCAATGAAAAGAAAACACCACAAGATGTGTTTCGTTGCATTGCATGATATATCTAACTTGTTTCTCGTAATGCATATGCACGCAATAACTAACCTCTGCGCGGTGAAAGGAAAACGACTAAGACGTGTTTCAGTGCATTGCATGACCTATCTGACTTGTTCCTCGTCATGCAATATGCACGCAATAACTAACCTCTGCGCGGTGAAAGGAAAACGCCTAAGACGTGTTTCAGTGCATTGCATGACCTATCTGATCTATTCATCAGTATGCAATATGCTTGCAAGAACTAAACTCTGCGCGCTGAAAGGATAACGACTAAGATGTGTTTCAGTGCATTGCATGACCTATCTGGCTTGTTATTCATCTTGCAATTTGCAGGCAATAACTAACCTCTGCGCGGTGAAAGGAAAAAGTCTAAGATGTGTTTCAGTGCATTGAATGACCCACCTGACTTGTTCCTCGTCATGCAATATAAATGAAGATCTAAATTCTGCGCGTTGAAAGGAAAACGCATAAGACGTGTTTCAGTACATTGCATGACCTATCTGGCTTGTTGCTCGTCATGCAATATGCACTCAATAACAAACCTCTGCGCGGTGAAAGGAAAAAGCCTAAGACGAGTTTCAGTGCATTGCATGACCTATCTGACTTGTTCCTCATCATGCAATATGCACGCTATAACTAACCTCTGCGCGGTGAAAGGAAAACGCCTAATATGTGTTTCATTGCACTGCTTGACCTATCTGACTCGTTCCTCGTCATGGAATATGCACTCAATAACTAACCTCTGCGCGGTGAAAGGAAAACGACTAAGACGTGTTTCAATGCATTGCATGACCTATCTGACTTGTTGCTCGTCATGCAATATGCACGCAATAACTAACTTTTTTTTTTATTGCATGACCTATCTTACTTGTTCCTCGTTATGCATATAAATGCAATAACTCTCCTCTGCGAGGTGAAAGGAAAACGCCTAAGACGTGTTTCAGTACATTGCATGATCTATCTGAATTGTACCTCGTTATGCAATATGCGTGCAAGAACTAAACTCTGCGCGGTGAAAGGAAAACACCTAATACGTGTTTCAGTGCATTGCATGTCCTATCTGACTTGTTCCTCGTCATGCAATATGAACGCAATAACTCTCCTCTGCGAGGTGAAAGGAAAACGCCTAAGACGTGTTTCAGTGCATTGCATGACCTATAGGACTTGTTCCTCTTTATGCAATATGCATGCAATAACCTCTGCGTGGTGAAAGGAAAACGCCTAAGACGTGTTTCAGTGCATTGCATGACCTATCTGACTTATTCATCGTTATGCAATATGCATGCAAGAACTAAACTCTGCACGGTGAAAGGATAACGCCTAAGACGTGTTTCAGTGCATTGCATGACCTATCTGGCTTGTTCTTCGTCATGCATTATGCACGCAATAACTAACCTCTGCGTGGTTAAAGGAAAACGCCTAAGACATGTTTTAGTGCATTGCATGACCTATCTGACTTGTTCCTCGTTATGCATATGCATGCAATAACCTCTGCGTGGTGAAAGGAAAACGCCTGAGACGTGTTTCAGTGCATTGCATGATCTATGTAAATTGTTCCTCGTCATGCAATATGCACGCAATAACTCTCCTCTGCGAGGTGAAAGGAAAACTCCTAAGACGAGTTTCAGTGCATTGCATGATCTATCTGACTTGTTCCTCGTTATGCAATACGCGTGCAAGAACTAAACTCTGCTTGGTGAAAGGAAAACGCCTAAGACGTGTTTCAGTGCATTGCATGACCTATCTGACTTGTTCCTCGTTATGCAATATGCATGCGAGAACTAAACTCTGCACGGTGAAAGGATAACGCCTAAGACGTGTTTCAGTGCATTGCATGACCTATCTGGCTTGTTCTTCATCATGCAATATGCACGCAATAACTAACCTCTGCGTGGTTAAAGGAAAACGCCTAAGACATGTTTTAGTGCATTGCATGACCTATCTGACTTGTTCCTCGTCTTGCAACATGCACGCAATAACTAACCTTTGCATCCATGCATGACCTATATGGCTTGTTCTTCGTTTTGCAATATGCACGCAATAACTAACCTTTGCTTGGTGAACTACCTGACTTGTTCCTCGTCATGCAATATAAATGAAGATCTAAATTCTGCGCGTTGAAAGGAAAACGCATAAGACGTGTTTCAGTACATTGCATGACCTATCTGGCTTGTTGCTCGTCATGCAATATGCACGCAATAACTAACCACTGCGCGGTGAAAGGAAAACGCCTAATACGTGTTCCAGTACATTGCATGACCTATCTGACTTATTCCTCGTTATGCAATATGCATGCAATAACCTCTGCGTGGTGAAAGGAAAACGTCTGAGACGTGTTTCAGTGCATTGCATGATCTATCTGAATTGTTCCTCGTAATGCATATGCACGCAATAACTAACCTCTGCGAAGTGAAAGGAAAACGCCTTAAGATGAGTTTCATTGCACTGCTTGACCTATCGGACTCGTTCCTCGTCATGCAATATGCACTCAATAACTAACCTCTGCGCGGTGAAAGGAAAACGACTAAGACGTGTTTCAATGCATTGCATGACCTATCTGACTTGTTGCTCGTCATGCAATATGCACGCAATAACTAACTTTTTCAGTGTATTGCATGACCTATCTGACTTGTTCCTCGTTATGCATATGCATGCAATAACCTCTGCGTGGTGAAAGGAAAACGCCTAAGACGTGTTTCAGTGCATTGCATGATCTATCTGACTTGTTCCTCGTTATGCAATATGCATGCAATAACCTCTGCGTGGTGAAAGGAAAACGCCTAAGACGTGTTTCAGTGCATTGCATGACCTATCTGACTTATTCATCGTTATGCAATATGCATGCAAGAACTAAACTCTGCACGGTGAAAGGATAACGCCTAAGACGTGTTTCAGTGCATTGCATGACCTATCTGGCTTTTTCTTCGTCATGCAATTTGCACGCAATAACTAACCTCTGCGTGGTTAAAGGAAAACGCCTAAGACATGTTTTAGTGCATTGCATGACCTATCTGACTTGTTCCTCGTCATGCAATATGCACGCAATAACTAACCTTTGCATGCATGCATGACCTATATGGCTTGTTCTTCGTCATGCAATATGCATTAATAACTAACCTCTGCTTGGTGAAAGGAAAATGCCTAAGACATGTTTCAGTGCATTGCATGACCTATCTGACTTGTTCCTCGTGATGCAATATGCACGCAATAACTAACCTCTGCGCGGTGAAGGAAAACGCCTAAGACGTGTTTCAGTGCATTGCATGACCTATCTGACTTGTTCCTCGTTGCAATGAAAATATATAATGTGATTTTGCATGCATTTTTATTTTACAAACTAATTTATTTGTGCACAGACGAGAAAACATCACATGAGATGTCACTTTACAGTGCATGGTATTTTTACGTGCATATGAGACGCAGTTTTTCGCGTGCAATTGATACGCAGTTCATTTGCGTATAATACACACGCACCCCACACCACTAATCGTACAATACACACGCACCCTACCCCACACCTAAACTTAACCTAACCAACCAATGCGTATTATATGCACGTAAAAACTCACTTTAGCGTATATATTACACGACAATACACATGCGTGCTATAAAGACGCATTTAGTGTGATCGGGTTACAGCCGGGTTATTGAGCTCATTTCTGGTAAAAGGGTCCTCAAAAGTTTTTAAACAATATAAGTTTATAGACACATTTTGATGATATATAAGCTATATAAAAGTTCCTATTTGACCTACTGAACATAGTTCTGGCCCACAAGTACTAGATCTTAAACTTTCTAAACATACTCATTTACTCATTTTGATGTTACTGAAGCCATACAGGAGTCCATATTTTACCTAATGAACATATTAGCCACATGGATTGTTTAGATCTGACCCATTGAACTCATTTCTGGTCAAAGGGTACTTGATCGTTAGGTTACTATACATTGATTTTTACTACTTGTGATGTTTTATGAGCAGGAAGATATTTGAATGATATTTGACTGAACATATATCTCTCCCACGTGTACCTGATATTAAACATTCTATATATACTAAATAGACTACTTCTTATGCTTCCTAGAACTAGAGGTTTCTATTCGACCCACAAACATAGTCCTGGCCCACGAGTACTAGGTCTCGAACTTTCTATAAATTCTCAAAGACTATTTTTGATGCTTCTTAAGCCATATAGAATGTCCACATCTTATGTATTTAACTCATTTCTGGTCAAAGGGTCCTCAAATGTTTTTAAACAAGAAAAACTATGAGACTCCTTCTGATATTACATGAGCTATAGATAGGTTCCTTTTTGACCTACTGAACATAGTTGTGGCACACGAGTACTTGATCTTGAATGGTCTAAACATACTCATTAACTCCTTTTGATGTCACTGAAGCCATACAAGAGTCCTTATTTTAACTACCTTTTGATGATACATAATCAAAATCAAAAATTGATTTGGGCCAGAAATCAATTGCTAAAAACTTTATAAAAACTCTATAGTAACCATTTGTGGACATTACCAACCACCTAGAAACACCATAGGAACCACACAGACTACCATAGTAACCACCTAAAACACCCTAGCAACCACCCAGAACACCCTAGCATCACTCTAGCAACCACAGAGCAACCAACGAGAACACCTTAAGCAACACCTAGCAACCAACCAGACCACCCTAGCAACCACCTAGCAACACCCTGGCAACCACCCAGAACACCCTAACAACCACCTAGCAACACCCTAGCAACCACACAGACTACCCTAACAACCGCCTAGCAACCCTTCTAGAACACTGTAGCAACCACCGGGAACACCCTAGCAACCGGGTGGTGAGATTTGCCAGTGCAAGCACCACTTCACATTTTCTTCTGGAAATGTGCCATAAATATGTTCCTGGAGGTCAAAAATTGACCTTGTCTTCTTACAACATCAGAAGGAGTCTATAAGTTTATATTGTTATGGTAAAAGGGTCCTCAAAAGATTTCAAACAATATAAACATGAAATGTAATAAAATAATCGAATAGTTAAGAGCTAAAATCATGCCAAAAACATTATAGAAACTCTATAGTAACTATAACTATAAACTCTACCAACCACCTGGTAACACCATAGCAATGACCCAGAATACCATAGTAACCACCTAAAAAACCCTAGCAACCACCCAGAACACCCTAGCAGCAAAAAAGAACACCCCAGCAACCACCTAGCAACACCCTAACAACCATCGAGAACAACCTGGCAACTGCATACCAACACCCTAGCAACATTAGCACCTTGGCAACCACCCAGAATACCCTAGCAACCGCATAAAAACACCATAGCAACCACCCAGAATACCCTAATAAACGCCTAGAAACCACCAACAACACCGTAGCAACCACCCAGAAAACCCTAGCAACCGGGTGGTGAGATTTGCCACTTCAGGCTCCACTTCACATTTACTTCTGGAAATGTGCATTAAATGTGCTCCTGGTGGTCAAAAAATGACCTATGTATATCTAATATAACATCAGAAAGAGTCTAAAAGTTTATATTGTTTTAAACTTTTTGAGGAACCTTTGACCAGAAATGAGTTCATTGACATCATGAGAAGTAAATCCATCGGTATATGAACCCACAGATCAAGTACCCGTGGGACATAAATGTGTTCTTGGAGGTCAAAAATTGACCTATGTATACCTTATATAACATCAGAAGGAGGTCAAATATTTGTCTGGCTGAAATGACATCATGAGAAGTAAATCCATCGGTATATGAACCCAAAGATCAAATACCCATGGGCCATAAATGTGTTTCTGGAGGTCAAAAATTGACCTATGTATAGCTAATGCAACATCAGGAGTCTATAAGTTCATATTTGTTTAAAAACTTTTGAGGAACCTTTGACCAGAAATGAGTTTAATAGGTCAGATATGGACTTCTCTATGGCTTAGGAAGCATCTGTTGGAGTCTATGAGTATATATGGAAAGTTCAAGATCAAGTACTTTTGGGCCAGAAATATGTTCAGTAGGTCAAATATCTTTCTGTCTGAAATGACATCATGAGAAGTAAAGCTCTCGGTATATTAGCCCAAAGATCAAATAACCGTATGCCATAAATGTGTTTCTGGAGGTCAAAAATTGAGCTATGTTTAGCTAATTTAACATGTATATGCTATGTATAGCTAATTTAATTTAAGTTTATATTGTTTTAAACCTTTTGAGGAACCTTTGACCAGAAATGATTTCAATAGTTTCAGATATGAACTTCTCTATGGCTTAGGAAGCATCGACTGCAGTCTCTGAGTATGTATGGAAAGTTCAAGATCAAGTTCTTTTGGACCATAAACATGTTCAGTAGATCAAATATTTGTCTGGCTGAAATGACATCATGAGAAGTAAATCTCTCGGTATATTAACCCAAATATCAAGCACCCGTGTGCCGTGAAAAGTGTTCCTGGAGGTCAAAAATTGACCTATGTAATATAACATCAGAATGTTATATTACATAGTCTATGAGTACGTATGGAAAGTTCAAGATCAAGTACTTTTGGGCCAGAAAAATGTTCTTTACTTAAAATATTTTTCTGGCTGAAATGACATCATGAGAAGTAAATCTCCAACCCACCAAAACACCCTAGCAATCACCTAGCAACCACCGAGAACACCCTAGCAACAAACCAGAACACCCCAGCAATCATATGGCAACACCCTAGCAACCACCAGGAACAGCCCAGCAACCGCCTAGCAACACCCTAGCAACCACCCGGAACACCATAGCAATCACCCAGAATACCCTAAAAAACGCCTAGCAACCACCCAGAACACCGTAGCAAACTCCCAGAACACCTGAGTAACCGGGTGGTGAGATTTGCCGCTTCAAGCTCCCCTTCACGTTTTCTTCTGGAAATGTGCCACAATGTGTTCCTGGAGGTCAAACATTGACCTATGTATATCTAATATAACATCAGAAGGAGTCAAAAAGTTTATATTGTTTTACATTTTTTGAGGAACCTTTGACCAGAAATGAGTTCAATAGGTCAGATATGGACATCTCTATGGCTTAGGAAGCATCAGTTGGAGAATATCAGTATGAATGGAAAGTACAAGATCAAGCACTTTTGGGCCAAAAATGTGTTCAGTAGGTCAAATATCTTTCTGGCTGAAATGACATCATGAGAAGCAAAGCTCTCGGTATATTAACCCAAAGATCAAATACCCGTGGGCCATAAATGTGTTTCTGGAGGTCAAAAATTGACCTATGTATGGCTAATGTAACATCAGGAGTCTATAAGTTTATATTGTTTAAAACCTTTTGAAGAACATTTGATCAGAAATGAGTTCAATAGCTCAGATATGGACATCTCTATGGCTTAGGAAGGATCTGTTGGAGTCTATGAGTATGAATGGAAAATACAAGATCAAGTACTTTTGGGCCAGAAATATGTTCAGTAGGTCAAATATCTTTCTGGCTGAAATGACATCATGAGAAGTAAAGCTCTCGGTATATTAACCCAAATATCAAATACCCGTATGCCATGAATGTGTTTCTGGAGGTCAAAAATTGACCTATGTATAGCTAATGTAACATCAGGAGTCTATAAGTTTATATTGTTTAAAACCTTTTGAGGAACCTTTGACCAGAAATGATTTCAATAGCTCAGATATGAACTTCTCTGTGGCTTAGAAGTATGATTGGAAAATACAAGATCAAGTACTTTTGGGCCAGAAATATGTTCAGTAGGTCAAATATCTTTCTGGCTGAAATGACATCATGAAAAGTAAAGCTCTCGGTTTATTAACCCAAAGATCAAATACCCGTATGCCATGAATGTGTTTCTGGAGGTCAAAAATTGACTCATGTATAGCAAATGTAACATCAGGAGTCTATAAGTTTATATTGTTTAAAACCTTTTGAGGAACCTTTGACCAGAAATGATTTCAATAGTTCAGATATGGACTTCTCTATGGCTTAGGAAGCATCGACTGGAGTCTTTGAGCATGTATGGAAAGTTCAAGATCAAGTACTTTTGGGCCAGAAAAATGTTCTTTACGTAAAATATTTTTTTTGGCTGAAATGACATCATGAGATGTCATGAGAGTCTCCAACCCACCACAACACCCTAGCAACCACCGAGAACACCCTAGCAACAAACCAGAACACCCCAGCAACCGCCTAGCAACACCCTAGCAACCACCCGGAACACCACAGAAATCACACAGAATACCCTAAAAAACGCCTCGCAACCACCCAGAACACCGTAGCAACCTCCCAGAACACTCTAGCAACCGGGTGGTGAGATTTGCCGCTTCAAGATCCACTTCACGTTTTCTTCTGGAAATGTGCCATGAATGTGTTCTTGAAGGTCAAAAATTTACCTTTGTATATCTAGTATAACATCAGAAGGAGTCTAAAAGTTTATATTGTTTTTAACTTTGTGAGGAACCTTTGACCAGAAATGAGTTCAATAGATCAGATATGGACTTCTCTATGGCTTAGGAAGCATCTGTTGGAGTCTATGAGTATGAATGGAAAGTACAAGATCAAGTACTTTTGGGCCAGAAATATGTTCAGTAGGTCAAATATCTTGCTGGCTGAAATGACATCATGAGAAGTAAAGCTCTCGGTATATTAACCCAAAGATCAAATACCCGTGGGCCATAAATGTGTTTCTGGAGGTCAAAAATTGACCTACGTATAGCTAATGTAACATCAGGAGTCTATGAGTTTTTATTGTTTAAAAGCTTATGAAGAACCTTTTGACCAGAAATGAGTTCAATAGGTCAGATATGGACTTCTATGTATATGTAGGGAAGCATCTGTTGAACCGTGGGCCATAAATGTGTTCCTGGAGGTCAAAAATTGACCTAAGTAAATATAACATCAGAAGGAGTCTATGAGTTTATATCGTTTTAAACTTTTTGAGGAACGTTTGACCAGAAATTAGTTCAAAAGGTCAGATATGGACTTTTCCATGGCTTAGGAAGCATCTATTGGAGTCTGTGAGTATGTATGGAAAGTTCAAGATCAAGTACTTTTGGGCCAGAAATATCTTCAGTAGGTCAAATATATGTCTGGCTGAAATGTGTGTTTCATTGCAATACTTAAATTTTCTAACTTGTTCTTCTTTGCATTGAAAAGAAAAGATAAAACACAAGTGCTTTCCCATGCATTTCCATTCCACAACTAATTAATTTGTGTTTTGACGAGAAAACATTACAAAAGTGATCGATTTACAATGCATAAACTAACTTGTTCCTTTGTGCAACGAAGAGATTTGCAATTCATGTGCTTTAGGATTGCATTGTACATGAATGCAATAACTAACCTCTATGCAATTAAAAGAAAACACCTAAGATGTGTTTCGATGCATTTGAATGACCTATCTGACTTGTTCCTCGTTATGCCTGTCCACGCGATAATTAACCTCTGCGCAATGAAAAGAAAACACCTAAGATGTGTTTCATTGCATTGCATGACCTATCTAACTTTTTCGGTGAACGTGATTTCATCAACTACCACATGTTCCTGGATCAACATCATTGTTGATCCTGGATCAACTTTTCAATCAACCAAACAGATTTGAGGAACAAGTTTACAGTTTATGTCAATTTTAGGTTTAGATTTAGAACCAGAGTGAAGTACTTAAACATCAGTGTCATTCACCTTTGTACCTTCTGATAAGGGAAAAGTTATGAGTAGAGTTAGGTTTAGGGGTAGGGATTGGTTAAGGACAACATTTTTGGGACAGGAATGTTGATCCAGGGTCATCAAAATATGTTGATCCAGGACCATGTCTTACTTTCAAAAATCATGCTGACCAACTTGTTCCTAAGTTATGCATATGCACAAAAATAACTAAACTCTGAGCAATGAAAAGAAAACAACATAAGATGTGTTTCGTTGCATTGCATGATATATCTAACTTGTTTCTCGTAATGCATATGGACGCAATAACTAACCTCTGCGCGGTGAAAGGAAAACGCCTAAGATGTGTTTCATTGCATTGCATGACCTATCTGACTCGTTCCTCGTCATGCAATATGCACTCAATAACTAACCTCTGCGCGGTGAAAGGAAAACGACTAAGACGTGTTTCAGTGCTTCTTGCATGACCTATCTGACACGTTCCTCGTCATGCAATATGCACGCAATAACTAACCTCTGCGCGGTGAAAGGAAAACGCCTAGATGTGTTTCAGTGCTTTGCATTACCTATCTGACTTGTTCCTCGTCATGCAAAATGCATGCAAGAAATAAACTCTCCGCTTTGAAAGGAAAACGCCTAAGACGTGTTTCAGTGCATTGCATGACCTATCTGGCTTGTTCTTCGTCATGCAATATGCACGCAATAACTAACCTCTGCGTGGTGAAAGGAAAACCCCTAAGACACGTTTCAGTGCATTGCATGACCTATCTGACTTGTTCCTCGTTATGCCTGTCCACGCGATAACTAACCTCTGCGCAATGAAAAGAAAACACCTGAGATGTGTTTCATTGCATTGCATGACCTATCTAACTTGTTCCTCGTTATACGTATGCACAAAAATAACTAAACTCTGACCAATGAAAAGAAAACACCATAAGATGTTTCATAGCCATGCATGACATTTCTAACTTGTTCCTCGTTACGCATATGCTCGCAATAACTGACCTCTGTACATTGAAAAGAAAACAACTAAGATGTGTTTCAATTGCATCGCAAGACATGTCTAACTTCTTCCTCATTAGGCCTGTTCACGCAAAAACTAACCTCTGTGCAATGAAAAGAAAACACCTAAGATGTGCATTGCATGACCTATCTAACTTTTTCGGTGAACGTGATTTCATCAACTACCACATGTTCCTGGATCAACATCATTGTTGATCCTGGATCAACTTTTCAATCAACCAAACAGATTTGAGGAACAAGTTTACAGTTTATGTCAATTTTAGGTTTAGATTTAGAACCAGAGTGAAGTATTTAAACATCAGTGTCATTCACCTTTGTATCTTCTGATAAGGGAAAAGTTATGCGTAGAGTTAGGTTTAGGGGTAGAGATTGGTTAAGGACAACATTTTTGGGACAGGAATGTTGATCCAGGGTCATCAAAATATGTTGATCCAGGACCATGTTTTACTTGAAAAAATCATGCTGACCAACTTGTTCCTAAGTTATGCATATGCACAAAAATAAATAAACTCTGAGCAATGAAAAGAAAACACCATAAGATGTGTTTCGTTGCATTGCATGATATATCTAACTTGTTTCTCGTAATGCATATGCACGCAATAACTAACCTCTGCGCGGTGAAAGGAAAACGCCTAAGACGTGTTTCAGTGCATTGCATGACCTATCTAACTTGTTACTCGTCATGCAATATGCACGCAATAACTAACCTCTGCGCGGTGAAAGGAAAACGCCTAGATGTGTTTCAGTGCTTTGCATGACCAATCTGACTTGTTCCTCGTCATGCAATATGCATGCAAGAAATAATCTCTCCGCTTTGAAAGGAAAACGCCTAAGACGTGTTTCAGTGCATTGCATGACCTATCTGGCTTGTTCTTCGTCATGCAATATGCACGCAATAACTAACCTCTGCGTAGTGAAAGGAAAACGCCTAAGACATGTTTCAGTGCATTGCATGACCTATCTGACTTGTTCCTCGTTATGCAATATGCATGCAATAACCTCTGCGTGGTGAAAGGAAAACGCCTAAGACGTGTTTCAGTGTATTGCATGACCTATCTGACTTGTTCCTCGTTATGCATATGCATGCAATAACCTTTGCGTGGTGAAAGGAAAACGCCTAAGACGTGTTTTAGTGCATTGCATGATATATCTCACTTGTTCCTCGTTATGCATATGCATGCAATAACCTCTGCGTGGTGAAAAGAAAAAGCCTAAGATGTGTTTCAGTACATTGCATGACCTATCTGACTTATTCCTCGTTACGCAATATGCATGCAATAACCTCTGCGTGGTGAAAGGAAAACGTCTGAGACGTGTTTCAGTGCATTGCATTATCTATCTGAATTGTTCCTCGTAATGCACATGCACGCAATAACTAACCTCTGCGAAGTGAAAGGAAAACGCCTAAGATGTGTTTCATTGCACTGGTTGACCTATCTGACTCGTTCCTCATTATGCAATATGCACTCAATAACTAACCTCTGCGCGGTGAAAGGAAAACGACTAAGACGTGTTTCAATGCATTGCATGACCTATCTGCCTTGTTGCTCGTCATGCAATATGCACGCAATAACTAACTTTTTCAGTGTATTGCATGACCTATCTGACTTGTTCCTCGTTATGCATATGCATGCAATAACCTCTGCGTGGTGAAAGGAAAACGCCTAAGACGTGTTTCAGTGCATTGCATGATCTATCTGACTTGTTCCTCCTTATGCATTTGCATGCAATAACCTCTGCGTGGTGAAAGGAAAACGCCTAAGACGTGTTTCAGTGCATTGCATGATCTATCTGAATTGTTCCTCGTTATGCAATATTCGTGCAAGAACTAAACTCAGCGCGGTGAAAGGAAAACGCCTAAGACGTGTTTCAGTGCATTGCATGACCTGACTTGTTCCTCGTCATGCAATATGCATGCAATAACTCTCCTCTGCGAGGTGAAAGGAAAACGCCTGAGACGTGTTTCAGTGCATTGCATGATCTATCTGAATTGTACCTCGTTATGCAATATGCGTGCAAGAACTAAACTCTGCGCGGTGAAAGGAAAACACCTAAGACGTGTTTCAGTGCATTGCATGACCTATCTGACTTGTTCCTCGTCTTGCAATATGAATGCAATAACTCTCCTCTGCGAGGTGAAAGGAAAACGCCTAAGACGTGTTTCAGTGCATTGCATGACCTATAGGACTTGTTCCTCTTTATGCAATATGCATGCAATAACCTCTGCGTGGTGAAAGGAAAACGCCTAAGACGTGTTTCAGTGCATTGCATGACCTATCTGACTTATTCATCGTTATGCAATATGCATGCAAGAACTAAACTCTGCACGGTGAAAGGATAACGCCTAAGACGTGTTTCAGTGTATTGCATGACCTATCTGGCTTTTTCTTCGTCATGCAATATGCACGCAATAACTAACCTCTGCGTGGTTAAAGGAAAACGCCTAAGACATGTTTTAGTGCATTGCATGACCTATCTGACTTGTTCCTCGTCATGCAATATGCACGCAATAACTAACCTTTGCATGCATGCATGACCTATATGGCTTGTTCTTCGTCATGCAATATGCATTAATAACTAACCTCTGCTTGGTGAAAGGAAAAAGCCTAAGACATGTTTCAGTGCATTGCATGACCTATCTGACTTGTTCCTCGTCATGCAATATGCACGCAATAACTAACCTCTGCGCGGTGAAGGAAAACGCCTAAGACGTGTTTCAGTGCATTGCATGACCTATCTGACTTGTTCCTCGTTGCAATGAAAATATATAATGTGATTTTGCATGCATTTTTATTTTACAAACTAATTTATTTGTGCACAGACGAGAAAACATCACATGAGATGTCACTTTACAGTGCATGGTATTTTTACGTGCATATGAGACGCAGTTTTTCGCGTGCAATTGATACGCAGTTCATTTGCGTATAATACACACGCACCCCACACCACTAATCGTACAATACACACGCACCCTACCCCACACCTAAACTTAACCTAACCAACCAATGCGTATTATATGCACGTAAAAACTCACTTTAGCGTATATATTACACGACAATACACATGCGTGCTATAAAGACGCATTTAGTGTGATCGGGTTACAGCCGGGTTATTGAGCTCATTTCTGGTAAAAGGGTCCTCAAAAGTTTTTAAACAATATAAGTTTATAGACACATTTTGATGATATATAAGCTATATAAAAGTTCCTATTTGACCTACTGAACATAGTTCTGGCCCACAAGTACTAGATCTTAAACTTTCTAAACATACTCATTGACTCATTTTGATGTTACTGAAGCCATACAGGAGTCCTTATTTTACCTAATGAACATATTAGCCACATGGATTGTTTAGATCTGACCCATTGAACTCATTTCTGGTCAAAGGGTACTTGATCGTTAGGTTACTATACATTGATTTTTAATACTTGTGATGTTTTATGAGCAGGAAGATATTTGACTGATATTTGACTGAACATATATCTCTCCCACGAGTACCTGATATTAAACATTCTATATATACTAAATAGACTACTTCTTATGCTTCCTAGAACTAGAGGTTTCTATTCGACCCACAAACATAGTCCTGGCCCACGAGTACTAGGTCTCGAACTTTCTATAAATTCTCAAAGACTATTTTTGATGCTTCTTAAGCCATATAGAATGTCCACATCTTATGTATTTAACTCATTTCTGGTCAAAGGGTCCTCAAATGTTTTTAAACAAGAAAAACTATGAGACTCCTTCTGATATTACATGAGCTATAGATAGGTTCCTTTTTGACCTACTGAACATAGTTGTGGCACACGAGTACTTGATCTTGAATGGTCTAAACATACTCATTAACTCCTTTTGATGTCACTGAAGACATACAAGAGTCCTTATTTTAACTACCTTTTGATGATACATAATCAAAATCAAAAATTGATTTGGGCCAGAAATCAATTGCTAAAAACTTTATAAAAACTCTATAGTAACCATTTGTGGACATTACCAACCACCTAGAAACACCATAGGAACCACACAGACTACCATAGTAACCACCTAAAACACCCTAGCAACCACCCAGAACACCCTAGCATCACTCTAGCAACCACAGAGCAACCAACGAGAACACCTTAAGCAACACCTAGCAACCAACCAGACCACCCTAGCAACCACCTAGCAACACCCTGGCAACCACCCAGAACACCCTAACAACCACCTAGCAACATCCTAGCAACCACACAGACTACCCTAACAACCGCCTAGCAACCCTTCTAGAACACTGTAGCAACCACCGGGAACACCCTAGCAACCGGGTGGTGAGATTTGCCAGTGCAAGCACCACTTCACATTTTCTTCTGGAAATGTGCCATAAATATGTTCCTGGAGGTCAAAAATTGACCTTGTCTTCTTACAACATCAGAAGGAGTCTATAAGTTTATATTGTTATGGTAAAAGGGTCCTCAAAAGATTTCAAACAATATAAACATGAAATGTAATAAAATAATCGAATAGTTAAGAGCTAAAATCATGCCAAAAACATTATAGAAACTCTATAGTAACTATAACTATAAACTCTACCAACCACCTGGTAACACCATAGCAATGACCCAGAATACCATAGTAACCACCTAAAAAACCCTAGCAACCACCCAGAACACCCTAGCAGCAAACAAGAACACCCCAGCAACCACCTAGCAACACCCTAACAACCATCGAGAACAACCTGGCAACTGCATACCAACACCCTAGCAACATTAGCACCTTGGCAACCACCCAGAATACCCTAGCAACCGCATAAAAACACCATAGCAACCACCCAGAATACCCTAATAAACGCCTAGAAACCACCAACAACACCGTAGCAACCACCCAGAAAACCCTAGCAACCGGGTGGTGAGATTTGCCACTTCAGGCTCCACTTCACATTTACTTCTGGAAATGTGCATTAAATGTGCTCCTGGTGGTCAAAAAATGACCTATATATATCTAATATAACATCAGAAAGAGTCTAAAAGTTTATATTGTTTTAAACTTTTTGAGGAACCTTTGACCAGAAATGAGTTCATTGACATCATGAGAAGTAAATCCATCGGTATATGAACCCACAGATCAAGTACCCGTGGGACATAAATGTGTTCTTGGAGGTCAAAAATTGACCTATGTATATCTTATATAACATCAGAAGGAGGTCAAATATTTGTCTGGCTGAAATGACATCATGAGAAGTAAATCCATCGGTATATGAACCCAAAGATCAAATACCCATGGGCCATAAATGTGTTTCTGGAGGTCAAAAATGTCCTATGTATAGCTAATGCAACATCAGGAGTCTATAAGTTCATATTTGTTTAAAAACTTTTGAGGAACCTTTGACCAGAAATGAGTTTAATAGGTCAGATATGGACTTCTCTATGGCTTAGGAAGCATCTGTTGGAGTCTATGAGTATATATGGAAAGTTCAAGATCAAGTACTTTTGGGCCAGAAATATGTTCAGTAGGTCAAATATCTTTCTGTCTGAAATGACATCATGAGAAGTAAAGCTCTCGGTATATTAGCCCAAAGATCAAATAACCGTATGCCATAAATGTGTTTCTGGAGGTCAAAAATTGAGCTATGTATAGCTAATTTAACATGTATATGCTATGTATAGCTAATTTAATTTAAGTTTATATTGTTTTAAACCTTTTGAGGAACCTTTGACCAGAAATGATTTCAATAGTTTCAGATATGAACTTCTCTATGGCTTAGGAAGCATCGACTGCAATCTCTGAGTATGTATGGAGAGTTCAAGATCAAGTTCTTTTGGACCATAAACATGTTCAGTAGATCAAATATTTGTCTGGCTGAAATGACATCATGAGAAGTAAAATCTCTCGGTATATTAACCCAAATATCAAGCACCCGTGTGCCGTGAAAAGTGTTCCTGGAGGTCAAAAATTGACCTATGTAATATAACATCAGAATGTTATATTACATAGTCTATGAGTACGTATGGAAAGTTCAAGATCAAGTACTTTTGGGCCAGAAAAATGTTCTTTACGTAAAATATTTTTCTGGCTGAAATGACATCATGAGAAGTAAATCTCCAACCCACCAAAACACCCTAGCAATCACCTAGCAACCACCGAGAACACCCTAGCAACAAACCAGAACACCCCAGCAACCATATGGCAACACCCTAGCAACCACCAGGAACAGCCCAGCAACCGCCTAGCAACACCCTAGCAACCACCCGGAACACCATAGCAATCACCCAGAATACCCTAAAAAACGCCTAGCAACCACCCAGAACACCGTAGCAAACTCCCAGAACACCTGAGTAACCGGGTGGTGAGATTTGCCGCTTCAAGCTCCCCTTCACGTTTTCTTCTGGAAATGTGCCACAATGTGTTCCTGGAGGTCAAACATTGACCTATGTATATCTAATATAACATCAGAAGGAGTCAAAAAGGAGTTATATTGTTTTACATTTTTTGAGGAACCTTTGACCAGAAATGAGTTCAATAGGTCAGATATGGACATCTCTATGGCTTAGGAAGCATCTGTTGGAGAATATCAGTATGAATGGAAAGTACAAGATCAAGCACTTTTGGGCCAAAAATATGTTCAGTAGGTCAAATATCTTTCTGGCTGAAATGACATCATGAGAAGCAAAGCTCTCGGTATATTAACCCAAAGATCAAATACCCGTGGGCCATAAATGTGTTTCTGGAGGTCAAAAATTGACCTATGTATGGCTAATGTAACATCAGGAGTCTATAAGTTTATATTGTTTAAAACCTTTTGAAGAACCTTTGATCAGAAATGAGTTCAATAGCTCAGATATGGACATCTCTATGGCTTAGGAAGGATCTGTTGGAGTCTATGAGTATGAATGGAAAATACAAGATCAAGTACTTTTGGGCCAGAAATATGTTCAGTAGGTCAAATATCTTTCTGGCTGAAATGACATCATGAGAAGTAAAGCTCTCGGTATATTAACCCAAATATCAAATACCCGTATGCCATGAATGTGTTTCTGGAGGTCAAAAATTGACCTATGTATAGCTAATGTAACATCAGGAGTCTATAAGTTTATATTGTTTAAAACCTTTTGAGGAACCTTTGACCAGAAATGATTTCAATAGCTCAGATATGAACTTCTCTGTGGCTTAGAAGTATGATTGGAAAATACAAGATCAAGTACTTTTGGGCCAGAAATATGTTCAGTAGGTCAAATATCTTTCTGGCTGAAATGACATCATGAAAAGTAAAGCTCTCGGTTTATTAACCCAAAGATCAAATACCCGTATGCCATGAATGTGTTTCTGGAGGTCAAAAATTGACTCATGTATAGCTAATGTAACATCAGGAGTCTATAAGTTTATATTGTTTAAAACCTTTTGAGGAACCTTTGACCAGAAATGATTTCAATAGTTCAGATATGGATTTCTCTATGGCTTAGGAAGCATCGACTTTAGTCTTTGAGCATGTATGGAAAGTTCAAGATCAAGTACTTTTGGGCCAGAAAAATGTTCTTTACGTAAAATATTTTTTCTGGCTGAAATGACATCATGAGATGTCATGAGAGTCTCCAACCCACCACAACACCCTACCAACCACCGAGAACACCCTAGCAACAAACCAGAACACCCCAGCAACCGCCTAGCAACACCCTAGCAACCACCCGGAACACCACAGAAATCACACAGAATACCCTAAAAAACGCCTCGCAACCACCCAGAACACCGTAGCAACCTCCCAGAACACTCTAGCAACCGGGTGGTGAGATTTGCCGCTTCAAGATCCACTTCACGTTTTCTTCTGGAAATGTGCCATGAATGTGTTCTTGAAGGTCAAAAATTTACCTTTGTATATCTAGTATAACATCAGAAGGAGTCTAAAAGTTTATATTGTTTTTAACTTTGTGAGGAACCTTTGACCAGAAATGAGTTCAATAGATCAGATATGGACTTCTCTATGGCTTAGGAAGCATCTGTTGGAGTCTATGAGTATGAATGGAAAGTACAAGATCAAGTACTTTTGGGCCAGAAATATGTTCAGTAGGTCAAATATCTTGCTGGCTGAAATGACATCATGAGAAGTAAAGCTCTCGGTATATTAACCCAAAGATCAAATACCCGTGGGCCATAAATGTGTTTCTGGAGGTCAAAAATTGACCTACGTATAGCTAATGTAACATCAGGAGTCTATGAGTTTTTATTGTTTAAAAGCTTATGAAGAACCTTTTGACCAGAAATGAGTTCAATAGGTCAGATATGGACTTCTATGTATATGTAGGGAAGCATCTGTTGAACCGTGGGCCATAAATGTGTTCCTGGAGGTCAAAAATTGACCTAAGTAAATATAACATCAGAAGGAGTCTATGAGTTTATATCGTTTTAAACTTTTTGAGGAACGTTTGACCAGAAATTAGTTCAAAAGGTCAGATATGGACTTTTCCGTGGCTTAGGAAGCATCTATTGGAGTCTGTGAGTATGTATGGAAAGTTCAAGATCAAGTACTTTTGGGCCAGAAATATCTTCAGTAGGTCAAATATATGTCTGGCTGAAATGTGTGTTTCTTGCAATACTTAAATTTTCTAACTTTGTTTTTCTTTGCATTGAAAAGAAAAGATAAAACACAAGTGCTTTCCCATGCATTTCCATTCTACAACTAATTAATTTGTGTTTTGACGAGAAAACATTACAAAAATGATCGATTTACAATGCATAAACTAACTTGTTCCTTTGTGCAACGAAGAGATTTGCAATTCATGTGCTTTAGGATTGCATTGTACATGAATGCAATAACTAACCTCTATGCAATTAAAAGAAAACACCTAAGATGTGTTTCGATGCATTTGAATGACCTATCTGACTTGTTCCTCGTTATGCCTGTCCACGCGATAATTAACCTCTGCGCAATGAAAAGAAAACACCTAAGATGTGTTTCATTGCATGACCTATCTAACTTTTTCGGTGAACGTGATTTCATCAACTACCACATGTTCCTGGATCAACATCATTGTTGATCCTGGATCAACTTTTCAATCAACCAAACAGATTTGAGGAACAAGTTTACAGTGTATGTCAATTTTAGGTTTAGATTTAGAACCAGAGTGAAGTACTTAAACATCAGTGTCATTCACCTTTGTACCTTCTGATAAGGGAAAAGTTATGAGTAGAGTTAGGTTTAGGGGTAGGGATTGGTTAAGGACAACATTTTTGGGACAGGAATGTTGATCCAGGGTCATCAAAATATGTTGATCCAGGACCATGTCTTACTTGAAAAAATCATGCTGACCAACTTGTTCCTAAGTTATGCATATGCACAAAAATAACTAAACTCTGAGCAATGAAAAGAAAACAACATAAGATGTGTTTCGTTGCATTGCATGATATATCTAACTTGTTTCTCGTAATGCATATAAACGCAATAACTAACCTCTGCGCGGTGAAAGGAAAACGCCTAAGATGTGTTTCATTGCATTGCATGACCTATCTGACTCGTTCCTCGTCATGCAATATGCACTCAATAACTAACCTCTGCGCGGTGAAAGGAAAACGACTAAGACGTGTTTCAGTGCTTCTTGCATGACCTATCTGACATGTTCCTCGTCATGCAATATGCACGCAATAACAAACCTCTGCGCGGTGAAAGGAAAACGCCTAGATGTGTTTCAGTGCTTTGCATGACCTATCAGACTTGTTCCTCGTCATGCAATATGCATGCAAGAAATAAACTTTCCGCTTTGAAAGGAAAACGCCTAAGACGTGTTTCAGTGCATTGCATGACCTATCTGGCTTGTTCTTCGTCATGCAATATGCACGCAATAACTAACCTCTGCGTGGTGAAAGGAAAACCCCTAAGACATGTTTCAGTGCATTGCATGACCTATCTGACTTGTTCCTCGTTATGCCTGTCCACGCGATAACTAACCTCTGCGCAATGAAAAGAAAACACCTAAGATGTGTTTCATTGCATTGCATGACCTATCTAACTTGTTCCTCGTTATACGTATGCACAAAAATAACTAAACTCTGACCAATGAAAAGAAAACACCATAAGATGTGTTTCATAGCCATGCATGACATTTCTAACTTGTTCCTCGTTACGCATATGCTCGCAATAACTGACCTCTGTGCATTGAAAAGAAAACAACTAAGATGTGTTTCAATTGCATTGCAAGACATATCTAACTTCTTCCTCATTAGGCCTGTTCACGCAAAAACTAACCTCTGTGCTATGAAAAGAAAACACCTAAGATGTGTTTCATTGCATTGCATGACCTATCTAACTTGTTCGGTGAACGTGATTTCATCAACTACCACATGTTCCTGGATCAACATCATTGTTGATCCTGGATCAACTTTTCAATCAACCAAACAGATTTGAGGAACAAGTTTACAGTTTATGTCAATTTTAGGTTTAGATTTAGAACCAGAGTGAAGTACTTAAACATCAGTGTCATTCGCCTTTGTACCTTCTGATAAGGGATAAGTTATGAGTAGAGTTAGGTTTAGGGGTAGGGATTGGTTAAGGACAACATTTTTGGGATAGGAATGTTGATCCAGGGTCATCAAAATATGTTGATCCAGGACCATGTCTTACTTGAAAAAATCATGCTGACCAACTTGTTCCTAAGTTATGCATATGCACAAAAATAACTAAACTCTGAGCAATGAAAAGAAAACACCACAAGATGTGTTTCGTTGCATTGCATGATATATCTAACTTGTTTCTCGTAATGCATATGCACGCAATAACTAACCTCTGCGCGGTGAAAGGAAAACGACTAAGACGTGTTTCAGTGCATTGCATGACCTATCTGACTTGTTCCTCGTCATGCAATATGCACGCAATAACTAACCTCTGCGCGGTGAAAGGAAAACGCCTAAGACGTGTTTCAGTGCATTGCATGAATTATCTGACTTGTTCCTCGTTATGCATATGCATGCAATAACCTCTGCGTGGTGAAAGGAAAACGCCTAAGACGTGTTTCAGTGCATTGCATGACCTATCTGATCTATTCATCAGTATGCAATATGCTTGCAAGAACTAAACTCTGCGCGCTGAAAGGATAACGACTAAGATGTGTTTCAGTGCATTGCATGACCTATCTGGCTTGTTATTCATCTTGCAATTTGCAGGCAATAACTAACCTCTGCGCGGTGAAAGGAAAAAGTCTAAGATGTGTTTCAGTGCATTGAATGACCCACCTGACTTGTTCCTCGTCATGCAATATAAATGAAGATCTAAATTCTGCGCGTTGAAAGGAAAACGCATAAGACGTGTTTCAGTACATTGCATGACCTATCTGGCTTGTTGCTCGTCATGCAATATGCACTCAATAACAAACCTCTGCGCGGTGAAAGGAAAAAGCCTAAGACGAGTTTCAGTGCATTGCATGACCTATCTGACTTGTTCCTCATCATGCAATATGCACGCTATAACTAACCTCTGCGCGGTGAAAGGAAAACGCCTAATATGTGTTTCATTGCACTGCTTGACCTATCTGACTCGTTCCTCGTCATGGAATATGCACTCAATAACTAACCTCTGCGCGGTGAAAGGAAAACGACTAAGACGTGTTTCAATGCATTGCATGACCTATCTGACTTGTTGCTCGTCATGCAATATGCACGCAATAACTAACTTTTTTTTTTTATTGCATGACCTATCTGACTTGTTCCTCGTTATGCATATAAATGCAATAACTCTCCTCTGCGAGGTGAAAGGAAAACGCCTAAGACGTGTTTCAGTACATTGCATGATCTATCTGAATTGTACCTCGTTATGCAATATGCGTGCAAGAACTAAACTCTGCGCGGTGAAAGGAAAACACCTAATACGTGTTTCAGTGCATTGCATGTCCTATCTGACTTGTTCCTCGTCATGCAATATGAACGCAATAACTCTCCTCTGCGAGGTGAAAGGAAAACGCCTAAGACGTGTTTCAGTGCATTGCATGACCTATAGGACTTGTTCCTCTTTATGCAATATGCATGCAATAACCTCTGCGTGGTGAAAGGAAAACGCCTAAGACGTGTTTCAGTGCATTGCATGACCTATCTGACTTATTCATCGTTATGCAATATGCATGCAAGAACTAAACTCTGCACGGTGAAAGGATAACGCCTAAGACGTGTTTCAGTGCATTGCATGACCTATCTGGCTTGTTCTTCGTCATGCATTATGCACGCAATAACTAACCTCTGCGTGGTTAAAGGAAAACGCCTAAGACATGTTTTAGTGCATTGCATGACCTATCTGACTTGTTCCTCGTTATGCATATGCATGCAATAACCTCTGCGTGGTGAAAGGAAAACGCCTGAGACGTGTTTCAGTGCATTGCATGATCTATGTAAATTGTTCCTCGTCATGCAATATGCACGCAATAACTCTCCTCTGCGAGGTGAAAGGAAAACTCCTAAGACGAGTTTCAGTGCATTGCATGATCTATCTGACTTGTTCCTCGTTATGCAATACGCGTGCAAGAACTAAACTCTGCTTGGTGAAAGGAAAACGCCTAAGACGTGTTTCAGTGCATTGCATGACCTATCTGACTTGTTCCTCGTTATGCAATATGCATGCGAGAACTAAACTCTGCACGGTGAAAGGATAACGCCTAAGACGTGTTTCAGTGCATTGCATGACCTATCTGGCTTGTTCTTCATCATGCAATATGCACGCAATAACTAACCTCTGCGTGGTTAAAGGAAAACGCCTAAGACATGTTTTAGTGCATTGCATGACCTATCTGACTTGTTCCTCGTCTTGCAACATGCACGCAATAACTAACCTTTGCATCCATGCATGACCTATATGGCTTGTTCTTCGTTTTGCAATATGCACGCAATAACTAACCTTTGCTTGGTGAACTACCTGACTTGTTCCTCGTCATGCAATATAAATGAAGATCTAAATTCTGCGCGTTGAAAGGAAAACGCATAAGACGTGTTTCAGTACATTGCATGACCTATCTGGCTTGTTGCTCGTCATGCAATATGCACGCAATAACTAACCACTGCGCGGTGAAAGGAAAACGCCTAATACGTGTTCCAGTACATTGCATGACCTATCTGACTTATTCCTCGTTATGCAATATGCATGCAATAACCTCTGCGTGGTGAAAGGAAAACGTCTGAGACGTGTTTCAGTGCATTGCATGATCTATCTGAATTGTTCCTCGTAATGCATATGCACGCAATAACTAACCTCTGCGAAGTGAAAGGAAAACGCCTTAAGATGAGTTTCATTGCACTGCTTGACCTATCGGACTCGTTCCTCGTCATGCAATATGCACTCAATAACTAACCTCTGCGCGGTGAAAGGAAAACGACTAAGACGTGTTTCAATGCATTGCATGACCTATCTGACTTGTTGCTCGTCATGCAATATGCACGCAATAACTAACTTTTTCAGTGTATTGCATGACCTATCTGACTTGTTCCTCGTTATGCATATGCATGCAATAACCTCTGCGTGGTGAAAGGAAAACGCCTAAGACGTGTTTCAGTGCATTGCATGATCTATCTGACTTGTTCCTCGTTATGCAATATGCATGCAATAACCTCTGCGTGGTGAAAGGAAAACGCCTAAGACGTGTTTCAGTGCATTGCATGACCTATCTGACTTATTCATCGTTATGCAATATGCATGCAAGAACTAAACTCTGCACGGTGAAAGGATAACGCCTAAGACGTGTTTCAGTGCATTGCATGACCTATCTGGCTTTTTCTTCGTCATGCAATTTGCACGCAATAACTAACCTCTGCGTGGTTAAAGGAAAACGCCTAAGACATGTTTTAGTGCATTGCATGACCTATCTGACTTGTTCCTCGTCATGCAATATGCACGCAATAACTAACCTTTGCATGCATGCATGACCTATATGGCTTGTTCTTCGTCATGCAATATGCATTAATAACTAACCTCTGCTTGGTGAAAGGAAAATGCCTAAGACATGTTTCAGTGCATTGCATGACCTATCTGACTTGTTCCTCGTTGCAATGAAAATATATAATGTGATTTTGCATGCATTTTTATTTTACAAACTAATTTATTTGTGCACAGACGAGAAAACATCACATGAGATGTCACTTTACAGTGCATGGTATTTTTACGTGCATATGAGACGCAGTTTTTCGCGCGCAATTGATACGCAGTTCATTTGCGTATAATACACACGCACCCCACACCACTAATCGTACAATACACACGCACCCTACCCCACACCTAAACTTAACCTAACCAACCAATGCGTATTATATGCACGTAAAAACTCACTTTAGCGTATATATATTACACGACAATACACATGCGTGCTATAAAGACGCATTTAGTGTGATCGGGTTACAGCCGGGTTATTGAGCTCATTTCTGGTAAAAGGGTCCTCAAAAGTTTTTAAACAATATAAGTTTATAGACACATTTTGATGATATATAAGCTATATAAAAGTTCCTATTTGACCTACTGAACATAGTTCTGGCCCACAAGTACTAGATCTTAAACTTTCTAAACATACTCATTGACTCATTTTGATGTTACTGAAGCCATACAGGAGTCCATATTTTACCTAATGAACATATTAGCCACATGGATTGTTTAGATCTGACCCATTGAACTCATTTCTGGTCAAAGGGTACTTGATCGTTAGGTTACTATACATTGATTTTTACTACTTGTGATGTTTTATGAGCAGGAAGATATTTGACTGATATTTGACTGAACATATATCTCTCCCACGAGTACCTGATATTAAACATTCTATATATACTAAATAGACTACTTCTTATGCTTCCTAGAACTAGAGGTTTCTATTCGACCCACAAACATAGTCCTGGCCCACGAGTACTAGGTCTCGAACTTTCTATAAATTCTCAAAGACTATTTTTGATGCTTCTTAAGCCATATAGAATGTCCACATCTTATGTATTTAACTCATTTCTGGTCAAAGGGTCCTCAAATGTTTTTAAACAAGAAAAACTATGAGACTCCTTCTGATATTACATGAGCTATAGATAGGTTCCTTTTTGACCTACTGAACATAGTTGTGGCACACGAGTACTTGATCTTGAATGGTCTAAACATACTCATTAACTCCTTTTGATGTCACTGAAGCCATACAAGAGTCCTTATTTTAACTACCTTTTGATGATACATAATCAAAATCAAAAATTGATTTGGGCCAGAAATCAATTGCTAAAAACTTTATAAAAACTCTATAGTAACCATTTGTGGACATTACCAACCACCTAGAAACACCATAGGAACCACACAGACTACCATAGTAACCACCTAAAACACCCTAGCAACCACCCAGAACACCCTAGCATCACTCTAGCAACCACAGAGCAACCAACGAGAACACCTTAAGCAACACCTAGCAACCAACCAGACCACCCTAGCAACCACCTAGCAACACCCTGGCAACCACCCAGAACACCCTAACAACCACCTAGCAACACCCTAGCAACCACACAGACTACCCTAACAACCGCCTAGCAACCCTTCTAGAACACTGTAGCAACCACCGGGAACACCCTAGCAACCGGGTGGTGAGATTTGCCAGTGCAAGCACCACTTCACATTTTCTTCTGGAAATGTGCCATAAATATGTTCCTGGAGCTCAAAAATTGACCTTGTCTTCTTACAACATCAGAAGGAGTCTATAAGTTTATATTGTTATGGTAAAAGGGTCAAGATTTCAAACAATATAAACATGAAATGTAATAAAATAATCGAATAGTTAAGAGCTAAAATCATGCCAAAAACATTATAGAAACTCTATAGTAACTATAACTATAAACTCTACCAACCACCTGGTAACACCATAGCAATGACCCAGAATACCATAGTAACCACCTAAAAAACCCTAGCAACCACCCAGAACACCCTAGCAGCAAAAAAGAACACCCCAGCAACCACCTAGCAACACCCTAACAACCATCGAGAACAACCTGGCAACTGCATACCAACACCCTAGCAACATTAGCACCTTGGCAACCACCCAGAATACCCTAGCAACCGCATAAAAACACCATAGCAACCACCCAGAATACCCTAATAAACGCCTAGAAACCACCAACAACACCGTAGCAACCACCCAGAAAACCCTAGCAACCGGGTGGTGAGATTTGCCACTTCAGGCTCCACTTCACATTTACTTCTGGAAATGTGCATTAAATGTGCTCCTGGTGGTCAAAAAATGACCTATGTATATCTAATATAACATCAGAAAGAGTCTAAAAGTTTATATTGTTTTAAACTTTTTGAGGAACCTTTGACCAGAAATGAGTTCATTGACATCATGAGAAGTAAATCCATCGGTATATGAACCCACAGATCAAGTACCCGTGGGACATAAATGTGTTCTTGGAGGTCAAAAATTGACCTATGTATACCTTATATAACATCAGAAGGAGGTCAAATATTTGTCTGGCTGAAATGACATCATGAGAAGTAAATCCATCGGTATATGAACCCAAAGATCAAATACCCATGGGCCATAAATGTGTTTCTGGAGGTCAAAAATTGACCTATGTATAGCTAATGCAACATCAGGAGTCTATAAGTTCATATTTGTTTAAAAACTTTTGAGGAACCTTTGACCAGAAATGAGTTTAATAGGTCAGATATGGACTTCTCTATGGCTTAGGAAGCATCTGTTGGAGTCTATGAGTATATATGGAAAGTTCAAGATCAAGTACTTTTGGGCCAGAAATATGTTCAGTAGGTCAAATATCTTTCTGTCTGAAATGACATCATGAGAAGTAAAGCTCTCGGTATATTAGCCCAAAGATCAAATAACCGTATGCCATAAATGTGTTTCTGGAGGTCAAAAATTGAGCTATGTTTAGCTAATTTAACATGTATATGCTATGTATAGCTAATTTAATTTAAGTTTATATTGTTTTAAACCTTTTGAGGAACCTTTGACCAGAAATGATTTCAATAGTTTCAGATATGAACTTCTCTATGGCTTAGGAAGCATCGACTGCAGTCTCTGAGTATGTATGGAAAGTTCAAGATCAAGTTCTTTTGGACCATAAACATGTTCAGTAGATCAAATATTTGTCTGGCTGAAATGACATCATGAGAAGTAAATCTCTCGGTATATTAACCCAAATATCAAGCACCCGTGTGCCGTGAAAAGTGTTCCTGGAGGTCAAAAATTGACCTATGTAATATAACCTCAGAATGTTATATTACATAGTCTATGAGTACGTATGGAAAGTTCAAGATCAAGTACTTTTGGGCCAGAAAAATGTTCTTTACTTAAAATATTTTTCTGGCTGAAATGACATCATGAGAAGTAAATCTCCAACCCACCAAAACACCCTAGCAATCACCTAGCAACCACCGAGAACACCCTAGCAACAAACCAGAACACCCCAGCAACCATATGGCAACACCCTAGGAACCACCAGGAACAGCCCAGCAACCGCCTAGCAACACCCTAGCAACCACCCGGAACACCATAGCAATCACCCAGAATACCCTAAAAAACGCCTAGCAACCACCCAGAACACCGTAGCAAACTCCCAGAACACCTGAGTAACCGGGTGGTGAGATTTGCCGCTTCAAGCTCCCCTTCACGTTTTCTTCTGGAAATGTGCCACAATGTGTTCCTGGAGGTCAAACATTGACCTATGTATATCTAATATAACATCAGAAGGAGTCAAAAAGTTTATATTGTTTTACATTTTTTGAGGAACCTTTGACCAGAAATGAGTTCAATAGGTCAGATATGGACATCTCTATGGCTTAGGAAGCATCTGTTGGAGAATATCAGTATGAATGGAAAGTACAAGATCAAGCACTTTTGGGCCAAAAATGTGTTCAGTAGGTCAAATATCTTTCTGGCTGAAATGACATCATGAGAAGCAAAGCTCTCGGTATATTAACCCAAAGATCAAATACCCGTGGGCCATAAATGTGTTTCTGGAGGTCAAAAATTGACCTATGTATGGCTAATGTAACATCAGGAGTCTATAAGTTTATATTGTTTAAAACCTTTTGAAGAACATTTGATCAGAAATGAGTTCAATAGCTCAGATATGGACATCTCTATGGCTTAGGAAGGATCTGTTGGAGTCTATGAGTATGAATGGAAAATACAAGATCAAGTACTTTTGGGCCAGAAATATGTTCAGTAGGTCAAATATCTTTCTGGCTGAAATGACATCATGAGAAGTAAAGCTCTCGGTATATTAACCCAAATATCAAATACCCGTATGCCATGAATGTGTTTCTGGAGGTCAAAAATTGACCTATGTATAGCTAATGTAACATCAGGAGTCTATAAGTTTATATTGTTTAAAACCTTTTGAGGAACCTTTGACCAGAAATGATTTCAATAGCTCAGATATGAACTTCTCTGTGGCTTAGAAGTATGATTGGAAAATACAAGATCAAGTACTTTTGGGCCAGAAATATGTTCAGTAGGTCAAATATCTTTCTGGCTGAAATGACATCATGAAAAGTAAAGCTCTCGGTTTATTAACCCAAAGATCAAATACCCGTATGCCATGAATGTGTTTCTGGAGGTCAAAAATTGACTCATGTATAGCTAATGTAACATCAGGAGTCTATAAGTTTATATTGTTTAAAACCTTTTGAGGAACCTTTGACCAGAAAAGATTTCAATAGTTCAGATATGGACTTCTCTATGGCTTAGGAAGCATCGACTGGAGTCTTTGAGCATGTATGGAAAGTTCAAGATCAAGTACTTTTGGGCCAGAAAAATGTTCTTTACGTAAAATATTTTTTTTGGCTGAAATGACATCATGAGATGTCATGAGAGTCTCCAACCCACCACAACACCCTAGCAACCACCGAGAACACCCTAGCAACAAACCAGAACACCCCAGCAACCGCCTAGCAACACCCTAGCAACCACCCGGAACACCACAGAAATCACACAGAATACCCTAAAAAACGCCTCGCAACCACCCAGAACACCGTAGCAACCTCCCAGAACACTCTAGCAACCGGGTGGTGAGATTTGCCGCTTCAAGATCCACTTCACGTTTTCTTCTGGAAATGTGCCATGAATGTGTTCTTGAAGGTCAAAAATTTACCTTTGTATATCTAGTATAACATCAGAAGGAGTCTAAAAGTTTATATTGTTTTTAACTTTGTGAGGAACCTTTGACCAGAAATGAGTTCAATAGATCAGATATGGACTTCTCTATGGCTTAGGAAGCATCTGTTGGAGTCTATGAGTATGAATGGAAAGTACAAGATCAAGTACTTTTGGGCCAGAAATATGTTCAGTAGGTCAAATATCTTGCTGGCTGAAATGACATCATGAGAAGTAAAGCTCTCGGTATATTAACCCAAAGATCAAATACCCGTGGGCCATAAATGTGTTTCTGGAGGTCAAAAATTGACCTACGTATAGCTAATGTAACATCAGGAGTCTATGAGTTTTTATTGTTTAAAAGCTTATGAAGAACCTTTTGACCAGAAATGAGTTCAATAGGTCAGATATGGACTTCTATGTATATGTAGGGAAGCATCTGTTGAACCGTGGGCCATAAATGTGTTCCTGGAGGTCAAAAATTGACCTAAGTAAATATAACATCAGAAGGAGTCTATGAGTTTATATCGTTTTAAACTTTTTGAGGAACGTTTGACCAGAAATTAGTTCAAAAGGTCAGATATGGACTTTTCCATGGCTTAGGAAGCATCTATTGGAGTCTGTGAGTATGTATGGAAAGTTCAAGATCAAGTACTTTTGGGCCAGAAATATCTTCAGTAGGTCAAATATATGTCTGGCTGAAATGTGTGTTTCATTGCAATACTTAAATTTTCTAACTTGTTCTTCTTTGCATTGAAAAGAAAAGATAAAACACAAGTGCTTTCCCATGCATTTCCATTCCACAACTAATTAATTTGTGTTTTGACGAGAAAACATTACAAAAGTGATCGATTTACAATGCATAAACTAACTTGTTCCTTTGTGCAACGAAGAGATTTGCAATTCATGTGCTTTAGGATTGCATTGTACATGAATGCAATAACTAACCTCTATGCAATTAAAAGAAAACACCTAAGATGTGTTTCGATGCATTTGAATGACCTATCTGACTTGTTCCTCGTTATGCCTGTCCACGCGATAATTAACCTCTGCGCAATGAAAAGAAAACACCTAAGATGTGTTTCATTGCATTGCATGACCTATCTAACTTTTTCGGTGAACGTGATTTCATCAACTACCACATGTTCCTGGATCAACATCATTGTTGATCCTGGATCAACTTTTCAATCAACCAAACAGATTTGAGGAACAAGTTTACAGTTTATGTCAATTTTAGGTTTAGATTTAGAACCAGAGTGAAGTACTTAAACATCAGTGTCATTCACCTTTGTACCTTCTGATAAGGGAAAAGTTATGAGTAGAGTTAGGTTTAGGGGTAGGGATTGGTTAAGGACAACATTTTTGGGACAGGAATGTTGATCCAGGGTCATCAAAATATGTTGATCCAGGACCATGTCTTACTTTCAAAAATCATGCTGACCAACTTGTTCCTAAGTTATGCATATGCACAAAAATAACTAAACTCTGAGCAATGAAAAGAAAACAACATAAGATGTGTTTCGTTGCATTGCATGATATATCTAACTTGTTTCTCGTAATGCATATGGACGCAATAACTAACCTCTGCGCGGTGAAAGGAAAACGCCTAAGATGTGTTTCATTGCATTGCATGACCTATCTGACTCGTTCCTCGTCATGCAATATGCACTCAATAACTAACCTCTGCGCGGTGAAAGGAAAACGACTAAGACGTGTTTCAGTGCTTCTTGCATGACCTATCTGACACGTTCCTCGTCATGCAATATGCACGCAATAACTAACCTCTGCGCGGTGAAAGGAAAACGCCTAGATGTGTTTCAGTGCTTTGCATTACCTATCTGACTTGTTCCTCGTCATGCAAAATGCATGCAAGAAATAAACTCTCCGCTTTGAAAGGAAAACGCCTAAGACGTGTTTCAGTGCATTGCATGACCTATCTGGCTTGTTCTTCGTCATGCAATATGCACGCAATAACTAACCTCTGCGTGGTGAAAGGAAAACCCCTAAGACACGTTTCAGTGCATTGCATGACCTATCTGACTTGTTCCTCGTTATGCCTGTCCACGCGATAACTAACCTCTGCGCAATGAAAAGAAAACACCTGAGATGTGTTTCATTGCATTGCATGACCTATCTAACTTGTTCCTCGTTATACGTATGCACAAAAATAACTAAACTCTGACCAATGAAAAGAAAACACCATAAGATGTTTCATAGCCATGCATGACATTTCTAACTTGTTCCTCGTTACGCATATGCTCGCAATAACTGACCTCTGTACATTGAAAAGAAAACAACTAAGATGTGTTTCAATTGCATCGCAAGACATGTCTAACTTCTTCCTCATTAGGCCTGTTCACGCAAAAACTAACCTCTGTGCAATGAAAAGAAAACACCTAAGATGTGCATTGCATGACCTATCTAACTTTTTCGGTGAACGTGATTTCATCAACTACCACATGTTCCTGGATCAACATCATTGTTGATCCTGGATCAACTTTTCAATCAACCAAACAGATTTGAGGAACAAGTTTACAGTTTATGTCAATTTTAGGTTTAGATTTAGAACCAGAGTGAAGTATTTAAACATCAGTGTCATTCACCTTTGTATCTTCTGATAAGGGAAAAGTTATGCGTAGAGTTAGGTTTAGGGGTAGAGATTGGTTAAGGACAACATTTTTGGGACAGGAATGTTGATCCAGGGTCATCAAAATATGTTGATCCAGGACCATGTTTTACTTGAAAAAATCATGCTGACCAACTTGTTCCTAAGTTATGCATATGCACAAAAATAAATAAACTCTGAGCAATGAAAAGAAAACACCATAAGATGTGTTTCGTTGCATTGCATGATATATCTAACTTGTTTCTCGTAATGCATATGCACGCAATAACTAACCTCTGCGCGGTGAAAGGAAAACGCCTAAGACGTGTTTCAGTGCATTGCATGACCTATCTAACTTGTTACTCGTCATGCAATATGCACGCAATAACTAACCTCTGCGCGGTGAAAGGAAAACGCCTAGATGTGTTTCAGTGCTTTGCATGACCAATCTGACTTGTTCCTCGTCATGCAATATGCATGCAAGAAATAATCTCTCCGCTTTGAAAGGAAAACGCCTAAGACGTGTTTCAGTGCATTGCATGACCTATCTGGCTTGTTCTTCGTCATGCAATATGCACGCAATAACTAACCTCTGCGTAGTGAAAGGAAAACGCCTAAGACATGTTTCAGTGCATTGCATGACCTATCTGACTTGTTCCTCGTTATGCAATATGCATGCAATAACCTCTGCGTGGTGAAAGGAAAACGCCTAAGACGTGTTTCAGTGTATTGCATGACCTATCTGACTTGTTCCTCGTTATGCATATGCATGCAATAACCTTTGCGTGGTGAAAGGAAAACGCCTAAGACGTGTTTTAGTGCATTGCATGATATATCTCACTTGTTCCTCGTTATGCATATGCATGCAATAACCTCTGCGTGGTGAAAAGAAAAAGCCTAAGATGTGTTTCAGTACATTGCATGACCTATCTGACTTATTCCTCGTTACGCAATATGCATGCAATAACCTCTGCGTGGTGAAAGGAAAACGTCTGAGACGTGTTTCAGTGCATTGCATTATCTATCTGAATTGTTCCTCGTAATGCACATGCACGCAATAACTAACCTCTGCGAAGTGAAAGGAAAACGCCTAAGATGTGTTTCATTGCACTGGTTGACCTATCTGACTCGTTCCTCATTATGCAATATGCACTCAATAACTAACCTCTGCGCGGTGAAAGGAAAACGACTAAGACGTGTTTCAATGCATTGCATGACCTCTCTGCCTTGTTGCTCGTCATGCAATATGCACGCAATAACTAACTTTTTCAGTGTATTGCATGACCTATCTGACTTGTTCCTCGTTATGCATATGCATGCAATAACCTCTGCGTGGTGAAAGGAAAACGCCTAAGACGTGTTTCAGTGCATTGCATGATCTATCTGACTTGTTCCTCCTTATGCATTTGCATGCAATAACCTCTGCGTGGTGAAAGGAAAACGCCTAAGACGTGTTTCAGTGCATTGCATGATCTATCTGAATTGTTCCTCGTTATGCAATATTCGTGCAAGAACTAAACTCAGCGCGGTGAAAGGAAAACGCCTAAGACGTGTTTCAGTGCATTGCATGACCTGACTTGTTCCTCGTCATGCAATATGCATGCAATAACTCTCCTCTGCGAGGTGAAAGGAAAACGCCTGAGACGTGTTTCAGTGCATTGCATGATCTATCTGAATTGTACCTCGTTATGCAATATGCGTGCAAGAACTAAACTCTGCGCGGTGAAAGGAAAACACCTAAGACGTGTTTCAGTGCATTGCATGACCTATCTGACTTGTTCCTCGTCTTGCAATATGAATGCAATAACTCTCCTCTGCGAGGTGAAAGGAAAACGCCTAAGACGTGTTTCAGTGCATTGCATGACCTATAGGACTTGTTCCTCTTTATGCAATATGCATGCAATAACCTCTGCGTGGTGAAAGGAAAACACCTAAGACGTGTTTCAGTGCATTGCATGACCTATCTGACTTATTCATCGTTATGCAATATGCATGCAAGAACTAAACTCTGCACGGTGAAAGGATAACGCCTAAGACGTGTTTCAGTGCATTGCATGACCTATCTGGCTTTTTCTTCGTCATGCAATATGCACGCAATAACTAACCTCTGCGTGGTTAAAGGAAAACGCCTAAGACATGTTTTAGTGCATTGCATGACCTATCTGACTTGTTCCTCGTCATGCAATATGCACGCAATAACTAACCTTTGCATGCATGCATGACCTATATGGCTTGTTCTTCGTCATGCAATATGCATTAATAACTAACCTCTGCTTGGTGAAAGGAAAAAGCCTAAGACATGTTTCAGTGCATTGCATGACCTATCTGACTTGTTCCTCGTCATGCAATATGCACGCAATAACTAACCTCTGCGCGGTGAAGGAAAACGCCTAAGACGTGTTTCAGTGCATTGCATGACCTATCTGACTTGTTCCTCGTTGCAATGAAAATATATAATGTGATTTTGCATGCATTTTTATTTTACAAACTAATTTATTTGTGCACAGACGAGAAAACATCACATGAGATGTCACTTTACAGTGCATGGTATTTTTACGTGCATATGAGACGCAGTTTTTCGCGTGCAATTGATACGCAGTTCATTTGCGTATAATACACACGCACCCCACACCACTAATCGTACAATACACACGCACCCTACCCCACACCTAAACTTAACCTAACCAACCAATGCGTATTATATGCACGTAAAACTCACTTTAGCGTATATATTACACGACAATACACATGCGTGCTATAAAGACGCATTTAGTGTGATCGGGTTACAGCCGGGTTATTGAGCTCATTTCTGGTAAAAGGGTCCTCAAAAGTTTTTAAACAATATAAGTTTATAGACACATTTTGATGATATATAAGCTATATAAAAGTTCCTATTTGACCTACTGAACATAGTTCTGGCCCACAAGTACTAGATCTTAAACTTTCTAAACATACTCATTGACTCATTTTGATGTTACTGAAGCCATACAGGAGTCCTTATTTTACCTAATGAACATATTAGCCACATGGATTGTTTAGATCTGACCCATTGAACTCATTTCTGGTCAAAGGGTACTTGATCGTTAGGTTACTATACATTGATTTTTACTACTTGTGATGTTTTATGAGCAGGAAGATATTTGACTGATATTTGACTGAACATATATCTCTCCCACGAGTACCTGATATTAAACATTCTATATATACTAAATAGACTACTTCTTATGCTTCCTAGAACTAGAGGTTTCTATTCGACCCACAAACATAGTCCTGGCCCACGAGTACTAGGTCTCGAACTTTCTATAAATTCTCAAAGACTATTTTTGATGCTTCTTAAGCCATATAGAATGTCCACATCTTATGTATTTAACTCATTTCTGGTCAAAGGGTCCTCAAATGTTTTTAAACAAGAAAAACTATGAGACTCCTTCTGATATTACATGAGCTATAGATAGGTTCCTTTTTGACCTACTGAACATAGTTGTGGCACACGAGTACTTGATCTTGAATGGTCTAAACATACTCATTAACTCCTTTTGATGTCACTGAAGACATACAAGAGTCCTTATTTTAACTACCTTTTGATGATACATAATCAAAATCAAAAATTGATTTGGGCCAGAAATCAATTGCTAAAAACTTTATAAAAACTCTATAGTAACCATTTGTGGACATTACCAACCACCTAGAAACACCATAGGAACCACACAGACTACCATAGTAACCACCTAAAACACCCTAGCAACCACCCAGAACACCCTAGCATCACTCTAGCAACCACAGAGCAACCAACGAGAACACCTTAAGCAACACCTAGCAACCAACCAGACCACCCTAGCAACCACCTAGCAACACCCTGGCAACCACCCAGAACACCCTAACAACCACCTAGCAACATCCTAGCAACCACACAGACTACCCTAACAACCGCCTAGCAACCCTTCTAGAACACTGTAGCAACCACCGGGAACACCCTAGCAACCGGGTGGTGAGATTTGCCAGTGCAAGCACCACTTCACATTTTCTTCTGGAAATGTGCCATAAATATGTTCCTGGAGGTCAAAAATTGACCTTGTCTTCTTACAACATCAGAAGGAGTCTATAAGTTTATATTGTTATGGTAAAAGGGTCCTCAAAAGATTTCAAACAATATAAACATGAAATGTAATAAAATAATCGAATAGTTAAGAGCTAAAATCATGCCAAAAACATTATAGAAACTCTATAGTAACTATAACTATAAACTCTACCAACCACCTGGTAACACCATAGCAATGACCCAGAATACCATAGTAACCACCTAAAAAACCCTAGCAACCACCCAGAACACCCTAGCAGCAAACAAGAACACCCCAGCAACCACCTAGCAACACCCTAACAACCATCGAGAACAACCTGGCAACTGCATACCAACACCCTAGCAACATTAGCACCTTGGCAACCACCCAGAATACCCTAGCAACCGCATAAAAACACCATAGCAACCACCCAGAATACCCTAATAAACGCCTAGAAACCACCAACAACACCGTAGCAACCACCCAGAAAACCCTAGCAACCGGGTGGTGAGATTTGCCACTTCAGGCTCCACTTCACATTTACTTCTGGAAATGTGCATTAAATGTGCTCCTGGTGGTCAAAAAATGACCTATATATATCTAATATAACATCAGAAAGAGTCTAAAAGTTTATATTGTTTTAAACTTTTTGAGGAACCTTTGACCAGAAATGAGTTCATTGACATCATGAGAAGTAAATCCATCGGTATATGAACCCACAGATCAAGTACCCGTGGGACATAAATGTGTTCTTGGAGGTCAAAAATTGACCTATGTATATCTTATATAACATCAGAAGGAGGTCAAATATTTGTCTGGCTGAAATGACATCATGAGAAGTAAATCCATCGGTATATGAACCCAAAGATCAAATACCCATGGGCCATAAATGTGTTTCTGGAGGTCAAAAATGTCCTATGTATAGCTAATGCAACATCAGGAGTCTATAAGTTCATATTTGTTTAAAAACTTTTGAGGAACCTTTGACCAGAAATGAGTTTAATAGGTCAGATATGGACTTCTCTATGGCTTAGGAAGCATCTGTTGGAGTCTATGAGTATATATGGAAAGTTCAAGATCAAGTACTTTTGGGCCAGAAATATGTTCAGTAGGTCAAATATCTTTCTGTCTGAAATGACATCATGAGAAGTAAAGCTCTCGGTATATTAGCCCAAAGATCAAATAACCGTATGCCATAAATGTGTTTCTGGAGGTCAAAAATTGAGCTATGTATAGCTAATTTAACATGTATATGCTATGTATAGCTAATTTAATTTAAGTTTATATTGTTTTAAACCTTTTGAGGAACCTTTGACCAGAAATGATTTCAATAGTTTCAGATATGAACTTCTCTATGGCTTAGGAAGCATCGACTGCAATCTCTGAGTATGTATGGAGAGTTCAAGATCAAGTTCTTTTGGACCATAAACATGTTCAGTAGATCAAATATTTGTCTGGCTGAAATGACATCATGAGAAGTAAAATCTCTCGGTATATTAACCCAAATATCAAGCACCCGTGTGCCGTGAAAAGTGTTCCTGGAGGTCAAAAATTGACCTATGTAATATAACATCAGAATGTTATATTACATAGTCTATGAGTACGTATGGAAAGTTCAAGATCAAGTACTTTTGGGCCAGAAAAATGTTCTTTACGTAAAATATTTTTCTGGCTGAAATGACATCATGAGAAGTAAATCTCCAACCCACCAAAACACCCTAGCAATCACCTAGCAACCACCGAGAACACCCTAGCAACAAACCAGAACACCCCAGCAACCATATGGCAACACCCTAGCAACCACCAGGAACAGCCCAGCAACCGCCTAGCAACACCCTAGCAACCACCCGGAACACCATAGCAATCACCCAGAATACCCTAAAAAACGCCTAGCAACCACCCAGAACACCGTAGCAAACTCCCAGAACACCTGAGTAACCGGGTGGTGAGATTTGCCGCTTCAAGCTCCCCTTCACGTTTTCTTCTGGAAATGTGCCACAATGTGTTCCTGGAGGTCAAACATTGACCTATGTATATCTAATATAACATCAGAAGGAGTCAAAAAGGAGTTATATTGTTTTACATTTTTTGAGGAACCTTTGACCAGAAATGAGTTCAATAGGTCAGATATGGACATCTCTATGGCTTAGGAAGCATCTGTTGGAGAATATCAGTATGAATGGAAAGTACAAGATCAAGCACTTTTGGGCCAAAAATATGTTCAGTAGGTCAAATATCTTTCTGGCTGAAATGACATCATGAGAAGCAAAGCTCTCGGTATATTAACCCAAAGATCAAATACCCGTGGGCCATAAATGTGTTTCTGGAGGTCAAAAATTGACCTATGTATGGCTAATGTAACATCAGGAGTCTATAAGTTTATATTGTTTAAAACCTTTTGAAGAACCTTTGATCAGAAATGAGTTCAATAGCTCAGATATGGACATCTCTATGGCTTAGGAAGGATCTGTTGGAGTCTATGAGTATGAATGGAAAATACAAGATCAAGTACTTTTGGGCCAGAAATATGTTCAGTAGGTCAAATATCTTTCTGGCTGAAATGACATCATGAGAAGTAAAGCTCTCGGTATATTAACCCAAATATCAAATACCCGTATGCCATGAATGTGTTTCTGGAGGTCAAAAATTGACCTATGTATAGCTAATGTAACATCAGGAGTCTATAAGTTTATATTGTTTAAAACCTTTTGAGGAACCTTTGACCAGAAATGATTTCAATAGCTCAGATATGAACTTCTCTGTGGCTTAGAAGTATGATTGGAAAATACAAGATCAAGTACTTTTGGGCCAGAAATATGTTCAGTAGGTCAAATATCTTTCTGGCTGAAATGACATCATGAAAAGTAAAGCTCTCGGTTTATTAACCCAAAGATCAAATACCCGTATGCCATGAATGTGTTTCTGGAGGTCAAAAATTGACTCATGTATAGCTAATGTAACATCAGGAGTCTATAAGTTTATATTGTTTAAAACCTTTTGAGGAACCTTTGACAAGAAATGATTTCAATAGTTCAGATATGGATTTCTCTATGGCTTAGGAAGCATCGACTTTAGTCTTTGAGCATGTATGGAAAGTTCAAGATCAAGTACTTTTGGGCCAGAAAAATGTTCTTTACGTAAAATATTTTTTCTGGCTGAAATGACATCATGAGATGTCATGAGAGTCTCCAACCCACCACAACACCCTAGCAACCACCAAGAACACCCTAGCAACAAACCAGAACACCCCAGCAACCGCCTAGCAACACCCTAGCAACCACCCGGAACACCACAGAAATCACACAGAATACCCTAAAAAACGCCTCGCAACCACCCAGAACACCGTAGCAACCTCCCAGAACACTCTAGCAACCGGGTGGTGAGATTTGCCGCTTCAAGATCCACTTCACGTTTTCTTCTGGAAATGTGCCATGAATGTGTTCTTGAAGGTCAAAAATTTACCTTTGTATATCTAGTATAACATCAGAAGGAGTCTAAAAGTTTATATTGTTTTTAACTTTGTGAGGAACCTTTGACCAGAAATGAGTTCAATAGATCAGATATGGACTTCTCTATGGCTTAGGAAGCATCTGTTGGAGTCTATGAGTATGAATGGAAAGTACAAGATCAAGTACTTTTGGGCCAGAAATATGTTCAGTAGGTCAAATATCTTGCTGGCTGAAATGACATCATGAGAAGTAAAGCTCTCGGTATATTAACCCAAAGATCAAATACCCGTGGGCCATAAATGTGTTTCTGGAGGTCAAAAATTGACCTACGTATAGCTAATGTAACATCAGGAGTCTATGAGTTTTTATTGTTTAAAAGCTTATGAAGAACCTTTTGACCAGAAATGAGTTCAATAGGTCAGATATGGACTTCTATGTATATGTAGGGAAGCATCTGTTGAACCGTGGGCCATAAATGTGTTCCTGGAGGTCAAAAATTGACCTAAGTAAATATAACATCAGAAGGAGTCTATGAGTTTATATCGTTTTAAACTTTTTGAGGAACGTTTGACCAGAAATTAGTTCAAAAGGTCAGATATGGACTTTTCCGTGGCTTAGGAAGCATCTATTGGAGTCTGTGAGTATGTATGGAAAGTTCAAGATCAAGTACTTTTGGGCCAGAAATATCTTCAGTAGGTCAAATATATGTCTGGCTGAAATGTGTGTTTCATTGCAATACTTAAATTTTCTAACTTTGTTTTTCTTTGCATTGAAAAGAAAAGATAAAACACAAGTGCTTTCCCATGCATTTCCATTCTACAACTAATTAATTTGTGTTTTGACGAGAAAACATTACAAAAGTGATCGATTTACAATGCATAAACTAACTTGTTCCTTTGTGCAACGAAGAGATTTGCAATTCATGTGCTTTAGGATTGCATTGTACATGAATGCAATAACTAACCTCTATGCAATTAAAAGAAAACACCTAAGATGTGTTTCGATGCATTTGAATGACCTATCTGACTTGTTCCTCGTTATGCCTGTCCACGCGATAATTAACCTCTGCGCAATGAAAAGAAAACACCTAAGATGTGTTTCATTGCATGACCTATCTAACTTTTTCGGTGAACGTGATTTCATCAACTACCACATGTTCCTGGATCAACATCATTGTTGATCCTGGATCAACTTTTCAATCAACCAAACAGATTTGAGGAACAAGTTTACAGTGTATGTCAATTTTAGGTTTAGATTTAGAACCAGAGTGAAGTACTTAAACATCAGTGTCATTCACCTTTGTACCTTCTGATAAGGGAAAAGTTATGAGTAGAGTTAGGTTTAGGGGTAGGGATTGGTTAAGGACAACATTTTTGGGACAGGAATGTTGATCCAGGGTCATCAAAATATGTTGATCCAGGACCATGTCTTACTTGAAAAAATCATGCTGACCAACTTGTTCCTAAGTTATGCATATGCACAAAAATAACTAAACTCTGAGCAATGAAAAGAAAACACCATAAGATGTGTTTCGTTGCATTGCATGATATATCTAACTTGTTTCTCGTAATGCATATGGACGCAATAACTAACCTCTGCGCGGTGAAAGGAAAACGCCTAAGATGTGTTTCATTGCATTGCATGACCTATCTGACTCGTTCCTCGTCATGCAATATGCACTCAATAACTAACCTCTGCGCGGTGAAAGGAAAACGACTAAGACGTGTTTCAGTCCTTCTTGCATGACCTATCTGACATGTTCCTCGTCATGCAATATGCACGCAATAACTAACCTCTGCGCGGTGAAAGGAAAACGCCTAGATGTGTTTCAGTGCTTTGCATTACCTATCTGACTTGTTCCTCGTCATGCAAAATGCATGCAAGAAATAAACTCTCCGCTTTGAAAGGAAAACGCCTAAGACGTGTTTCAGTGCATTGCATGACCTATCTGGCTTGTTCTTCGTCATGCAATATGCACGCAATAACTAACCTCTGCGTGGTGAAAGGAAAACCCCTAAGACATGTTTCAGTGCATTGCATGACCTATCTGACTTGTTCCTCGTTATGCCTGTCCACGCGATAACTAACCTCTGCGCAATGAAAAGAAAACACCTGAGATGTGTTTCATTGCATTGCATGACCTATCTAACTTGTTCCTCGTTATACGTATGCACAAAAATAACTAAACTCTGACCAATGAAAAGAAAACACCATAAGATGTTTCATAGCCATGCATGACATTTCTAACTTGTTCCTCGTTACGCATATGCTCGCAATAACTGACCTCTGTACATTGAAAAGAAAACAACTAAGATGTGTTTCAATTGCATCGCAAGACATATCTAACTTCTTCCTCATTAGGCCTGTTCACGCAAAAACTAACCTCTGTGCAATGAAAAGAAAACACCTAAGATGTGTTTCATTGCATTGCATGACCTATCTGACCTTTTCGGTGAACGTGATTTCATCAACTACCACATGTTCCTGGATCAACATCATTGTTGATCCTGGATCAACTTTTCAATCAACCAAACAGATTTGAGGAACAAGTTTACAGTTTATGTCAATTTTAGGTTTAGATTTAGAACCAGAGTGAAGTATTTAAACATCAGTGTCATTCACCTTTGTACCTTCTGATAAGGGAAAAGTTATGCGTAGAGTTAGGTTTAGGGGTAGAGATTGGTTAAGGACAACATTTTTGGGACAGTAATGTTGATCCAGGGTCATCAAAATATGTTGATCCAGGACCATGTCTTACTTGAAAAAATCATGCTGACCAACTTGTTCCTAAGTTATGCATATGCACAAAAATAAATAAACTCTGAGCAATGAAAAGAAAACACCATAAGATGTGTTTCGTTGCATTGCATGATATATCTAACTTGTTTCTCGTAATGCATATGCACGCAATAACTAACCTCTGCGCGGTGAAAGGAAAACGCATAAGACGTGTTTCGGTGCATTGCATGACCTATCTAACTTGTTACTCGTCATGCAATATGCACGCAATAACTAACCTCTGCGCGGTGAAAGGAAAACGCCTAGATGTGTTTCAGTGCTTTGCATGACCAATCTGACTTGTTCCTCGTCATGCAATATGCATGCAAGAAATAATCTCTCCGCTTTGAAAGGAAAACGCCTAAGACGTGTTTCAGTGCATTGCATGACCTATCTGGCTTGTTCTTCGTCATGCAATATGCACGCAATAACTAACCTCTGCGTAGTGAAAGGAAAACGCCTAAGACATGTTTCAGTGCATTGCATGACCTATCTGACTTGTTCCTCGTTATGCAATATGCATGCAATAACCTCTGCGTGGTGAAAGGAAAACGCCTAAGACGTGTTTCAGTGTATTGCATGACCTATCTGACTTGTTCCTCGTTATGCATATGCATGCAATAACCTTTGCGTGGTGAAAGGAAAACGCCTAAGACGTGTTTTAGTGCATTGCATGATATATCTCACTTGTTCCTCGTTATGCATATGCATGCAATAACCTCTTTGTGGTGAAAAGAAAAAGCCTAAGATGTGTTTCAGTACATTGCATGACCTATCTGACTTATTCCTCGTTACGCAATATGCATGCAATAACCTCTGCGTGGTGAAAGGAAAACGTCTGAGACGTGTTTCAGTGCATTGCATGATCTATCTGAATTGTTCCTCGTAATGCATATGCACGCAATAACTAACCTCTGCGAAGTGAAAGGAAAACGCCTAAGATGTGTTTCATTGCACTGCTTGACCTATCTGACTCGTTCCTCATTATGCAATATGCACTCAATAACTAACCTCTGCGCGGTGAAAGGAAAACGACTAAGACGTGTTTCAATGCATTGCATGACCTATCTGACTTGTTGCTCGTCATGCAATATGCACGCAATAACTAACTTTTTCAGTGTATTGCATGACCTATCTGACTTGTTCCTCGTTATGCATATGCATGCAATAACCTCTGCGTGGTGAAAGGAAAACGCCTAAGACGTGTTTCAGTGCATTGCATGATCTATCTGATTTGTTCCTCGTTATGCATTTGCATGCAATAACCTCTGCGTGGTGAAAGGAAAACGCCTAAGACGTGTTTCAGTGCATTGCATGATCTATCTGAATTGTTCCTCGTTATGCAATATTCGTGCAAGAACTAAACTCAGCGCGGTGAAAGGAAAACGCCTAAGACGTGTTTCAGTGCATTGCATGACCTGACTTGTTCCTCGTCATGCAATATGCATGCAATAACTCTCCTCTGCGAGGTGAAAGGAAAACGCCTGAGACGTGTTTCAGTGCATTGCATGATCTATCTGAATTGTACCTCGTTATGCAATATGCGTGCAAGAACTAAACTCTGCGCGGTGAAAGGAAAACACCTAAGACGTGTTTCAGTGCATTGCATGACCTATCTGACTTGTTCCTCGTTATGCATATGCATGCAATAACCTCTTTGTGGTGAAAAGAAAAAGCCTAAGATGTGTTTCAGTACATTGCATGACCTATCTGACTTATTCCTCGTTACGCAATATGCATGCAATAACCTCTGCGTGGTGAAAGGAAAACGTCTGAGACGTGTTTCAGTGCATTGCATGATCTATCTGAATTGTTCCTCGTAATGCATATGCACGCAATAACTAACCTCTGCGAAGTGAAAGGAAAACGCCTAAGATGTGTTTCATTGCACTGCTTGACCTATCTGACTCGTTCCTCATTATGCAATATGCACTCAATAACTAACCTCTGCGCGGTGAAAGGAAAACGACTAAGACGTGTTTCAATGCATTGCATGACCTATCTGACTTGTTGCTCGTCATGCAATATGCACGCAATAACTAACTTTTTCAGTGTATTGCATGACCTATCTGACTTGTTCCTCGTTATGCATATGCATGCAATAACCTCTGCGTGGTGAAAGGAAAACGCCTAAGACGTGTTTCAGTGCATTGCATGATCTATCTGATTTGTTCCTCGTTATGCATTTGCATGCAATAACCTCTGCGTGGTGAAAGGAAAACGCCTAAGACGTGTTTCAGTGCATTGCATGATCTATCTGAATTGTTCCTCGTTATGCAATATTCGTGCAAGAACTAAACTCAGCGCGGTGAAAGGAAAACGCCTAAGACGTGTTTCAGTGCATTGCATGACCTGACTTGTTCCTCGTCATGCAATATGCATGCAATAACTCTCCTCTGCGAGGTGAAAGGAAAACGCCTGAGACGTGTTTCAGTGCATTGCATGATCTATCTGAATTGTACCTCGTTATGCAATATGCGTGCAAGAACTAAACTCTGCGCGGTGAAAGGAAAACACCTAAGACGTGTTTCAGTGCATTGCATGACCTATCTGACTTGTTCCTCGTCATGCAATATGAACGCAATAACTCTCCTCTGCGAGGTGAAAGGAAAACGCCTAAGACGTGTTTCAGTGCATTGCATGACCTATAGGACTTGTTCCTCTTTATGCAATATGCATGCAATAACCTCTGCGTGGTGAAAGGAAAACGCCTAAGACGTGTTTCAGTGCATTGCATGACCTATCTGACTTATTCATCGTTATGCAATATGCATGCAAGAACTAAACTCTGCACGGTGAAAGGATAACGCCTAAGACGTGTTTCAGTGCATTGCATGACCTATCTGGCTTTTTCGTCGTCATGCAATATGCACGCAATAACTAACCTCTGCGTGGTTAAAGGAAAACGCCTAAGACATGTTTTAGTGCATTGCATGACCTATCTGACTTGTTCCTCGTCATGCAATATGCACGCAATAACTAACCTCTGCTTGGTGAAAGGAAAAAGCCTAAGACATGTTTCAGTGCATTGCATGACCTATCTGACTTGTTCCTCGTCATGCAATATGCACGCAATAACTAACCTCTGCGCGGTGAAGGAAAACGCCTAAGACTTGTTTCAGTGCATTGCATGACCTATCTGACTTGTTCCTCGTTGCAATGAAAATATATAATGTGATTTTGCATGCATTTTTATTTTACAAACTAATTTATTTGTGCACAGACGAGAAAACATCACATGAGATGTCACTTTACAGTGCATGGTATTTTTACGTGCATATGAGACGCAGTTTTTCGCGTGCAATTGATACGCAGTTCATTTGCGTATAATACACACGCACCCCACACCACTAATCGTACAATACACACGCACCCTACCCCACACCTAAACTTAACCTAACCAACCAATGCGTATTATATGCACGTAAAAACTCACTTTAGCGTATATATTACACGACAATACACATGCGTGCTATAAAGACGCATTTAGTGTGATCGGGTTACAGCCGGGTTATTGAGCTCATTTCTGGTAAAAGGGTCCTCAAAAGTTTTTAAACAATATAAGTTTATAGACACATTTTGATGATATATAAGCTATATAAAAGTTCCTATTTGACCTACTGAACATAGCCCACAAGTACTAGATCTTAAACTTTCTAAACATACTCATTGACTCATTTTGATGTTACTGAAGCCATACAGGAGTCCTTATTTTACCTAATGAACATATTAGCCACATGGATTGTTTAGATCTGACCCATTGAACTCATTTCTGGTCAAAGGGTACTTGATCGTTAGGTTACTATACATTGATTTTTACTACTTGTGATGTTTTATGAGCAGGAAGATATTTGACTGATATTTGACTGAACATATATCTCTCCCACGAGTACCTGATATTAAACATTCTATATATACTAAATAGACTACTTCTTATGCTTCCTAGAACTAGAGGTTTCTATTCGACCCACAAACATAGTCCTGGCCCACGAGTACTAGGTCTCGAACTTTCTATAAATTCTCAAAGACTATTTTTGATGCTTCTTAACCTCTTAAGTGTCACGGGCCCACCGGTGGGCCCAAATCCACTACATTTTTAAAACAGTATTATCTTATACTAAACCTAAAATAATCTTGACAAACTGTATATCATTTGAAAGCTTACAATCTCTAGTTTCCATATTTCGTGATTGATTTTCAAAATAAATTACAGAGGATCCGTAATTTATCAATTTGAAACAAGAATATTTTCATAATCCCAAGGCATGTTTAGACCTTTATTTTGAAATAGTGATGAACATGAAAAATCATAAAAGAAGGGTAGAAACCTCTTTGTTTTCATTCCAAGAGTACAAAAGATAGCCTCCCTTCAATTATTTTAGAAAAAAAGGTCTGAATGTTTTTGAAATATTTAGTAAAGGTGAATCTATAATAAGAAATAAATGATAGATTCGCCATTTGTGATGTGGCAGGAAGCTATAATGCGCATACTTGTTATTTTTATGTTTCTTAGAGGTTGAATTCATATCAAAATCTGCCAAACTTCTCATATTACTTCTGAATAGGATGTCTACTTCATAAATTGTATGAAAAATGTGGAAAAAACGGTTCATATCACTCAAAACACATGGAGACGCCCTTATATGGGCAGTAATGGAGTCTGGTTGTCACCTAGTGAAAAAGTTTGGTACTGCGCCCAAACTAAATCTTACTAAAAGCTCATTTTTTGAGATATCAACCTAAAATTTGAATCACAACTTATTCCGATTTTTGGCTTTGATTTATTTGCAGTTTTAGAGTCGCCCATGTTTTGATAATACATATTTTATATAAAATATGAATAATATTTTTTTTATATTGTACATTTTCATAAACTCAAACTTCTATAACCTTTTTTCTGTTTCACTTTCTTGATTTATTTAACTTCTACAAAAATCTGCCAAATGTCTTCTTTAAAACGAGACCAATCTTATGTCTATACTCCAAAGCATTCAGGAATTACAACCATTTAAGTTCGAAATGTGCATTTTCACGTATATTCAAAAAAAGGGGGGTGACACTTAAGGGGTTAAGCCATATAGAATGTCCACATCTTATGTATTTAACTCATTTCTGGTCAAAGGGTCCTCAAATGTTTTTAAACAAGAAAAACTATGAGACTGCTTCTGATATTACATGAGCTATAGATAGGTTCCTTTTTGACCTACTGAACATAGTTGTGGCACACGAGTACTTGATCTTGAATGGTCTAAACATACTCATTAACTCCTTTTGATGTCACTGAAGCCATACAAGAGTCCTTATTTTAACTACCTTTTGATGATACATAATCAAAATCAAAAATTGATTTGGGCCAGAAATCAATTGCTAAAAACTTTATAAAAACTCTATAGTAACCATTTGTGGACATTACCAACCACCTAGAAACACCATAGGAACCACACAGACTACCATAGGAACCACCTAAAACACCCTAGCAACCACCCAGAACACCCTAGCATCACTCTAGCAACCACAGAGCAACCAACGAGAATACCTTAAGCAACACCTAGCAACCAACCAGACCACCCTAGCAACCACCTAGCAACACCCTGGCAACCACCCAGAACACCCTAACAACCACCTAGCAACACCCTAGCAACCACACAGACTACCCTAACAACCGCCTCGCAACCCTTCTAGAACACTGTAGCAACCACCGGGAACACCCTAGCAACCGGGTGGTGAGATTTGCCAGTGCAAGCACCGCTTCACATTTTCTTCTGGAAATGTGCCATAAATATGTTCCTGGAGGTCAAAAATTGACCTTGTCTTCTTACAACATCAGAAGGAGTCTATAAGTTTATATTGTTATGGTAAAAGGGTCCTCAAAAGATTTCAAACAATATAAACATGAAATGTAATAAAATAATCGAATAGTTAAGAGCTAAAATCATGCCAAAAACATTATAGAAACTCTATAGTAACTATAACTATAAACTCTACCAACCACCTGGTAACACCATAGCAATGACCCAGAATACCATAGTAACCACCTAAAAAACCCTAGCAACCACCCAGAACACCCTAGCAGCAAACAAGAACACCCCAGCAACCACCTAGCAACACCCTAACAACCATCGAGAACAACCTAGCAACTGCATACCAACACCCTAGCAACATTAGCACCTTGGCAACCACCCAGAATACCCTAGCAACCGCATAAAAACACCATAGCAACCACCCAGAATACCCTAATAAACGCCTAGAAACCACCAACAACACCGTAGCAACCACCCAGAAAACCCTAGCAACCGGGTGGTGAGATTTGCCACATCAGGCTCCACTTCACATTTACTTCTGGAAATGTGCATTAAATGTGCTCCTGGTGGTCAAAAAATGACCTATGTATATCTAATATAACATCAGAAAGAGTCTAAAAGTTTATATTGTTTTAAACTTTTTGAGGAACCTTTGACCAGAAATGAGTTCATTGACATCATGAGAAGTAAATCCATCGGTATATGAACCCACAGATCAAGTACCTGTGGGACATAAATGTGTTCTTGGAGGTCAAAAATTGACCTATGTATATCTTATATAACATCAGAAGGAGGTCAAATATTTGTCTGGCTGAAATGACATCATGAGAAGTAAATCCATCGGTATATGAACCCAAAGATCAAATACCCATGGGCCATAAATGTGTTTCTGGAGGTCAAAAATGTCCTATGTATAGCTAATGCAACATCAGGAGTCTATAAGTTCATATTTGTTTAAAAACTTTTGAGGAACCTTTGACCAGAAATGAGTTTAATAGGTCAGATATGGACTTCTCTATGGCTTAGGAAGCATCTGTTGGAGTCTATGAGTATATATGGAAAGTTCAAGATCAAGTACTTTTGGGCCAGAAATATGTTCAGTAGGTCAAATATCTTTCTGTCTGAAATGACATCATGAGAAGTAAAGCTCTCGGTATATTAGCCCAAAGATCAAATAACCGTATGCCATAAATGTGTTTCTGGAGGTCAAAAATTGAGCTATGTATAGCTAATTTAACATGTATATGCTATGTATAGCTAATTTAATTTAAGTTTATATTGTTTTAAACCTTTTGAGGAACCTTTGACCAGAAATGATTTCAATAGTTTCAGATATGAACTTCTCTATGGCTTAGGAAGCATCGACTGCAATCTCTGAGTATGTATGGAGAGTTCAAGATCAAGTTCTTTTGGACCATAAACATGTTCAGTAGATCAAATATTTGTCTGGCTGAAATGACATCATGAGAAGTAAAATCTCTCGGTATATTAACCCAAATATCAAGCACCCGTGTGCCGTGAAAAGTGTTCCTGGAGGTCAAAAATTGACCTATGTAATATAACATCAGAATGTTATATTACATAGTCTATGAGTACGTATGGAAAGTTCAAGATCAAGTACTTTTGGGCCAGAAAAATGTTCTTTACGTAAAATATTTTTCTGGCTGAAATGACATCATGAGAAGTAAATCTCCAACCCACCAAAACACCCTAGCAATCACCTAGCAACCACCGAGAACACCCTAGCAACAAACCAGAACACCCCAGCAACCATATGGCAACACCCTAGCAACCACCAGGAACAGCCCAGCAACCGCCTAGCAACACCCTAGCAACCACCCGGAACACCATAGCAATCACCCAGAATACCCTAAAAAACGCCTAGCAACCACCCAGAACACCGTAGCAAACTCCCAGAACACCTGAGTAACCGGGTGGTGAGATTTGCCGCTTCAAGCTCCCCTTCACGTTTTCTTCTGGAAATGTGCCACAATGTGTTCCTGGAGGTCAAACATTGACCTATGTATATCTAATATAACATCAGAAGGAGTCAAAAAGGAGTTATATTGTTTTACATTTTTTGAGGAACCTTTGACCAGAAATGAGTTCAATAGGTCAGATATGGACATCTCTATGGCTTAGGAAGCATCTGTTGGAGAATATCAGTATGAATGGAAAGTACAAGATCAAGCACTTTTGGGCCAAAAATATGTTCAGTAGGTCAAATATCTTTCTGGCTGAAATGACATCATGAGAAGCAAAGCTCTCGGTATATTAACCCAAAGATCAAATACCCGTGGGCCATAAATGTGTTTCTGGAGGTCAAAAATTGACCTATGTATGGCTAATGTAACATCAGGAGTCTATAAGTTTATATTGTTTAAAACCTTTTGAAGAACCTTTGATCAGAAATGAGTTCAATAGCTCAGATATGGACATCTCTATGGCTTAGGAAGGATCTGTTGGAGTCTATGAGTATGAATGGAAAATACAAGATCAAGTACTTTTGGGCCAGAAATATGTTCAGTAGGTCAAATATCTTTCTGGCTGAAATGACATCATGAGAAGTAAAGCTCTCGGTATATTAACCCAAATATCAAATATCCGTATGCCATGAATGTGTTTCTGGAGGTCAAAAATTGACCTATGTATAGCTAATGTAACATCAGGAGTCTATAAGTTTATATTGTTTAAAACCTTTTGAGGAACCTTTGACCAGAAATGATTTCAATAGCTCAGATATGAACTTCTCTGTGGCTTAGAAGTATGATTGGAAAATACAAGATCAAGTACTTTTGGGCCAGAAATATGTTCAGTAGGTCAAATATCTTTCTGGCTGAAATGACATCATGAAAAGTAAAGCTCTCGGTTTATTAACCCAAAGATCAAATACCCGTATGCCATGAATATGTTTCTGGAGGTCAAAAATTGACTCATGTATAGCTAATGTAACATCAGGAGTCTATAAGTTTATATTGTTTAAAACCTTTTGAGGAACCTTTGACCAGAAATGATTTCAATAGTTCAGATATGGATTTCTCTATGGCTTAGGAAGCATCGACTTTAGTCTTTGAGCATGTATGGAAAGTTCAAGATCAAGTACTTTTGGGCCAGAAAAATGTTCTTTACGTAAAATATTTTTTCTGGCTGAAATGACATCATGAGATGTCATGAGAGTCTCCAACCCACCACAACACCCTAGCAACCACCGAGAACACCCTAGCAACAAACCAGAACACCCCAGCAACCGCCTAGCAACACCCTAGCAACCACCCGGAACACCACAGAAATCACACAGAATACCCTAAAAAACGCCTCGCAACCACCCAGAACACCGTAGCAACCTCCCAGAACACTCTAGCAACCGGGTGGTGAGATTTGCCGCTTCAAGATCCACTTCACGTTTTCTTCTGGAAATGTGCCATGAATGTGTTCTTGAAGGTCAGAAATTTACCTTTGTATATCTAGTATAACATCAGAAGGAGTCTAAAAGTTTATATTGTTTTTAACTTTGTGAGGAACCTTTGACCAGAAATGAGTTCAATAGATCAGATATGGACTTCTCTATGGCTTAGGAAGCATCTGTTGGAGTCTATGAGTATGAATGGAAAGTACAAGATCAAGTACTTTTGGGCCAGAAATATGTTCAGTAGGTCAAATATCTTGCTGGCTGAAATGACATCATGAGAAGTAAAGCTCTCGGTATATTAACCCAAAGATCAAATACCCGTGGGCCATAAATGTGTTTCTGGAGGTCAAAAATTGACCTACGTATAGCTAATGTAACATCAGGAGTCTATGAGTTTTTATTGTTTAAAAGCTTATGAAGAACCTTTTGACCAGAAATGAGTTCAATAGGTCAGATATGGACTTCTATGTATATGTAGGGAAGCATCTGTTGAACCGTGGGCCATAAATGTGTTCCTGGAGGTCAAAAATTGACCTAAGTAAATATAACATCAGAAGGAGTCTATGAGTTTATATCGTTTTAAACTTTTTGAGGAACGTTTGACCAGAAATTAGTTCAAAAGGTCAGATATGGACTTTTCCGTGGCTTAGGAAGCATCTATTGGAGTCTGTGAGTATGTATGGAAAGTTCAAGATCAAGTACTTTTGGGCCAGAAATATCTTCAGTAGGTCAAATATATGTCTGGCTGAAATGTGTGTTTCATTGCAATACTTAAATTTTCTAACTTTGTTTTTCTTTGCATTGAAAAGAAAAGATAAAACACAAGTGCTTTCCCATGCATTTCCATTCTACAACTAATTAATTTGTGTTTTGACGAGAAAACATTACAAAAGTGATCGATTTACAATGCATAAACTAACTTGTTCCTTTGTGCAACGAAGAGATTTGCAATTCATGTGCTTTAGGATTGCATTGTACATGAATGCAATAACTAACCTCTATGCAATTAAAAGAAAACACCTAAGATGTGTTTCGATGCATTTGAATGACCTATCTGACTTGTTCCTCGTTATGCCTGTCCACGCGATAATTAACCTCTGCGCAATGAAAAGAAAACACCTAAGATGTGTTTCATTGCATGACCTATCTAACTTTTTCGGTGAACGTGATTTCATCAACTACCACATGTTCCTGGATCAACATCATTGTTGATCCTGGATCAACTTTTCAATCAACCAAACAGATTTGAGGAACAAGTTTACAGTGTATGTCAATTTTAGGTTTAGATTTAGAACCAGAGTGAAGTACTTAAACATCAGTGTCATTCACCTTTGTACCTTCTGATAAGGGAAAAGTTATGAGTAGAGTTAGGTTTAGGGGTAGGGATTGGTTAAGGACAACATTTTTGGGACAGGAATGTTGATCCAGGGTCATCAAAATATGTTGATCCAGGACCATGTCTTACTTGAAAAAATCATGCTGACCAACTTGTTCCTAAGTTATGCATATGCACAAAAATAACTAAACTCTGAGCAATGAAAAGAAAACACCATAAGATGTGTTTCGTTGCATTGCATGATATATCTAACTTGTTTCTCGTAATGCATATGGACGCAATAACTAACCTCTGCGCGGTGAAAGGAAAACGCCTAAGATGTGTTTCATTGCATTGCATGACCTATCTGACTCGTTCCTCGTCATGCAATATGCACTCAATAACTAACCTCTGCGCGGTGAAAGGAAAACGACTAAGACGTGTTTCAGTCCTTCTTGCATGACCTATCTGACATGTTCCTCGTCATGCAATATGCACGCAATAACTAACCTCTGCGCGGTGAAAGGAAAACGCCTAGATGTGTTTCAGTGCTTTGCATTACCTATCTGACTTGTTCCTCGTCATGCAAAATGCATGCAAGAAATAAACTCTCCGCTTTGAAAGGAAAACGCCTAAGACGTGTTTCAGTGCATTGCATGACCTATCTGGCTTGTTCTTCGTCATGCAATATGCACGCGATAACTAACCTCTGCGCAATGAAAAGAAAACACCTGAGATGTGTTTCATTGCATTGCATGACCTATCTAACTTGTTCCTCGTTATACGTATGCACAAAAATAACTAAACTCTGACCAATGAAAAGAAAACACCATAAGATGTTTCATAGCCATGCATGACATTTCTAACTTGTTCCTCGTTACGCATATGCTCGCAATAACTGACCTCTGTACATTGAAAAGAAAACAACTAAGATGTGTTTCAATTGCATCGCAAGACATATCTAACTTCTTCCTCATTAGGCCTGTTCACGCAAAAACTAACCTCTGTGCAATGAAAAGAAAACACCTAAGATGTGTTTCATTGCATTGCATGACCTATCTGACCTTTTCGGTGAACGTGATTTCATCAACTACCACATGTTCCTGGATCAACATCATTGTTGATCCTGGATCAACTTTTCAATCAACCAAACAGATTTGAGGAACAAGTTTACAGTTAATACAAATTTTAGGTTTAGATTTAGAACCAGAGTGAAGTATTTAAACATCAGTGTCATTCACCTTTGTACCTTCTGATAAGGGAAAAGTTATGCGTAGAGTTAGGTTTAGGGGTAGAGATTGGTTAAGGACAACATTTTTGGGACAGGAATGTTGATCCAGGGTCATCAAAATATGTTGATCCAGGACCATGTCTTACTTGAAAAAATCATGCTGACCAACTTGTTCCTAAGTTATGCATATGCACAAAAATAAATAAACTCTGAGCAATGAAAAGAAAACACCATAAGATGTGTTTCGTTGCATTGCATGATATATCTAACTTGTTTCTCGTAATGCATATGGACGCAATAACTAACCTCTGCGCGGTGAAAGGAAAACGCCTAAGACGTGTTTCGGTGCATTGCATGACCTATCTAACTTGTTACTCGTCATGCAATATGCACGCAATAACTAACCTCTGCGCGGTGAAAGGAAAACGCCTAGATGTGTTTCAGTGCTTTGCATGACCAATCTGACTTGTTCCTCGTCATGCAATATGCATGCAAGAAATAATCTCTCCGCTTTGAAAGGAAAACGCCTAAGACGTGTTTCAGTGCATTGCATGACCTATCTGGCTTGTTCTTCGTCATGCAATATGCACGCAATAACTAACCTCTGCGTAGTGAAAGGAAAACGCCTAAGACATGTTTCAGTGCATTGCATGACCTATCTGACTTGTTCCTCGTTATGCAATATGCATGCAATAACCTCTGCGTGGTGAAAGGAAAACGCCTAAGACGTGTTTCAGTGTATTGCATGACCTATCTGACTTGTTCCTCGTTATGCATATGCATGCAATAACCTTTGCGTGGTGAAAGGAAAACGCCTAAGACGTGTTTTAGTGCATTGCATGATATATCTCACTTGTTCCTCGTTATGCATATGCATGCAATAACCTCTTTGTGGTGAAAAGAAAAAGCCTAAGATGTGTTTCAGTACATTGCATGACCTATCTGACTTATTCCTCGTTACGCAATATGCATGCAATAACCTTGCATGACTTGTTCCTCGTTATGCCTGTCCACGCGATAATTAACCTCTGCGCAATGAAAAGAAAACACCTAAGATGTGTTTCATTGCATGACCTATCTATCTTTTTCGGTGAACGTGATTTCATCAACTACCACATGTTCCTGGATCAACATCATTGTTGATCCTGGATCAACTTTTCAATCAACCAAACAGATTTGAGGAACAAGTTTACAGTGTATGTCAATTTTAGGTTTAGATTTAGAACCAGAGTGAAGTACTTAAACATCAGTGTCATTCACCTTTGTACCTTCTGATAAGGGAAAAGTTATGAGTAGAGTTAGGTTTAGGGGTAGGGATTGGTTAAGGACAACATTTTTGGGACAGGAAATATATATCTAACTTGTTTCTCGATATATATGATATATCTAACTTGTTTCTCGTAATGCATATGCACGCAATAACTAACCTCTGCGCGGTGAAAGGAAAACGCCTAAGACGTGTTTCGGTGCATTGCATGACCTATCTAACTTGTTACTCGTCATGCAATATGCACGCAATAACTAACCTCTGCGCGGTGAAAGGAAAACGCCTAGATGTGTTTCAGTGCTTTGCATGACCAATCTGACTTGTTCCTCGTCATGCAATATGCATGCAAGAAATAATCTCTCCGCTTTGAAAGGAAAACGCCTAAGACGTGTTTCAGTGCATTGCATGACCTATCTGGCTTGTTCTTCGTCATGCAATATGCACGCAATAACTAACCTCTGCGTAGTGAAAGGAAAACGCCTAAGACATGTTTCAGTGCATTGCATGACCTATCTGACTTGTTCCTCGTTATGCAATATGCATGCAATAACCTCTGCGTGGTGAAAGGAAAACGCTTAAGACGTGTTTCAGTGTATTGCATGACCTATCTGACTTGTTCCTCGTTATGCATATGCATGCAATAACCTTTGCGTGGTGAAAGGAAAACGCCTAAGACGTGTTTTAGTGCATTGCATGATATATCTCACTTGTTCCTCGTTATGCATATGCATGCAATAACCTCTTTGTGGTGAAAAGAAAAAGCCTAAGATGTGTTTCAGTACATTGCATGACCTATCTGACTTATTCCTCGTTACGCAATATGCATGCAATAACCTCTGCGTGGTGAAAGGAAAACGTCTGAGACGTGTTTTAGTGCATTGCATGATCTATCTGAATTGTTCCTCGTAATGCATATGCACGCAATAACTAACCTCTGCGAAGTGAAAGGAAAACGCCTAAGATGTGTTTCATTGCACTGCTTGACCTATCTGACTCGTTCCTCATTATGCAATATGCACTCAATAACTAACCTCTGCGCGGTGAAAGGAAAACGACTAAGACGTGTTTCAATGCATTGCATGACCTATCTGACTTGTTGCTCGTCATGCAATATGCACGCAATAACTAACTTTTTCAGTGTATTGCATGACCTATCTGACTTGTTCCTCGTTATGCATATGCATGCAATAACCTCTGCGTGGTGAAAGGAAAACGCCTAAGACGTGTTTCAGTGCATTGCATGATCTATCTGACTTGTTCCTCGTTATGCATTTGCATGCAATAACCTCTGCGTGGTGAAAGGAAAACGCCTAAGACGTGTTTCAGTGCATTGCATGATTTATCTGAATTGTTCCTCGTTATGCAATATTCGTGCAAGAACTAAACTCAGCGCGGTGAAAGGAAAACGCCTAAGACGTGTTTCAGTGCATTGCATGACCTGACTTGTTCCTCGTCATGCAATATGCATGCAATAACTCTCCTCTGCGAGGTGAAAGGAAAACGCCTGAGACGTGTTTCAGTGCATTGCATGATCTATCTGAATTGTACCTCGTTATGCAATATGCGTGCAAGAACTAAACTCTGCGCGGTGAAAGGAAAACACCTAAGACGTGTTTCAGTGCATTGCATGACCTATCTGACTTGTTCCTCGTCATGCAATATGAACGCAATAACTCTCCTCTGCGAGGTGAAAGGAAAACGCCTAAGACGTGTTTCAGTGCATTGCATGACCTATAGGACTTGTTCCTCTTTATGCAATATGCATGCAATAACCTCTGCGTGGTGAAAGGAAAACGCCTAAGACGTGTTTCAGTGCATTGCATGACCTATCTGACTTATTCATCGTTATGCAATATGCATGCAAGAACTAAACTCTGCACGGTGAAAGGATAACGCCTAAGACGTGTTTCAGTGCATTGCATGACCTATCTGGCTTTTTCGTCGTCATGCAATATGCACGCAATAACTAACCTCTGCGTGGTTAAAGGAAAACGCCTAAGACGTGTTTTAGTGCATTGCATGACCTATCTGACTTGTTTCTCGTCATGCAATATGCACGCAATAACTAACCTCTGCTTGGTGAAAGGAAAAAGCCTAAGACATGTTTCAGTGCATTGCATGACCTATCTGACTTGTTCCTCGTCATGCAATATGCACGCAATAACTAACCTCTGCGCGGTGAAGGAAAACGCCTAAGACTTGTTTCAGTGCATTGCATGACCTATCTGACTTGTTCCTCGTTGCAATGAAAATATATAATGTGATTTTGCATGCATTTTTATTTTACAAACTAATTTATTTGTGCACAGACGAGAAAACATCACATGAGATGTCACTTTACAGTGCATGGTATTTTTACGTGCATATGAGACGCAGTTTTTCGCGTGCAATTGATACGCAGTTCATTTGCGTATAATACACACGCACCCCACACCACTAATCGTACAATACACACGCACCCTACCCCACACCTAAACTTAACCTAACCAACCAATGCGTATTATATGCACGTAAAAACTCACTTTAGCGTATATATTACACGACAATACACATGCGTGCTATAAAGACGCATTTAGTGTGATCGGGTTACAGCCGGGTTATTGAGCTCATTTCTGGTAAAAGGGTCCTCAATAGTTTTTAAACAATATAAGTTTATAGACACATTTTGATGATATATAAGCTATATAAAAGTTCCTATTTGACCTACTGAACATAGTTCTGGCCCACAAGTACTAGATCTTAAACTTTCTAAACATACTCATTGACTCATTTTGATGTTACTGAAGCCATACAGGAGTCCTTATTTTACTTAATGAACATATTAGCCACATGGATTGTTTAGATCTGACCCATTGAACTCATTTCTGGTCAAAGGGTACTTGATCGTTAGGTTACTATACATTGATTTTTACTACTTGTGATGTTTTATGAGCAGGAAGATATTTGACTGATATTTGACTGAACATATATCTCTCCCACGAGTACCTGATATTAAACATTCTATATATACTAAATAGACTACTTCTTATGCTTCCTAGAACTAGAGGTTTCTATTCGACCCACAAACATAGTCCTGGCCCACGAGTACTAGGTCTCGAACTTTCTATAAATTCTCAAAGACTATTTTTGATGCTTCTTAAGCCATATAGAATGTCCACATCTTATGTATTTAACTCATTTCTGGTCAAAGGGTCCTCAAAGTTTTTAAACAAGAAAAACTATGAGACTGCTTCTGATATTACATGAGCTATAGATAGGTTCCTTTTTGACCTACTGAACATAGTTGTGGCACACGAGTACTTGATCTTGAATGGTCTAAACATACTCATTAACTCCTTTTGATGTCACTGAAGCCATACAAGAGTCCTTATTTTAACCCCTTAAGTGTCACCCCCCTTTTTTTGAATATACGTGAAAATGCACATTTCGAACTTAAATGGTTGTAATTCCTGAATGCTTTGGAGTATAGACATAAGATTGGTCTCGTTTTAAAGAAGACATTTGGCAGATTTTTGTAGAAGTTAAATAAATCAAGAAAGTGAAACAGAAAAAAGGTTATAGAAGTTTGAGTTTATGAAAATGTACAATATAAAAAAAATATTATTCATATTTTATATAAAATATGTATTATCAAAACATGGGCGACTCTAAAACTGCAAATAAATCAAAGCCAAAAATCGGAATAAGTTGTGATTCAAATTTTAGGTTGATATCTCAAAAAATGAGCTTTTAGTAAGATTTAGTTTGGGCGCAGTACCAAACTTTTTCACTAGGTGACAACCAGACTCCATTACTGCCCATATAAGGGCGTCTCCATGTGTTTTGAGTGATATGAACCGTTTTTTCCACATTTTTCATACAATTTATGAAGTAGACATCCTATTCAGAAGTAATATGAGAAGTTTGGCAGATTTTGATATGAATTCAACCTCTAAGAAACATAAAAATAACAAATATGCGCATTATAGCTTCCTGCCACATCACAAATGGCGAATCTATCATTTATTTCTTATTATAGATTCACCTTTACTAAATATTTCAAAAACATTCAGACCTTTTTTTCTAAAATAATTGAAGGGAGGCTATCTTTTGTACTCTTGGAATGAAAACAAAGAGGTTTCTACCCTTCTTTTATGATTTTTCATGTTCATCACTATTTCAAAATAAAGGTCTAAACATGCCTTGGGATTATGAAAATATTCTTGTTTCAAATTGATAAATTACGGATCCTCTGTAATTTATTTTGAAAATCAATCACGAAATATGGAAACTAGAGATTGTAAGCTTTCAAATGATATACAGTTTGTCAAGATTATTTTAGGTTTAGTATAAGATAATACTGTTTTAAAAATGTAGTGGATTTGGGCCCACCGGTGGGCCCGTGACACTTAAGAGGTTAACTACCTTTTGATGATACATAATCAAAATCAAAAATTGATTTGGGCCAGAAATCAATTGCTAAAAACTTTATAAAAACTCTATAGTAACCATTTGTGGACATTACCAACCACCTAGAAACACCATAGGAACCACACAGACTACCATAGGAACCACCTAAAACACCCTAGCAACCACCCAGAACACCCTAGCATCACTCTAGCAACCACAGAGCAACCAACGAGAACACCTTAAGCAACACCTAGCAACCAACCAGACCACCCTAGCAACCACCTAGCAACACCCTGGCAACCACCCAGAACACCCTAACAACCACCTAGCAACACCCTAGCAACCACACAGACTACCCTAACAACCGCCTCGCAACCCTTCTAGAACACTGTAGCAACCACCGGGAACACCCTAGCAACCGGGTGGTGAGATTTGCCAGTGCAAGCACCACTTCACATTTTCTTCTGGAAATGTGCCATAAATATGTTCCTGGAGGTCAAAAATTGACCTTGTCTTCTTACAACATCAGAAGGAGTCTATAAGTTTATATTGTTATGGTAAAAGGGTCCTCAAAAGATTTCAAACAATATAAACATGAAATGTAATAAAATAATCGAATAGTTAAGAGCTAAAATCATGCCAAAAACATTATAGAAACTCTATAGTAACTATAACTATAAACTCTACCAACCACCTGGTAACACCATAGCAATGACCCAGAATACCATAGTAACCACCTAAAAAACCCTAGCAACCACCCAGAACACCCTAGCAGCAAACAAGAACACCCCAGCAACCACCTAGCAACACCCTAACAACCATCGAGAACAACCTGGCAACTGCATACCAACACCCTAGCAACATTAGCACCTTGGCAACCACCCAGAATACCCTAGCAACCGCATAAAAACACCATAGCAACCACCCAGAATACCCTAATAAACGCCTAGAAACCACCAACAACACCGTAGCAACCACCCAGAAAACCCTAGCAACCGGGTGGTGAGATTTGCCACATCAGGCTCCACTTCACATTTACTTCTGGAAATGTGCATTAAATGTGCTCCTGGTGGTCAAAAAATGACCTATGTATATCTAATATAACATCAGAAAGAGTCTAAAAGTTTATATTGTTTTAAACTTTTTGAGGAACCTTTGACCAGAAATGAGTTCATTGACATCATGAGAAGTAAATCCATCGGTATATGAACCCACAGATCAAGTACCCGTGGGACATAAATGTGTTCTTGGAGGTCAAAAATTGACCTATGTATATCTTATATAACATCAGAAGGAGGTCAAATATTTGTCTGGCTGAAATGACATCATGAGAAGTAAATCCATCGGTATATGAACCCAAAGATCAAATACCCATGGGCCATAAATGTGTTTCTGGAGGTCAAAAATGTCCTATGTATAGCTAATGCAACATCAGGAGTCTATAAGTTCATATTTGTTTAAAAACTTTTGAGGAACCTTTGACCAGAAATGAGTTTAATAGGTCAGATATGGACTTTTCTATGGCTTAGGAAGCATCTGTTGGAGTCTATGAGTATATATGGAAAGTTCAAGATCAAGTACTTTTGGGCCAGAAATATGTTCAGTAGGTCAAATATCTTTCTGTCTGAAATGACATCATGAGAAGTAAAGCTCTCGGTATATTAGCCCAAAGATCAAATAACCGTATGCCATAAATGTGTTTCTGGAGGTCAAAAATTGAGCTATGAATAGCTAATTTAACATGTATATGCTATGTATAGCTAATTTAATTTAAGTTTATATTGTTTTAAACCTTTTGAGGAACCTTTGACCAGAAATGATTTCAATAGTTTCAGATATGAACTTCTCTATGGCTTAGGAAGCATCGACTGCAGTCTCTGAGTATGTATGGAAAGTTCAATATCAAGTTCTTTTGGACCATAAACATGTTCAGTAGATCAAATATTTGTCTGGCTGAAATGACATCATGAGAAGTAAATCTCTCGGTATATTAACCCAAATATCAAGCACCCGTGTGCCGTGAAAAGTGTTCCTGGAGGTCAAAAATTGACCTATGTAATATAACATCAGAATGTTATATTACATAGTCTATGAGTACGTATGGAAAGTTCAAGATCAAGTACTTTTGGGCCAGAAAAATGTTCTTTACGTAAAATATTTTTCTGGCTGAAATGACATCATGAGAAGTAAATCTCCAACCCACCAAAACACCCTAGCAATCACCTAGCAACCACCGAGAACACCCTAGCAACAAACCAGAACACCCCAGCAACCATATGGCAACACCCTAGCAACCACCAGGAACAGCCCAGCAACCGCCTAGCAACACCCTAGCAACCACCCGGAACACCATAGCAATCACCCAGAATACCCTAAAAAACGCCTAGAAACCACCCAGAACACCGTAGCAAACTCCCAGAACACCTGAGTAACCGGGTGGTGAGATTTGCCGCTTCAAGCTCCCCTTCACGTTTTCTTCTGGAAATGTGCCACAATGTGTTCCTGGAGGTCAAACATTGACCTATGTATATCTAATATAACATCAGAAGGAGTCAAAAAGGAGTTATATTGTTTTACACTTTTTGAGGAACCTTTGACCAGAAATGAGTTCAATAGGTCAGATATGGACATCTCTATGGCTTAGGAAGCATCTGTTGGAGAATATCAGTATGAATGGAAAGTACAAGATCAAGCACTTTTGGGCCAAAAATATGTTCAGTAGGTCAAATATCTTTCTGGCTGAAATGACATCATGAGAAGTAAAGCTCTCGGTATATTAACCCAAAGATCAAATACCCGTGGGCCATAAATGTGTTTCTGGAGGTCAAAAATTGACCTATGTATGGATAATGTAACATCAGGAGTCTATAAGTTTATATTGTTTAAAACCTTTTGAAGAACCTTTGATCAGAAATGAGTTCAATAGCTCAGATATGGACATCTCTATGGCTTAGGAAGGATCTGTTGGAGTCTATGAGTATGAATGGAAAATACAAGATCAAGTACTTTTGGGCCAGAAATATGTTCAGTAGGTCAAATATCTTTCTGGCTGAAATGACATCATGAGAAGTAAAGCTCTCGGTATATTAACCCAAATATCAAATACCCGTATGCCATGAATGTGTTTCTGGAGGTCAAAAATTGACCTATGTATAGCTAATGTAACATCAGGAGTCTATAAGTTTATATTGTTTAAAACCTTTTGAGGAACCTTTGACCAGAAATGATTTCAATAGCTCAGATATGAACTTCTCTGTGGCTTGGAAGTATGATTGGAAAATACAAGATCAAGTACTTTTGGGCCAGAAATATGTTCAGTAGGCCAAATATCTTTCTGGCTGAAATGACATCATGAAAAGTAAAGCTCTCGGTTTATTAACCCAAAGATCAAATACCCGTATGCCATGAATGTGTTTCTGGAGGTCAAAAATTGACTCATGTATAGCTAATGTAACATCAGGAGTCTATAAGTTTATATTGTTTAAAACCTTTTGAGGAACCTTTGACCAGAAATGATTTCAATAGTTCAGATATGGATTTCTCTATGGCTTAGGAAGCATCGACTTTAGTCTTTGAGCATGTATGGAAAGTTCAAGATCAAGTACTTTTGGGCCAGAAAAATGTTCTTTACGTAAAATATTTTTTCTGGCTGAAATGACAGCCATGAGATGTCATGAGAGTCTCCAACCCACCACAACACCCTAGCAACCACCGAGAGCACCCTAGCAACAAACCAGAACACCCCAGCAACCGCCTAGCAACACCCTAGCAACCACCCGGAACACCACAGAAATCACACAGAATACACTAAAAAACGCCTAGCAACCACCCAGAACACCGTAGCAACCTCCCAGAACACTCTAGCAACCGGGTGGTGAGATTTGCCGCTTCAAGATCCACTTCACGTTTTCTTCTGGAAATGTGCCATGAATGTGTTCTTGAAGGTCAAAAATTTACCTTTGTATATCTAGTATAACATCAGAAGGAGTCTAAAAGTTTATATTGTTTTTAACTTTGTGAGGAACCTTTGACCAGAAATGAGTTCAATAGATCAGATATGGACTTCTCTATGGCTTAGGAAGCATCTGTTGGAGTCTATGAGTATGAATGGAAAGTACAAGATCAAGTACTTTTGGGCCAGAAATATGTTCAGTAGGTCAAATATCTTGCTGGCTGAAATGACATCATGAGAAGTAAAGCTCTCGGTATATTAACCCAAAGATCAAATACCCGTGGGCCATAAATGTGTTTCTGGAGGTCAAAAATTGACCTACGTATAGCTAATGTAACATCAGGAGTCTATGAGTTTTTATTGTTTAAAAGCTTATGAAGAACCTTTTGACCAGAAATGAGTTCAATAGGTCAGATATGGACTTATATGTAGGGAAGCATCTGTTGAACCGTGGGCCATAAATGTGTTCCTGGAGGTCAAAAATTGACCTAAGTAAATATAACATCAGAAGGAGTCTATGAGTTTATATCGTTTTAAACTTTTTGAGGAACGTTTGACCAGAAATTAGTTCAAAAGGTCAGATATGGACTTTTCCATGGCTTAGGAAGCATCTATTGGAGTCTGTGAGTATGTATGGAAAGTTCAAGATCAAGTACTTTTGGGCCAGAAATATCTTCAGTAGGTCAAATATATGTCTGGCTGAAATGTGTGTTTCATTGCAATACTTAAATTTTCTAACTTGTTTTTCTTTGCATTGAAAAGAAAAGATAAAACACAAGTGCTTTCCCATGCATTTCCATTCTACAACTAATTAATTTGTGTTTTGACGAGAAAACATTATAAGTGATCGATTTACAATGCATAAACTAACTTGTTCCTTTGTGCAACGAAGAGATTTGCAATTCATGTGCTTTAGGATTGCATTGTACATGAATGGGTGAACGTGATTTCATCAACTACCACATGTTCCTGGATCAACATCATTGTTGATCCTGGATCAACTTTTCAATCAACCAAACAGATTTGAGGAACAAGTTTACAGTTTATGTCAATTTTAGGTTTAGATTTAGAACCAGAGTGAAGTACTTAAACATCAGTGTCATTCACCTTTGTACCTTCTGATAAGGGAAAAGTTATGAGTAGAGTTAGGTTTAGGGGTAGGGATTGGTTAAGGACAACATTTTTGGGACAGGAATGTTGATCCAGGGTCATCAAAATATGTTGATCCAGGACCATGTCTTACTTTCAAAAATCATGCTGACCAACTTGTTCCTAAGTTATGCATATGCACAAAAATAACTAAACTCTGAGCAATGAAAAGAAAACACCATAAGATGTGTTTCGTTGCATTGCATGATATATCTAACTTGTTTCTCGTAATGCATATGGACGCAATAACTAACCTCTGCGCGGTGAAAGGAAAACGCCTAAGATGTGTTTCATTGCATTGCATGACCTATCTGACTCGTTCCTCGTCATGCAATATGCACTCAATAACTAACCTCTGCGCGGTGAAAGGAAAACGACTAAGACGTGTTTCAGTGCTTCTTGCATGACCTATCTGACATGTTCCTCGTCATGCAATATGCACGCAATAACTAACCTCTGCGTGGTAAAAGGAAAACGCCTAGATGTGTTTCAGTGCTTTGCATTACCTATCTGACTTGTTCCTCGTCATGCAAAATGCATGCAAGAAATAAACTCTCCGCTTTGAAAGGAAAACGCCTAAGACGTGTTTCAGTGCATTGCATGACCTATCTGGCTTGTTCTTCGTCATGCAATATGCACGCAATAACTAACCTCTGCGTGGTGAAAGGAAAACCCCTAAGACATGTTTCAGTGCATTGCATGACCTATCTGACTTGTTCCTCGTTATGCCTGTCCACGCGATAACTAACCTCTGCGCAATGAAAAGAAAACACCTGAGATGTGTTTCATTGCATTGCATGACCTATCTAACTTGTTCCTCGTTATACGTATGCACAAAAATAACTAAACTCTGACCAATGAAAAGAAAACACCATAAGATGTTTCATAGCCATGCATGACATTTCTAACTTGTTCCTCGTTACGCATATGCTCGCAATAACTGACCTCTGTACATTGAAAAGAAAACAACTAAGATGTGTTTCAATTGCATCGCAAGACATATCTAACTTCTTCCTCATTAGGCCTGTTCACGCAAAAACTAACCTCTGTGCAATGAAAAGAAAACACCTAAGATGTGTTTCATTGCATTGCATGACCTATCTAACTTTTTCGGTGAACGTGATTTCATCAACTACCACATGTTCCTGGATCAACATCATTGTTGATCCCTTGATCAACTTTTCAATCAACCAAACAGATTTGAGGAACAAGTTTACAGTTTATGTCAATTTTAGGTTTAGATTTAGAACCAGAGTGAAGTATTTAAACATCAGTGTCATTCACCTTTGTATCTTCTGATAAGGGAAAAGTTATGCGTAGAGTTAGGTTTAGGGGTAGAGATTGGTTAAGGACAACATTTTTGGGACAGGAATGTTGATCCAGGGTCATCAAAATATGTTGATCCAGGACCATGTCTTACTTGAAAAAATCATGCTGACCAACTTGTTCCTAAGTTATGCATATGCACAAAAATAAATAAACTCTGAGCAATGAAAAGAAAACACCATAAGATGTGTTTCGTTGCATTGCATGATATATCTAACTTGTTTCTCGTAATGCATATGCACGCAATAACTAACCTCTGCGCGGTGAAAGGAAAACGCCTAAGACGTGTTTCAGTTCATTGCATGACCTATCTAACTTGTTACTCGTCATGCAATATGCACGCAATAACTAACCTCTGCGCGGTGAAAGGAAAACGCCTAGATGTGTTTCAGTGCTTTGCATGACCAATCTGACTTGTTCCTCGTCATGCAATATGCATGCAAGAAATTATCTCTCCGCTTTGAAAGGAAAACGCCTAAGACGTGTTTCAGTGCATTGCATGACCTATCTGGCTTGTTCTTCGTCATGCAATATGCACGCAATAACTAACCTCTGCGTAGTGAAAGGAAAACGCCTAAGACATGTTTCAGTGCATTGCATGACCTATCTGACTTGTTCCTCGTTATGCAATATGCATGCAATAACCTCTACGTGGTGAAAGGAAAACGCCTAAGACGTGTTTCAGTGTATTGCATGACCTATCTGACTTGTTCCTCGTTATGCATATGCATGCAATAACCTTTGCTAGGTGAAAGGAAAACGCCTAAGACGTGTTTTAGTGCATTGCATGATATATCTCACTTGTTCCTCGTTATGCATATGCATGCAATAACCTCTGCGTGGTGAAAAGAAAAAGCCTAAGATGTGTTTCAGTACATTGCATGACCTATCTGACTTATTCCTCGTTACGCAATATGCATGCAATAACCTCTGCGTGGTGAAAGGAAAACGTCTGAGACGTGTTTCAGTGCATTGCATGATCTATCTGAATTGTTCCTCGTAATGCATATGCACGCAATAACTAACCTCTGCGAAGTGAAAGGAAAACGCCTAAGATGTGTTTCATTGCACTGCTTGACCTATCTGACTCGTTCCTCATTATGCAATATGCACTCAATAACTAACCTCTGCGCGGTGAAAGGAAAACGACTAAGACGTGTTTCAATGCATTGCATGACCTATCTGACTTAATGCTCGTCATGCAATATGCACGCAATAACTAACTTTTTCAGTGTATTGCATGACCTATCTGACTTGTTCCTCGTTATGCATATGCATGCAATAACCTCTGCGTGGTGAAAGGAAAACGCCTAAGACGTGTTTCAGTGCATTGCATGATCTATCTGACTTGTTCCTCGTTATGCATTTGCATGCAATAACCTCTGCGTGGTGAAAGGAAAATGCCTAAGACGTGTTTCAGTGCATTGCATGATCTATCTGAATTGTTCCTCGTTATGCAATATTCGTGCAAGAACTAAACTCAGCGCGGTGAAAGGAAAACGCCTAAGACGTGTTTCAGTGCATTGCATGACCTGACTTGTTCCTCGTCATGCAATATGCATGCAATAACTCTCCTCTGCGAGGTGAAAGGAAAACGCCTGAGACGTGTTTCAGTGCATTGCATGATCTATCTGAATTGTACCTCGTTATGCAATATGCGTGCAAGAACTAAACTCTGCGCGGTGAAAGGAAAACACCTAAGACGTGTTTCAGTGCATTGCATGACCTATCTGACTTGTTCCTCGTCATGCAATATGAACGCAATAACTCTCCTCTGCGAGGTGAAAGGAAAACGCCTAAGACGTGTTTCAGTGCATTGCATGACCTATAGGACTTGTTCCTCTTTATGCAATATGCATGCAATAACCTCTGCGTGGTGAAAGGAAAACGCCTAAGACGTGTTTCAGTGCATTGCATGACCTATCTGACTTATTCATCGTTATGCAATATGCATGCAAGAACTAAACTCTGCACGGTGAAAGGATAACGCCTAAGACGTGTTTCAGTGCATTGCATGACCTATCTGGCTTTTTCTTCGTCATGCAATATGCACGCAATAACTAACCTCTGCGTGGTTAAAGGAAAACGCCTAAGACATGTTTTAGTGCATTGCATGACCTATCTGACTTGTTCCTCGTCATGCAATATGCACGCAATAACTAACCTTTGCATGCATGCATGACCTATATGGCTTGTTCTTCGTCATGCAATATGCATTAATAACTAACCTCTGCTTGGTGAAAGGAAAAAGCCTAAGACATGTTTCAGTGCATTGCATGACCTATCTGACTTGTTCCTCGTCATACAATATGCACGCAATAACTAACCTCTGCGCGGTGAAGGAAAACGCCTAAGACGTGTTTCAGTGCATTGCATGACCTATCTGACTTGTTCCTCGTTGCAATGAAAATATATAATGTGATTTTGCATACATTTTTATTTTACAAACTAATTTATTTGTGCACAGACGAGAAAACATCACATGAGATGTCACTTTACAGTGCATGGTATTTTTACGTGCATATGAGACGCAGTTTTTCGCGTGCAATTGATACGCAGTTCATTTGCGTATATTACACACGCACCCCACACCACTAATCGTACAATACACACGCACCCTACCCCACACCTAAACTTAACCTAACCAACCAATGCGAATTATATGCACGTAAAAACTCACTTTAGCGTATATATTACACGACAATACACATGCGTGCTATAAAGACGCATTTAGTGTGATCGGGTTACAGCCGGGTTATTGAGCTCATTTCTGGTAAAAGGGTCCTCAAAAGTTTTTAAACAATATAGGTTTATAGACACATTTTGATGATATATAAGCTATATAAAAGTTCCTATTTGACCTACTGAACATAGTTCTGGCCCACAAGTACTAGATCTTAAACTTTCTAAACATACTCATTGACTCATTTTGATGTTACTGAAGCCATACAGGAGTCCTTATTTTACCTAATGAACATATTAGCCACATGGATTGTTTAGATCTGACCCATTGAACTCATTTCTGGTCAAAGGGTACTTGATCGTACTATACATTGATTTTTACTACTTGTGATGTTTTATGAGCAGGAAGATATTTGACTGATATTTGACTGAACATATATCTCTCCCACGAGTACCTGATATTAAACATTCTATATATATTAAATAGACTACTTCTTATACTTCCTAGAACTAGAGGTTTCTATTCGACCCACAAACATAGTCCTGGCCCACGAGTACTAGGTCTCGAACTTTCTATAAATTCTCAAAGACTATTTTTGATGCTTCTTAAGCCATATAGAATGTCCACATCTTATGTATTTAACTCATTTCTGGTCAAAGGGTCCTCAAATGTTTTTAAACAAGAAAAACTATGAGACTCCTTCTAATATTACATGAGCTATAGATAGGTTCCTTTTTGACCTACTGAACATAGTTGTGGCACACGAGTACTTGATCTTGAATGGTCTAAACATACTCATTAACTCCTTTTGATGTCACTGAAGCCATACAAGAGTCCTTATTTTAACTACCTTTTGATGATACATCATCAAAATCAAAAATTGATTTGGGCCAGAAATCAATTGCTAAAAACTTTATAAAAACTCTATAGTAACCATTTGTGGACATTACCAACCACCTAGAAACACCATAGGAACCACACAGACTACCATAGTAACCACCTAAAACACCATAGCAACCACCCAGAACACCCTAGCATCACTCTAGCAACCACAGAGCAACCAACGAGAACACCTTAAGCAACACCTAGCAACCAACCAGACCACCCTAGCAACCACCTAGCAACACCCTGGCAACCACCCAGAACACCCTAACAACCACCTAGCAACACCCTAGCAACCACACAGACTACCCTAACAACCGCCTAGCAACCCTTCTAGAACACTGTAGCAACCACCGGGAACACCCTAGCAACCGGGTGGTGAGATTTGCCAGTGCAAGCACCACTTCACATTTTCTTCTGGAAATGTGCCATAAATATGTTCCTGGAGGTCAAAAATTGACCTTGTCTTCTTACAACATCAGAAGGAGTCTATAAGTTTATATTGTTATGGTAAAAGGGTCCTCAAAAGATTTCAAACAATATAAACATGAAATGTAATAAAATAATCGAATAGTTAAGAGCTAAAATCATGCCAAAAACATTATAGAAACTCTATTTTACTATAACTATAAACTCTACCAACCACCTGGTAACACCATAGCAATGACCCAGAATACCATAGTAACCACCTAAAAAACCCTAGCAACCACCCAGAACACCCTAGCAGCAAACAAGAACACCCCAGCAACCACCTAGCAACACCCTAACAACCATCGAGAACAACCTGGCAACTGCATACCAACACCCTAGCAACATTAGCACCTTGGCAACCACCCAGAATACCCTAGCAACCGCATAAAAACACCATAGCAACCACCCAGAATACCCTAATAAACGCCTAGAAACCACAAACAACATCGTAGCAACCACCCAGAAAACCCTAGCAACCGGGTGGTGAGATTTGCCACTTCAGGCTCCACTTCACATTTACTTCTGGAAATGTGCATTAAATGTGCTCCTGGTGGTCAAAAAATGACCTATGTATATCTAATATAACATCAGAAAGAGTCTAAAAGTTTATATTGTTTTAAACTTTTTGAGGAACCTTTGACCAGAAATGAGTTCATTGACATCATGAGAAGTAAATCCATCGGTATATGAACCCACAGGTCAAGTACCCGTGGGACATAAATGTGTTCTTGGAGGTCAAAAATTGACCTATGTATATCTTATATAACATCAGAAGGAGGTCAAATATTTGTCTGGCTGAAATGACATCATGAGAAGTAAATCCATCGGTATATGAACCCAAAGATCAAATACCCATGGGCCATAAATGTGTTTCTGGAGGACAAAAATTGACCTATGTATAGCTAATGCATAATCAGGAGTCTATAAGTTCATATTTGTTTAAAAACTTTTGAGGAACCTTTGACCAGAAATGAGTTTAATAGGTCAGATATGGACTTCTCTATGGCTTAGGAAGCATCGACTGCAGTCTCTGAGTATGTATGGAAAGTTCAAGATCAAGTTCTTTTGGACCATAAACATGTTCAGTAGATCAAATATTTGTCTGGCTGAAATGACATCATGAGAAGTAAAGCTCTCGGTATATTAGCCCAAAGATCAAATAACCGTATGCCATAAATGTGTTTCTGGAGGTCAAAAATTGAGCTATGTATAGCTAATTTAACATGTATATGCTATGTATAGCTAATTTAATTTAAGTTTATATTGTTTTAAACCTTTTGAGGAAACTTTGACCAGAAATGATTTCAATAGTTTCAGATATGAACTTCTCTATGGCTTAGGAAGCATCGACTGCAGTCTCTGAGTATGTATGGAAAGTTCAATATCAAGTTCTTTTGGACCATAAACATGTTCAGTAGATCAAATATTTGTCTGGCTGAAATGACATCATGAGAAGTAAATCTCTCAGTATATTAACCCAAATATCAAGCACCCGTGTGCCGTGAAAAGTGTTCCTGGAGGTCAAAAATTGACCTATGTAATATAACATCAGAATGTTATATTACATAGTCTATGAGTACGTATGGAAAGTTCAAGATCAAGTACTTTTGGGCCAGAAAAATGCTCTTTACGTAAAATATTTTTCTGGCTGAAATGACATCATGAGAAGTAAATCTCCAACCCACCAAAACACCCTAGCAATCACCTAGCAACCACCGAGAACACCCTAGCAACAAACCAGAACACCCCAGCAACCATATGGCAACACCCTAGCAACCACCAGGAACAGCCCAGCAACCGCCTAGCAACACCCTAGCAACCACCCGGAACACCATAGCAATCACCCAGAATACCCTAAAAAACGCCTAGCAACCACCCAGAACACCGTAGCAAACTCCCAGAACACCTGAGTAACCGGGTGGTAAGATTTGCCGCTTCAAGCTCCCCTTCACGTTTTCTTCTGGAAATGTGCCACAATGTGTTCCTGGAGGTCAAACATTGACCTATGTATATCTAATATAACATCAGAAGGAGTCAAAAAGGAGTTATATTGTTTTACATTTTTTGAGGAACCTTTGACCAGAAATGAGTTCAATAGGTCAGATATGGACATCTCTATGGCTTAGGAAGCATCTGTTGGAGAATATCAGTATGAATGGAAAGTACAAGATCAAGCACTTTTGGGCCAAAAATATGTTCAGTAGGTCAAATATCTTTCTGGCTGAAATGACATCATGAGAAGCAAAGCTCTCGGTATATTAACCCAAAGATCAAATACCCGTGGGCCATAAATGTGTTTCTGGAGGTCAAAAATTGACCTATGTATGGCTAATGTAACATCAGGAGTCTATAAGTTTATATTGTTTAAAACCTTTTGAAGAACCTTTGATCAGAAATGAGTTCAATAGCTCAGATATGGACATCTCTATGGCTTAGGAAGGATCTGTTGGAGTCTATGAGTATGAATGGAAAATACAAGATCAAGTACTTTTGGGCCAGAAATATGTTCAGTAGGTCAAATATCTTTCTGGCTGAAATGACATCATGAGAAGTAAAGCTCTCGGTATATTAACCCAAATATCAAATACCCGTATGCCATGAATGTGTTTCTGGAGGTCAAAAATTGACCTATGTATAGCTAATGTAACATCAGGAGTCTATAAGTTTATATTGTTTAAAACCTTTTGAGGAACCTTTGACCAGAAATGATTTCAATAGCTCAGATATGAACTTCTCTGTGGCTTAGAAGTATGATTGGAAAATACAAGATCAAGTACTTTTGGGCCAGAAATATGTTCAGTAGGTCAAATATCTTTCTGGCTGAAATGACATCATGAAAAGTAAAGCTCTCGGTTTATTAACCCAAAGATCAAATACCCGTATGCCATGAATGTGTTTCTGGAGGTCAAAAATTGACTCATGTATAGCTAATATAACATCAGGAGTCTATAAGTTTATATTGTTTAAAACCTTTTGAGGAACCTTTGACCAGAAATGATTTCAATAGTTCAGATATGGATTTCTCTATGGCTTAGGAAGCATCGACTTTAGTCTTTGAGCATGTATGGAAAGTTCAAGATCAAGTACTTTTGGGCCAGAAAAATGTTCTTTACGTAAAATATTTTTTCTGGCTGAAATGACATCATGAGATGTCATGAGAGTCTCCAACCCACCACAACACCCTAGCAACCACCGAGAGCACCCTAGCAACAAACCAGAACACCCCAGCAACCGCCTAGCAACACCCTAGCAACCACCCGGAACACCACAGAAATCACACAGAATACCCTAAAAAACGCCTCGCAACCACCCAGAACACCGTAGCAACCTCCCAGAACACTCTAGCAACCGGGTGGTGAGATTTGCCGCTTCAAGATCCACTTCACGTTTTCTTCTGGAAATGTGCCATGAATGTGTTCTTGAAGGTCAAAAATTTACCTTTGTATATCTAGTATAACATCAGAAGGAGTCTAAAAGTTTATATTGTTTTTAACTTTGTGAGGAACCTTTGACCAGAAATGAGTTCAATAGATCAGATATGGACTTCTCTATGGCTTAGGAAGCATCTGTTGGAGTCTATGAGTATGAATGGAAAGTACAAGATCAAGTACTTTTGGGCCAGAAATATGTTCAGTAGGTCAAATATCTTGCTGGCTGAAATGACATCATGAGAAGTAAAGCTCTCGGTATATTAACCCAAAGATCAAATACCCGTGGGCCATAAATGTGTTTCTGGAGGTCAAAAATTGACCTACGTATAGCTAATGTAACATCAGGAGTCTATGAGTTTTTATTGTTTAAAAGCTTATGAAGAACCTTTTGACCAGAAATGAGTTCAATAGGTCAGATATGGACTTCTATGTATATAGGGAAGCATCTGTTGAACCGTGGGCCATAAATGTGTTCCTGGAGGTCAAAAATTGACCTAAGTAAATATAACATCAGAAGGAGTCTATGAGTTTATATCGTTTTAAACTTTTTGAGGAACGTTTGACCAGAAATTAGTTCAAAAGGTCAGATATGGACTTTTCCATGGCTTAGGAAGCATCTATTGGAGTCTGTGAGTATGTATGGAAAGTTCAAGATCAAGTACTTTTGGGCCAGAAATATCTTCAGTAGGTCAAATATATGTCTGGCTGAAATGTGTTTCATTGCAATACTTAAATTTTCTAACTTTTTTTTCTTTGCATTGAAAAGAAAAGATAAAACACAAGTGCTTTCCCATGCATTTCCATTCTACAACTAATTAATTTGTGTTTTGACGAGAAAACATTACAAAAGTGATCGATTTACAATGCATAAACTAACTTGTTCCTTTGTGCAACGAAGAGATTTGCAATTCATGTGCTTTAGGATTGCATTGTACATGAATGCAATAACTAACCTCTATGCAATTAAAAGGAAACACCTAAGATGTGTTTCGATGCATTTGAATGACCTATCTGACTTGTTCGTCGTTATGCCTGTCCACGCGATAATTAACCTCTGCGCAATGAAAAGAAAACACCTAAGATGTGTTTCATTGCATTGCATGACGTATCTAACTTTTTCGGTGAACGTGATTTCATCAACTACCACATGTTCCTGGATCAACATCATTGTTGATCCTGGATCAACTTTTCAATCAACCAAACAGATTTGAGGAACAAGTTTACAGTTTATGTCAATTTTAGGTTTAGATTTAGAACCAGAGCGAAGTACTTAAACATCAGTGTCATTCACCTTTGTACCTTCTGATAAGGGAAAAGTTATGAGTAGAGTTAGGTTTAGGGGTAGGGATTGGTTAAGGACAACATTTTTGGGACAGGAATGTTGATCCAGGGTCATCAAAATATGTTGATCCAGGACCATGTCTTACTTGAAAAAATCATGCTGACCAACTTGTTCCTAAGTTATGCATATGCACAAAAATAACTAAACTCTGAGCAATGAAAAGAAAACACCATAAGATGTGTTTCGTTGCATTACATTGATATATCTAACTTGTTTCTCGTAATGCATATGGACGCAATAACTAACCTCTGCGCGGTGAAAGGAAAACGCCTAAGATGTGTTTCATTGCATTGCATGACCTATCTGACTCGTTCCTCGTCATGCAATATGCACTCAATAACTAACCTCTGCGCGGTGAAAGGAAAACGACTAAGACGTGTTTCAGTGCTTCTTGCATGATCCGACATGTTCCTCGTCATGCAATATGCACGCAATAACTAACCTCTGCGCGGTGAAAGGAAAACGCCTAGATGTGTTTCAGTGCTTTGCATTACCTATCTGACTTGTTCCTCGTCATGCAAAATGCATGCAAGAAATAAACTCTCCGCTTTGAAAGAAAAACGCCTAAGACGTGTTTCAGTGCATTGCATGACCTATCTGGCTTGTTCTTCGTCATGCAATATGCACGCAATAACTAACCTCTGCGTGGTGAAAGGAAAACCCCTAAGACATGTTTCAGTGCATTGCATGACCTATCTGACTTGTTCCTCGTTATGCCTGTCCACGCGATAACTAACCTCTGCGCAATGAAAAGAAAACACCTGAGATGTGTTTCATTGCATTGCATGACCTATCTAACTTGTTCCTCGTTATACGTATGCACAAAAATAACTAAACTCTGACCAATGAAAAGAAAACACCATAAGATGTTTCATAGCCATGCATGACATTTCTAACTTGTTCCTCGTTACGCATATGCTCGCAATAACTGACCTCTGTACATTGAAAAGAAAACAACTAAGATGTGTTTCAATTGCATCGCAAGACATATCTAACTTCTTCCTCATTAGGCCTGTTCACGCAAAAACTAACCTCTGTGCAATGAAAAGAAAACACCTAAGATGTGTTTCATTGCATTGCATGACCTATCTAACTTTTTCGGTGAACGTGATTTCATCAACTACCACATGTTCCTGGATCAACATCATTGTTGATCCTGGATCAACTTTTCAATCAACCAAACAGATTTGAGGACTAAGTTTACAGTTTATGTCAATTTTAGGTTTAGATTTAGAACCAGAGTGAAGTATTTAAACATCAGTGTCATTCACCTTTGTACCTTCTGATAAGGGAAAAGTTATGAGTAGAGTTAGGTTTAGGGGTAGAGATTGGTTAAGGACAACATTTTTGGGACAGGAATGTTGATCCAGGGTCATCAAAATATGTTGATCCAGGACCATGTCTTACTTGAAAAAATCATGCTGACCATTTTGTTCCTAAGTTATGCATATGCACAAAAATAAATAAACTCTGAGCAATGAAAAGAAAACACCATAAGATGTGTTTCGTTTTATTGCATGATATATCTAACTTGTTTCTCGTAATGCATATGCACGCAATAACTAACCTCTGCGCGGTGAAAGGAAAACGCCTAAGACGTGTTTCAGTGCATTGCATGACCTATCTAACTTGTTACTCGTCATGCAATATGCACGCAATAACTAACCTCTGCGCGGTGAAAGGAAAACGCCTAGATGTGTTTCAGTGCTTTGCATGACCAATCTGACTTGTTCCTCGTCATGCAATATGCATGCAAGAATTAATCTCTCCGCTTTGAAAGGAAAACGCCTAAGACGTGTTTCAGTGCATTGCATGACCTATCTGGCTTGTTCTTCGTCATGCAATATGCACGCAATAACTAACCTCTGCATAGTGAAAGGAAAACGCCTAAGACATGTTTCAGTGCATTGCATGACCTATCTGACTTGTTCCTCGTTATGCAATATGCATGCAATAACCTCTGCGTGGTGAAAGGAAAACGCCTAAGACGTGTTTCAGTGTATTGCATGACCTATCTGACTTGTTCCTCGTTATGCATATGCATGCAATAACCTTTGCGTGGTGAAAGGAAAACGCCTAAGACGTGTTTTAGTGCATTGCATGATATATCTCACTTGTTCCTCGTTATGCATATGCATGCAATAACCTCTGCGTGGTGAAAAGAAAAAGCCTAAGATGTGTTTCAGTACATTGCATGACCTATCTGACTTATTCCTCGTTACGCAATATGCATGCAATAACCTCTGCGTGGTGAAAGGAAAACGTCTGAGACGTGTTTCAGTGCATTGCATGATCTATCTGAATTGTTCCTCGTAATGCATATGCACGCAATAACTAACCTCTGCGAAGTGAAAGGAAAACGCCTAAGATGTGTTTCATTGCACTGCTTGACCTATCTGACTCGTTCCTCATTATGCAATATGCACTCAATAACTAACCTCTGCGCGGTGAAAGGAAAACGACTAAGACGTGTTTCAATGCATTGCATGACCTATCTGACTTGTTGCTCGTCATGCAATATGCACGCAATAACTAACTTTTTCAGTGTATTGCATGACCTATCTGACTTGTTCCTCGTTATGCATATGCATGCAATAACCTCTGCGTGGTGAAAGGAAAACGCCTAAGACGTGTTTCAGTGCATTGCATGATCTATCTGACTTGTTCCTCGTTATGCATTTGCATGCAATAACCTCTGCGTGGTGAAAGGAAAATGCCTAAGACGTGTTTCAGTGCATTGCATGATCTATCTGAATTGTTCCTCGTTATGCAATATTCGTGCAAGAACTAAACTCAGCGCGGTGAAAGGAAAACGCCTAAGACGTGTTTCAGTGCATTGCATGACCTGACTTGTTCCTCGTCATGCAATATGCATATGCAATAACTCTCCTCTGCGAGGTGAAAGGAAAACGCCTGAGACGTGTTTCAGTGCATTGCATGATCTATCTGAATTGTACCTCGTTATGCAATATGCGTGCAAGAACTAAACTCTGCGTGGTGAAAGGAAAACACCTAAGACGTGTTTCAGTGCATTGCATGACCTATCTGACTTGTTCCTCGTCATGCAATATGAACGCAATAACTCTCCTCTGCGAGGTGAAAGGAAAACGCCTAAGACGTGTTTCAGTGCATTGCATGACCTATTGGACTTGTTCCTCTTTATGCAATATGCATGCAATAACCTCTGCGTGGTGAAAGGAAAACGCCTAAGACGTGTTTCAGTGCATTGCATGACCTATCTGACTTATTCATCGTTATGCAATATCCATGCAAGAACTAAACTCTGCACGGTGAAAGGATAACGCCTAAGACGTGTTTCAGTGCATTGCATGACCTATCTGGCTTTTTCTTCGTCATGCAATATGCACGCAATAACTAACCTCTGCGTGGTTAAAGGAAAACGCCTAAGACATGTTTTAGTGCATTGCATGACCTATCTGACTTGTTCCTCGTCATGCAATATGCACGCAATAACTAACCTTTGCATGCATGCATGACCTATATGGCTTGTTCTTCGTCATGCAATATGCATTAATAACTAACCTCTGCTTGGTGAAAGGAAAAAGCCTAAGACATGTTTCAGTGCATTGCATGACCTATCTGACTTGTTCCTCGTCATGCAATATGCACGCAATAACTAACCTCTGCGCGGTGAAGGAAAACGCCTAAGACGTGTTTCAGTGCATTGCATGACCTATCTGACTTGTTCCTCGTTGCAATGAAAATATATAATGTGATTTTGCATGCATTTTTATTTTACCATCTAATTTATTTGTGCACAGACGAGAAAACATCACATGAGATGTCACTTTACAGTGCATGGTATTTTTACGTGCATATGAGACGCAGTTTTTCGCGTGCAATTGATACGCAGTTCATTTGCGTATAATACACACGCACCCCACACCACTAATCGTACAATACACACGCACCCTACCCCACACCTAAACTTAACCTAACCAACCAATGCGTATTATATGCACGTAAAAACTCACTTTAGTGTATATATTACACGACAATACACATGCGTGCTATAAAGACGCATTTAGTGTGATCGGGTTACAGCCGGGTTATTGAGCTCATTTCTGGTAAAAGGGTCCTCAAAAGTTTTTAAACAATATAAGTTTATAGACACATTTTGATGATATATAAGCTATATAAAAGTTCCTATTTGACCTACTGAACATAGTTCTGGCCCACAAGTACTAGATCTTAAACTTTCTAAACATACTCATTGACTCATTTTGATGTTACTGAAGCCATACAGGAGTCCTTATTTTACCTAATGAACATATTAGCCACATGGATTGTTTAGATCTGACCCATTGAACTCATTTCTGGTCAAAGGGTACTTGATCGTTAGGTTACTATACATTGATTTTTACTACTTGTGATGTTTTATGAGCAGGAAGATATTTGACTGATATTTGACTGAACATATATCTCTCCCACGAGTACCTGATATTAAACATTCTATATATACTAAATAGACTACTTCTTATACTTCCTAGAACTAGAGGTTTCTATTCGACCCACAAACATAGTCCTGGCCCACGAGTACTAGGTCTCGAACTTTCTATAAATTCTCAAAGACTATTTTTGATGCTTCTTAAGCCATATAGAATGTCCACATCTTATGTATTTAACTCATTTCTGGTCAAAGGGTCCTCAAATGTTTTTAAACAAGAAAAACTATGAGACTCCTTCTGATATTACATGAGCTATAGATAGGTTCCTTTTTGACCTACTGAACATAGTTGTGGCACACGATTACTTGATCTTGAATGGTCTAAACATACTCATTAACTCCTTTTGATGTCACTGAAGCCATACAAGAGTCCTTATTTTAACTACCTTTTGATGATACATCATCAAAATCAAAAATTGATTTGGGCCAGAAATCAATTGCTAAAAACTTTATAAAAACTCTATAGTAACCATTTGTGGACATTACCAACCACCTAGAAACACCATAGGAACCACACAGACTACCATAGTAACCACCTAAAACACCCTAGCAACCACCCAGAACACCCTAGCATCACTCTAGCAACCACAGAGCAACCAACGAGAACACCTTAAGCAACACCTAGCAACCAACCAGACCACCCTAGCAACCACCTAGCAACACCCTGGCAACCACCCAGAACACCCTAACAACCACCTAGCAACACCCTAGCAACCACACAGACTACCCTAACAACCGCCTAGCAACCCTTCTAGAACACTGTAGCAACCACCGGGAACACCCTAGCAACCGGGTGGTGAGATTTGCCAGTGCAAGCACCACTTCACATTTTCTTCTGGAAATGTGCCATAAATATGTTCCTGGAGGTCAAAAATTGACCTTGTCTTCTTACAACATCAGAAGGAGTCTATAAGTTTATATTGTTATGGTAAAAGGGTCCTCAAAAGATTTCAAACAATATAAACATGAAATGTAATAAAATAATCGAATAGTTAAGAGCTAAAATCATGCCAAAAACATTATAGAAACTCTTTTTAACTATAACTATAAACTCTACCAACCACCTGGTAACACCATAGCAATGACCCAGAATACCATAGTAACCACCTAAAAAACCCTAGCAACCACCCAGAACACCCTAGCAGCAAACAAGAACACCCCAGCAACCACCTAGCAACACCCTAACAACCATCGAGAACAACCTGGCAACTGCATACCAACACCCTAGCAACATTAGCACCTTGGCAACCACCCAGAATACCCTAGCAACCGCATAAAAACACCATAGCAACCACCCAGAATACCCTAATAAACGCCTAGAAACCACCAACAACATCGTAGCAACCACCCAGAAAACCCTAGCAACCGGGTGGTGAGATTTGCCACTTCAGGCTCCACTTCACATTTACTTCTGGAAATGTGCATTAAATGTGCTCCTGGTGGTCAAAAAATGACCTATGTATATCTAATATAACATCAGAAAGAGTCTAAAAGTTTATATTGTTTTAAACTTTTTGAGGAACCTTTGACCAGAAATGAGTTCATTGACATCATGAGAAGTAAATCCATAGGTATATGAACCCACAGGTCAAGTACCCGTGGGACATAAATGTGTTCTTGGAGGTCAAAAATTGACCTATGTATATCTTATATAACATCAGAAGGAGGTCAAATATTTGTCTGGCTGAAATGACATCATGAGAAGTAAATCCATCGGTATATGAACCCAAAGATCAAATACCCATGGGCCATAAATGTGTTTCTGGAGGTCAAAAATGTCCTATGTATAGCTAATGCAACATCAGGAGTCTATAAGTTCATATTTGTTTAAAAACTTTTGAGGTACCTTTGACCAGAAATGAGTTTAATAGGTCAGATATGGACTTCTCTATGGCTTAGGAAGCATCTGTTGGAGTCTATGAGTATATATGGAAAGTTCAAGATCAAGTACTTTTGGGCCAGAAATATGTTCAGTAGGTCAAATATCTTTCTGTCTGAAATGACATCATGAGAAGTAAAGCTCTCGGTATATTAGCCCAAAGATCAAATAACCGTATGCCATAAATGTGTTTCTGGAGGTCAAAAATTGAGCTATGTATAGCTAATTTAACATGTATATGCTATGTATAGCTAATTTAATTTAAGTTTATATTGTTTTAAACCTTTTGAGGAAACTTTGACCAGAAATGATTTCAATAGTTTCAGATATGAACTTCTCTATGGCTTAGGAAACATCGACTGCAGTCTCTGAGTATGTATGGAAAGTTCAATATCAAGTTCTTTTGGACCATAAACATGTTCAGTAGATCAAATATTTGTCTGGCTGAAATGACATCATGAGAAGTAAATCTCTCGGTATATTAACCCAAATATCAAGCACCCGTGTGCCGTGAAAAGTGTTCCTGGAGGTCAAAAATTGACCTATGTAATATAACATCAGAATGTTATATTACATAGTCTATGAGTACGTATGGAAAGTTCAAGATCAAGTACTTTTGGGCCAGAAAAATGCTCTTTACGTAAAATATTTTTCTGGCTGAAATGACATCATGAGAAGTAAATCTCCAACCCACCAAAACACCCTAGCAATCACCTAGCAACCACCGAGAACACCCTAGCAACAAACCAGAACACTCCAGCAACCATATGGCAACACCCTAGCAACCACCAGGAACAGCCCAGCAACCGCCTAGCAACACCCTAGCAACCACCCGGAACACCATAGCAATCACCCAGAATACCCTAAAAAACGCCTAGCAACCACCCAGAACACCGTAGCAAACTCCCAGAACACCTGAGTAACCGGGTGGTGAGATTTGCCACTTCAAGCTCCCCTTCACGTTTTCTTCTGGAAATGTGCCACAATGTGTTCCTGGAGGTCAAAAATTGACCTATGTATAGCTAATGTAACATCAGGAGTCTATAAGTTTATATTGTTTAAAACCTTTTGAGGAACCTTTGACCAGAAATGATTTCAATAGCTCAGATATGAACTTCTCTGTGGCTTAGAAGTATGATTGGAAAATACAAGATCAAGTACTTTTGGGCCAGAAATATGTTCAGTAGGTCAAATATCTTTCTGGCTGAAATGACATCATGAAAAGTAAAGCTCTCGGTTTATTAACCCAAAGATCAAATACCCGTATGCCATGAATGTGTTTCTGGAGGTCAAAAATTGACTCATGTATAGCTAATGTAACATCAGGAGTCTATAAGTTTATATTGTTTAAAACCTTTTGAGGAACCTTTGACCAGAAATGATTTCAATAGTTCAGATATGGACTTCTCTATGGCTTAGGAAGCATCGACTGGAGTCTTTGAGCATGTATGGAAAGTTCAAGATCAAGTACTTTTGGGCCAGAAAAATGTTCTTTACGTAAAATATTTTTTCTGGCTGAAATGACATCAAGAGATGTCATGAGAGTCTCCAACCCACCACAACACCCTAGCAACCACCTAGCAACAACCTAGCAACCACCGAGAACACCCTAGCAACAAACCAGAACACCCCAGCAACCGCCTAGCAACACCCTAGCAACCACCCGGAACACCACAGAAATCACACAGAATACCCTAAAAAACGCCTCGCAACCACCCAGAAAACCGTAGCAACCTCCCAAAACACTCTAGCAACCGGGTGGTGAGATTTGCCGCTTCAAGATCCACTTCACGTTTTCTTCTGGAAATGTGCCATGAATGTGTTCTTGAAGGTCAAAAATTTACCTTTGTATATCTAGTATAACATCAGAAGGAGTCTAAAAGTTTATATTGTTTTTAACTTTGTGAGGAACCTTTGACCAGAAATGAGTTCAATAGATCAGATATGGACTTCTCTATGGCTTAGGAAGCATCTGTTGGAGTCTATGAGTATGAATGGAAAGTACAAGATCAAGTACTTTTGGGCCAGAAATATGTTCAGTAGGTCAAATATCTTGCTGGCTGAAATGACATCATGAGAAGTAAAGCTCTCGGTATATTAACCCAAAGATCAAATACCCGTGGGCCATAAATGTGTTTCTGGAGGTCAAAAATTGACCTACGTGTAGCTAATGTAACATCAGGAGTCTATGAGTTTTTATTGTTTAAAAGCTTATGAAGAACCTTTTGACCAGAAATTAGTTCAATAGGTCAGATATGGACTTCTATGTATATGTAAGGAAGCATCTGTTGGAGTCTATGATTATGTATGGAAAGTTCAAGATCAAGTACTTTTGGGCTAGAAATATGTTCAGTAGGTCAAATATTTGTCTGTCTGAAATGACATCATGAGAAGTAAATCTCTCGGTAGATTAACCCACAGATCAAGGAACCGTGGGCCATAAATGTGTTCCTGGAGGTCAAAAATTGACCTAAGTAAATATAACATCAGAAGGAGTCTATGAGTTTATATCGTTTTAAACTTTTTGAGGAACGTTTGACCAGAAATTAGTTCAAAAGGTCAGATATGGACTTTTCCATGGCTTAGGAAGCATCTATTGGAGTCTGTGAGTATGTATGGAAAGTTCAAGATCAAGTACTTTTGGGCCAGAAATATCTTCAGTAGGTCAAATATATGTCTGGCTGAATTGTGTGTTTCATTGCAATACTTAAATTTTCTAACTTGTTCTTCTTTGCATTGAAAAGATAAGATAAAACACAAGTGCTTTCCCATGCATTTCCATTCTACAACTAATTAATTTGTGTTTTGACGAGAAAACATTACAAAAGTGATCGATTTACAATGCATAAACGAACTTGTTCCTTTGTGCAACGAAGAGATTTGCAATTCATGTGCTTTAGGATTGCATTGTACATGAATGCAATAACTAACCTCTATGCAATTAAAAGAAAACACCTAAGATGTGTTTCGATGCATTTGAATGACCTATCTGACTTGTTCCTCGTTATGCCTGTCCACGCGATAATTAACCTCTGCGCAGTGAAAAGAAAACACCTAAGATGTGTTTCATTGCATTGCATGACCTATCTAACTTGTTCCTCGTTATACTTATGCACAAAAATAACTAAACTCTGACCAATGAAAAGAAATGTGATGTGAAAAGAGATGTGTTTCATAGCCATGCATGACATTTCTAACTTGTTCCTCGTTACGCATATGCTCGCAATAACTGACCTCTGTGCATTGAAAAGAAAACAACTAAGATGTGTTTCAATTGCATTGCATGACCTATCTAACTTCTTCCTCATTAGGCCTGTTCACGCAAAAACTAACCTCTGTGCAATGAAAAGAAAACACCTAAGATGTGTTTCATTGCATTGCATGACCTATCTAACTTTTTCGGTGAACGTGATTTCATCAACTACCACATGTTCCTGGATCAACAACATTGTTGATCCTGGATCAACTTTTCAATCAACCAAACAGATTTGAGGAACAAGTTTACAGTTTATGTCAATTTTAGGTTTAGATTCAGAACCAGAGTGAACACTCTAAAAAATGCTGGGTTGTTTTAACCCAATTTTGGGTCAAATATGGACAAACCCGAAATGTTGGGTTAAAAATGTAATGTAAAAATTTAACCCAACGGCTGGGTTAGTCCATATTTGACCCAAAGTTGGGTTAAAACAACCCAGCATTTTTTAGAGTGAAGTATTTAAACATCAGTGTCATTCACCTTTGTACCTTCTGATAAGGGAAAAGTTATGAGTAGAGTTAGGTTTAGGGGTAGAGATTGGTTAAGGACAACATTTTTGGGACAGGAATGTTGATCCAGGGTCATCAAAATATGTTGATCCAGGACCATGTCTTACTTGAAAAAATCATGCTGACCCAACTTGTTCCTAAGTTATGCATATATGCACAAAAATAACTAAACTCTGAGCAATGAAAAGAAAACACCATAAGATGTGTTTCGTTGCATTGCATGATATATCTAACTTGTTTCTCGTAATGCATATGCACGCAATAACTAACCTCTTTGCGGTGAAAGGAAAACGCCTAAGATGTGTTTCATTGCATTGCATGACCTATCTGACTCGTTCCTCGTCATGCAATATGCACTCAATAACTAACCTCTGCGCGTTGAAAGGAAAACGACTAAGACGTGTTTCAGTGCATTGCATGACCTATCTGACTTGTTCCTCGTCATGCAATATGCACGCAATAACTAACCTCTGCGCGGTGAAAGGAAAACGCCTAGATGTGTTTCAGTGCTTTGCATGACCTATCTGACTTGTTCCTCGTCATGCAATATGCATGCAAGAAATAAACTCTCCGCTTTGAAAGGAAAACGCCTAGATGTGTTTCAGTGCTTTGCATGACCAATCTGACTTGTTCCTCGTCATGCAATATGCATGCAAGAAATAATCTCTCCCCTTTGAAAGGAAAACGCCTAAGACATGTTTCAGTGCATTGCATGACCTATCTGACTTGTTCCTCGTTATGCAATTTGCATGCAATAACCTCTGCGTGGTGAAAGGAAAACGCCTAAGACGTGTTTCAGTGTATTGCATGACCTATCTGACTTGTTCCTCGTTATGCATATGCATGCAATAACCTTTGCGTGGTGAAAGGAAAACGCCTAAGATGTGTTTCAGTGCATTGCATGACCTATCTGACTTTTTCCTCGTCATGCAATATGCACGCAATAACTAACCTCTGCGCAGTGAAAGGAAAACGCCTAAGATGTGTTTCAGTGCATTGCTTGACCTGACTGGTTCCTCGTCATGCAATATGCACGCAATAACTCTCCTCTGCGAGGTGAAAGGATAACGCCTAAGACGGGTTTCAGTGCATTGCATGATCTATCTGAATTGTTCCTCGTTATTCAATATGCGTGCAAGAATTAAACTCTGCTTGGTGAAAGGAAAACGCCTAAGACGTGTTTCCGTGCATTGCATGACCTATCTGACTTGTTCCTCATCATGCAATTTGCACGCAATTACTAACCTATGCGCGGTGAAAGGAAAACGCCTAAGACGTGTTTTAGTGCATTGCATGACCTGACTTGTTCCTCGTCATGCAATACGCACGCAATAACTCTCCTCTGCGAGATGAAAGGAAAACGCCTAAGACGTGTTTCAGTGCATTGCATGATCTATCTGAATTGTTCCTCGTCACGCAATATGCGTGCAAGAACTAAACTCCGCGCGGTGAAAGGAAAACGCCTAAGACGTGTTTCAGTGCATTGCATGACCTATCTGACTTGTTCCTCATCATGCAATATGCACGCAATAACTAACCTCTGCCCGGTGAAAGGAAAACGTCTCAGATGTGTTTCAGTGCATTGAATCGCCTACCTGACTTGTTCCTCGTCATTCAATATGCATGCAAGATCTAAACTCTGCGCGGTGAAAGGAAAACGCATAAGACGTGTTTCAGTGCATTGCATGACCTATCTGGCTTGTTCCTCGTCATGCAATATGCACGCAATAATCGTGCAATATGCATGCAATATGCACACAATTTCACCTCTGCGCGGTGAAAGGTAAACGCCTAAGACGTGTTTTAGTGCATTGCATGACCTATCTTGACTTGTTCCTCGTTATGCAATATGCATGCAATAACCTCTGCGTGGTGAAAGGAAAACGCCTGAGACGTTTTTCAGTGCATTGCATGATCTATCTAAATTGTTCCTCGTCATGCAATATGCAGGCAATAACTCTCCGCTTCGAGGTGAAAGGAAATCTCCTAAGACGAGTTTCAGTGCATTGCATGATCTATCTGACTTGTTCCTCGTTATGCAATACGCGTGCAAGAACTAAACTCTGCACGGTGAAAGGAAAACGCCTAAGACGTGTTTCAGTGCATTGCATGACCTATCTGACTTTTTCCTCGTTATGCAATATGCACACAATAACTAACCTCTGCGCAGTGAAGGAAAACGCCTAAGACGTGTTTCAGTGCATAGCATGACCTATCTGACTTGTTCCTCGTTATGCAATATGCATGCAATAACTTCTGCGTGGTGAAAGGAAAACACCTAAGACGTGTTTCAGTGCATTGAATGACATCTGACTTGTTCATCGTTGCAATGAAAATATATAATGTGATTTTGCATGCATTTTTATTTTACAAACTAATTTTTTTGTGAACAGACGAGAAAACATCATATGAGATGTCACTTTACAGTGCATGGTATAGCTATTGAGCTCATTTCTGGTAAAAGGGTCCTCAAAAGTTTTTAAACAATATAAGTTTATAGACACATTTTGATGATATATAAGCTATACAAAGGTTCCTATTTGACCTACTGAACATAGTTCTGGCCCACAAGTACTAGATCTTAAACTTTCTAAACATACTCATTGACTCCTTTTGATGTTACTGTAGCCATACAAGAGTCCTTATTTTACCTAATGAACATATTAGCCACATGGATTGTTTAGATCTGACCCAGTGAACTCATTTCTGGTCAAAGGGTACTTGATCGTTAGGTTACAATACATTGATTTTTACTACTTGTGATGTTTTATGAGCAGGAAGATATTTGACTGATATTTGACTGAACATATATCTCTCCCACGAGTACCTGATATTGAACTTTCTATACATACTAAATAGACTACTTCTTATGCTTCCTAGAACTAGAGGTTTCTATTTGACCCACAAACATAGTCCTGGCCCACGAGTACTAGGTCTCGAACTTTCTATAAATTCTCAATGACTATTTTTGATGCTTCTTAAGCCATATAGAATGTCCACATCTTATGTATTTAACTCATTTCTGGTCAAAGGGTCCTCAAATGTTTTTAAACAAGAAAACCTATGGGACTCCTTCTGATATTACATGAGCTATAGATAGGTTCCTTTTTGACCTACTGAACATAGTTGTGGCACACGAGTACTTGATCTTGAATGGTCTAAACATACTCATTAACTCCTTTTGATGTCACTGAGGCCATACAAGAGTCCTTATTTTAACTACCTTTTGATGATACATAATCAAAATCAAAAATTGATTTGGGCCAGAAATTAATTGCCAAAAACTTTATAAAAACTCTATAGTAACCATTTGTGGACATTACCAACTACCTAGAAACACCATAGGAACCACACAGACTACCATAGTAACCACCTAAAACACCCTAGCAACCACCCAGAACACCCTAGCATCACTCTAGCAACCACAGAGCAACCAACAAGAACACCTTAAGCAACACCCAGCAACCAACCAGACCACCCTAGCAACCGCCTAGCAACACCCTGGCAACCACCCAGAACACCCTAGCAACCACCTAGCAACACCCTAGTAACCACACAGACTAACCTAACAACCGCCTAGCAACCATCCAGAACACTGTAGCAACCACCGGGAACACCCTAGCAACCGGGTGGTGAGATTTGCCAGTGCAAGCACCACTTCACATTTTCTTCTGGAAATGTGCCATAAATATGTTCCTGGCGGTCAAAATTTGACCTTGTCCTTCTTACAACATCAGAAGGAGTCTATAAGTTTATATTGTTATGGTAAAAGGGTCCTCAAAAGATTTCAAACAATATAAACATGAAATGTGATAAATTAATCGAATAGTTAAGAGCTAAATCATGCCAATCATCTATAATGACATTATAGAAACTCTATAGTAACTATAACTATAAACTCTACCAACCACCATACCTGGTAACACCATAGCAATGACCCAGAATACCATAGTAACCACCTAAAACACCCTAGCAACCAACCAGAACACCCTAGCAGCAAACAAGAACACCCCAGCAACCACCTAGCAACACCCTAACAGCCATCGAGAACAACCTGGCAACCGCATAGCAACACCCTAGCAACATTAGCACCTTGGCAACCACCCAGAATACCCTAGCAACCGCATAAAAACACCATAGCAACCACCCAGAATACCCTAATAAACGCCTAGAAACCACCAACAACACCGTAGCAACCACCAAGAAAACCCTAGCAACCAGGTGGTGAGATTTGCCACTTCAGGCTTCACTTCACATTTACTTCTGAAAATGTGCATTAAATGTGCTCCTGGTGGTCAAAAAATGACCTATGTTTATCTAATATAACATCAGAAAGAGTCTAAAAGTTTATATTGTTTTAAACTTTTTGAGGAACCTTTGACCAGAAATGAGTTCATTGACATCATGAGAAGTAAATCCATCGGTATATGAACCCACAGATCAAGTACCCGTGGGACATAAATGTGTTCTTGGAGGTCAAAAATTGACCTATTTATATCTTATATAACATCAGAAGGAGGTCAAATATTTGTCTGGCTGAAATGATATCATGAGAAGTAAATCCATCGGTATATGAACCCAAAGATCAAATACCCATGGGCCATAAATGTGTTTCTGGAGGTCAAAAATTGACCTATGTATAGATAATGCAACATCAGGAGTCTATAAGTTCATATTTGTTTAAAAACTTTTGAGGAACCTTTGACCAGAAATGAGTTTAATAGGTCAGATATGGACTTCTTTATGGCTTAGGAAGCATCTGTTGGAGTCTATGAGTATATATGGAAAGTTCAAGATCAAGTACTTTTGGGCCAGAAATATGTTCAGTTGGTCAAATATCTTTCTGTCTGAAATGACATCATTAGAAGTAAACCTCTCGGTATATTAGCCCAAAGATCAAATAGCTGTATGCCATAAATGTGTTTCTGGAGGTCAAAAATTGACCTATGTATAGCTAATTTAACATCAGGACTCTATAAGTTTATATTGTTTAAAACCTTTTGAGGAACCTTTGACCAGAAATGATTTCAATAGTTTCAGATATGGACTTTTCTATGGCTTAGGAAGCATCGACTGCAGTCTCTGAGTATGTATGGAAAGTTCAAGATCAAGTTCTTTTGGGCCATAAACATGTTCAGTAGGTCAAATATTTGTCTGGCTGAAATGACATCATGAGAAGTAAATCTCTCGGTATTTTAACCCAAATATCAAGCACCCGTGTGCCATGAAAAGTGTTCCTGGAGGTCAAAAATTGACCTATGTAATATAACATCAGAATGTTATATTACATAGTCTATGAGTACGTATGGAAAGTTCAAGATCAAGTACTTTTGGGCCAGAAAAATGTTCTTTACGTAAAATATTTTTCTGGCTGAAATGACATCATGAGAAGTAAATCTCCAACCCACCAAAACACCCTAGCAATCACCTAGCAACCACCGAGAACACCCTAGCAACAAACCAGAACACCCCAGCAACCATATGGCAACACCCTAGCAACCACCAGGAACAGCCCAGCAACCGCCTAGCAACACCCTAGCAACCACCCGGAACACCATAGCAATCACCCAGAATACCCTAAAAAACGCCTAGCAACCACCCAGAACACCGTAGCAAACTCCCAGAACACCTGAGTAACCGGGTGGTGAGATTTGCCGCTTCAAGCTCCCCTTCACGTTTTCTTCTGGAAATGTGCCACAATGTGTTCCTGGAGGTCAAACATTGACCTATGTATATCTAATATAACATCAGAAGTAGTCAAAAAGTTTATATTGTTTGAAATTTTTTGAGGAACCTTTGACCAGAAATGAGTTCAATAGGTCAGATATGGACATCTCTATGGCTTAGGAAGCATCTGTTGGAGAATATCAGTATGAATGGAAAGTACAAGATCAAGCACTTTTGGGCCAAAAATATGTTCAGTAGGTCAAATATCTTTCTGGCTGAAATGACATCATGAGAAGTAAAGCTCTCGGTATATTAACCCAAAGATCAAATATCCGTATGCCATGAATGTGTTTCTGGAGGTCAAAAATTGACTCATGTATAGCTAATGTAACATCAGAAGTCTATAAGTTTATATTGTTTAAAACCTTTTGAGAAACCTTTGACCAGAAATGATTTCAATAGTTCAGATATGGTCTTCTCTATGGCTTAGGAAGCATCGACTGGAGTCTTTGAGCATGTATGGAAAGTTCAAGATCAAGTACTTTTGGGCCAGAAAAATGTTCTTTACGTAAAATATTTTTTCTGGCTGAAATGACATCATGAGATGTCATGAGAGTCTCCAACCCACCACAACACCCTAGCAACCACCTAGCAACAACCTAGCAACCACCGAGAACACCCCTAGCAACAAACCAGAACACCCCAGCAACCGCCTAGCAACACCCTAGCAACCACCCGGAACACCACAGAAATCACACAGAATACCCTAAAAAACGCCTCGCAACCACCCAAACACCGTAGCAACCTCCCAGAACACTCTAGCAACCGGGTGGTGAGATTTGCCGCTTCAAGATCCACTTCACGTTTTCTTCTGGAAATGTGCCATGAATGTGTTCTTGAAGGTCAAAAATTGACCTTTGTATATCTAGTATAACATCAGAAGGAGTCTAAAAGTTTATATTGTTTTTAACTTTGTGAGGAACCTTTGACCAGAAATGAGTTCAATAGCTCAGATATGGACTTCTCTATGGCTTAGGAAGCATCTGTTGGAGTCTATGAGTATGAATGGAAAGTACAAGATCAAGTACTTTTGGGCCAGAAATTTGTTCAGTAGGTCAAATATCTTTCTGGCTGAAATGACATCATGAGAAGTAAAGCTCTCGGTATATTAACCCAAAGATCAAATACCAGTGGGCCATAAATGTGTTTCTGGAGGTCAAAAATTGACCTACGTATAGCTAATGTAACATCAGGAGTCTATGAGTTTTTATTGTTTAAAAGCTTATGAAAAACCTTTTGACCAGAAATTAGTTCAATAGGTCAGATATGGACTTCTATGTATATGTAGGGAAGCATCTGTTGGAGTCTATGATTATGTGTGGAAAGTTCAAGATCAAGTACTTTTGGGCTAGAAATATGTTCAGTAGGTCAAATATTTGTCTGTCTGAAATGACATCATGAGAAGTAAATCTCTCGGTAGATTAACCCACAGATCAAGGAACCGTGGGCCATAAATGTGTTCCTGGAGGTCAAAAATTGACCTAAGTAAATATAACATCAGAAGGAGTCTATGAGATTATATCGTTTTAAACTTTTTGAGGAACGTTTGACCAGAAATTAGTTCAAAAGGTCAGATATGGACTTTTCCATAGCTTAGGAAGCATCTATTGGAGTCATGGAGTATGTATGGAAAGTTCAAGATCAAGTACTTTTGGGCCAGAAATATCTTCAGTAGGTCAAATATATGTCTGGCTGAAATGTGTGTTTCATTGCAATACTTAAATTTTCTAACTTGTTCTTCTTTGCATTGAAAAGAAAAGATAAAACACAAGTGCTTTCCCATGCATTTCCATTCTACAACTAATTAATTTGTGTTTTGACGAGAAAACATTACAAAGGTGATCGATTTACAATGCATAAACGAACTTGTTCCTTTGTGCAACGAAGATATTTGCAATTCATGTGCTTTAGGATTGCATTGTACATGAATGCAATAACTAACCTCTATGCAATTAAAAGAAAACACCTAAGATGTGTTTCGATGCATTTGAATGACCTATCTGACTTGTTCCTCGTTATGCCTGTCCACGCGATAATTAACCTCTGCGCAATGAAAAGAAAACACCTAAGATGTGTTTCATTGCATTGCATGACCTATCTAACTTGTTCCTCGTTATACGTACGCACAAAAATAACTAAACTCTGACCAATGAAAAGAAAACACCATAAGATGTGTTTCATAGCCATGCAAGACATTTCTAACTTGTTCCTCGTTACGCATATGCTCGCAATAACTGACCTCTGTGCATTGAAAAGAAAACAACTAAGATGTGTTTCAATTGCATCGCAAGACATATCTAACTTCTTCCTCATTAGGCCTGTTCACGCAAAAACTAACCTCTGTGCAATGAAAAGAAAACACCTAAGATGTGTTTCATTGCATTGCATGACCTATCTAACTTTTTCGGTGAACGTGATTTCATCATTGTTGATCCTGGATCAACTTTTCAATCAACCAAACAGATTTGAGGAACAAGTTTACAGTTTATGTCAATTTTAGGTTTAGATTTAGAACCAGAGTGAAGTACTTAAACATCAGTGTCATTCACCTTTGTACCTTCTGATAAGGGAAAAGTTATGAGTAGAGTTAGGTTTAGGGGTAGGGATTGGTTAAGGACAACATTTTTGGGACAGGAATGTTGATCCAGGGTCATCAAAATATGTTGATCCGGGACCATGTCTTACTTGAAAAAATTATGCTGACCAACTTGTTCCTAAGTTATGCATATATGCACAAAAATAACTAAACTCTGAGCAATGAAAAGAAAACACCATAAGATGTGTTTCATTGCATTGCATGACCTATCTGACTCGCTCCTCGTCATGCAATATGCACTCAATAACTAACCTCTGCGCGGTGAAAGGAAAACGACTAAGACGTGTTTCAGTGCATTGCATGACCTATCTGACTTGTTCCTCTTCATGCAATATGCACGCAATAACTAACCTCTGCGCGGTGAAAGGAAAACGCCTAGATGTGTTTCAGTGCTTTGCATGACTTATCTGACTTGTTCCTCGTCATGCAATATGCATGCAAGAAATAAACTCTCCGCTTTGAAAGGAAAACGCCTAAGACGTGTTTCAGTGCATTGCATGACCTATCTGGCTTGTTCTTCGTCATGCAATATGCACGCAATAACTAACCTCTGCGTGGTGAAAGGAAAACGCCTAAGACATGTTTCAGTGCATTGCATGACCTATCTGACTTGTTCCTCGTTATGCAATATGCATGCAATAACCTCTGCGTGGTGAAAGGAAAACACCTAAGACGTGTTTCAGTGTATTTCATGACCTATCTGACTTGTTCCTCGTTATGCATATGCATGCAATAACCTTTGCGTGGTGAAAGGAAAACGCCTAAGACGTGTTTTAGTGCATTGCATGATATATCTGACTTGTTCCTCGTTATGCAATATGCATGCAATAACCTCTGCGTGGTGAAAGGAAAACGCCTAAGATGTGTTTCAGTGCATTGCATGACCTATCTGACTTTTTCCTCGTCATGCAATATGCACGCAATATCTAACCTCTGCGCAGTGAAAGGAAAACGCCTAAGATGCGTTTCAGTGCATTGCTTGACCTGACTGGTTCCTCGTCATGCAATATGCACGCAATAACTCTCCTCTGCGAGGTGAAAGGATAACGCCTAAGACGGGTTTCAGTGCATTGCATGATCTATCTGAATTGTTCCTCGTTATGCAATATGCGTGCAAGAATTAAACTCTGCTTTGTGAAAGGAAAACGCCTAAGACGTGTTTTAGTGCATTGCATGACCTATCTGACTTGTTCCTCATCATGCAATATGCACGCAATTACTAACCTATTCGCGGTGAAAGGAAAACGCCTAAGACGTGTTTTAGTGCATTGCATGACCTGACTTGTTCCTCGTCATGCAATATGCACGCAATAACTCTCCTCTGCGAGATGAAAGGATAACGCCTAAGACGTGTTTCAGTGCATTGCATGATCTATCTGAATTGTTCCTCGTTATGCAATATGCGTGCAAGAACTAAACTCTGCGCGGTGAAAGGAAAACGCATAAGACGTGTTTCAGTGCATTGCATGACCTATCTGGCTTGTTCCTCGTCATGCAATATGCACGCAATAATCGTGCAATATGCATGCAATATGCACGCAATTTCACCTCTGCGCGGTGAAAGGAAAACGCCTAAGACGTGTTTTAGTGCATTGAATGACCTGACTTGTTCCTCGTCATGCAATATGCACGCAATAACTCTCCTCTGCGAGATGAAAGGATAACGCGTGTTTCAGTGCATTGCATGACCTATCTGACTTGTTCCTCATCATGCAATATGCACGCAATAACTAACCTCTGCGCGGTGAAAGCAAAACGTCTAAGATGTGTTTCAGTGCATTGAATCGCATTGAATCAGAAGGAGTCTATAAGTTTATATTGTTATGGTAAAAGGGTCCTCAAAAGATTTCAAACTATATAAACATGAAATGTAATAAATTAATCGAATAGTTAAGAGCTAAATCATGCCAAAAACATTATAGAAACTCTATAGTAACTATAACTATAAACTCTACCAACCACCTGGTAACACCATAGCAATGACCCAGAATACCATAGTAACCACCTAAAACACCCTAGCAACCAACCAGAACACCCTAGCAGCAAACAAGAACACCCCAGTAACCACCTAGCAACACCCTAACAGCCATCGAGAACAACCTGGCAAACACATAGCAACACCCTAGCAACATTAGCACCTTGGCAACCACCCAGAATACCCTAGCAACCGCATAAAAACACCATAGCAACCACCCAGAATACCCTAATAAACGCCTAGAAACCACCAACAACACCGTAGCAACCACCAAGAAAACCCTAGCAACCGGGTGGTGAGATTTGCCACTTCAGGCTTCACTTCACATTTACTTCTGAAAATGTGCATTAAATGTGCTCCTGGTGGTCAAAAAATGACCTATGTTTATCTAATATAACATCAGAAAGAGTCTAAAAGTTTATATTGTTTAAAATTTTTGAGGAACCTTTGACCAGAAATGAGTTCGTTGACATCATGAGAAGTAAATCCATCGGTATATGAACCCACAGATCAAGTACCCGTGGGACATTCTTGGAGGTCAAAAATTGACCTATGTATATCTTATATAACATCAGAAGGAGGTTAAATATTTGTCTGGCTGAAATGATATCATGAGAAGTAAATCCATCGGTATATGAACCCAAAGATCAAATACCAATGGGCCATAAATGTGTTTCTGGAGGTCAAAAATTGACCTATGTATAGCTAATGCAACATCAGGAGTCTATAAGTTCATATTTGTTTAAAAACTTTTGAGGAACCTTTGACCAGAAATGAGTTTAATAGGTCAGATATGGACTTCTCTATGGCTTAGGAAGCATCTGTTGGAGTCTATGAGTATATATGGAAAGTTCAAGATCAAGTACTTTTGGGCCAGAAATATGTTCAGTAGGTCAAATATCTTTCTGTCTGAAATGACATCATTAGAAGTAAAGCTCTCGGTATATTAGCCCAAAGATCAAATACCCGTATGCCATAAATGTGTTTCTGGAGGTCAAAAATTGACCTACGTATAGCTAATGTAACATCAGGAGTCTATGAGTTTATATTGTTTAAAACCTTTTGAGGAACCTTTGACCAGAAATGATTTCAATAGTTTCAGATATGGACTTTTCTATGGCTTAAGAAGCATCGACTGCAGTCTCTGAGTATGTATGGAAAGTTCAAGATCAAGTTCTTTTGGGCCATAAACATGTTCAGTAGGTCAAATATTTGTCTGGCTGAAATGACATCATGAGAAGTAAATCTCTCGGTATATTAACCCAAATATCAAGCACCCGTGTGCCATGAAAAGTGTTCCTGGAGGTCAAAAATTGACCTATGTAATATAACATCAGAATGTTATATTACATAGTCTATGAGTACGTATGGAAAGTTCAAGATCAAGTACTTTTGGGCCAGAAAAATGTTCTTTACGTAAAATATTTTTCTGGCTGAAATGACATCATGAGAAGTAAATCTCCAACCCACCAAAACACCCTAGCAATCACCTAGCAACCACCGAGAACACCCTAGCAACAAACCAGAACACCCCAGCAACCATATGGCAACACCCTAGCAACCACCAGGAACAGCCCAGCAACCGCCTAGCAACACCCTAGCAACCACCCGGAACACCATAGCAATCACCCAGAATACCCTAAAAAAACGCCTAGCAACCACCCAGAACACCGTAGCAAACTCCCAGAACACCTGAGTAACCGGGTGGTGAGATTTGCCGCTTCAAGCTCCCCTTCACGTTTTCTTCTGGAAATGTGCCACAATGTGTTCCTGGAGGTCAAACATTGACCTATGTATATCTAATATAACATCAGAAGGAGTCAAAAAGTTTATATTGTTTTAAATTTTTTGAGGAACCTTTGACCAGAAATGAGTTCAATAGGTCATATATGGACATCTCTATGGCTTACGAAGCATCTGTTGGAGAATATCAGTATGAATGGAAAGTACAAGATCAAGCACTTTTGGGCCAAAAATATGTTCAGTAGGTCAAATATCTTTCTGGCTGAAATGACATCATGAGAAGTAAAGCTCTCGGTATATTAACCCAAAGATCAAATACCCGTGGGCCATAAATGTGTTTCTGGAGGTCAAAAATTGACCTATGTATGGCTAATGTAACATCAGGAGTCTATAAGTTTATATTGTTTAAAACCTTTTGAAGAACCTTTGATCAGAAATGAGTTCAATAGCTCAGATATGGACATCTCTATGGCTTAGGAAGGATCTGTTGGAGTCTATGAGTATGTATGGAAAATACAAGATCAAGTACTTTTGGGCCAGAAATATGTTCAGTAGGTCAAATATCTTTCTGGCTGAAATGACATCATGAGAAGTAAAGCTCTCGGTATATTAACCCAAATATCAAATACCCGTATGCCATGAATGTGTTTCTGGAGGTCAAAAATTGACCTATGTATAGCTAATGTAACATCAGGAGTCTATAAGTTTATATTTTTTAAAAACTTTTGAGGAACCTTTGACCAGAAATGATTTCAATAGCTCAGATATGGACTTCTCTGTGGCTTAGAAGTATGATTGGAAAATACAAGATCAAGTACTTTTGGGCCAGAAATATGTTCAGTAGGTCAAATATCTTTCTGGCTGAAATGACATCATGAAAAGTAAAGCTCTCGGTTTATTAACCCAAAGATCAAATACCCGTATGCCATGAATGTGTTTCTGGAGGTCAAAAATTGACTCATGTATAGCTAATGTAACATCAGGCGTCTATAAGTTTATATTGTTTAAAATCTTTTGAGGAACCTTTGACCAGGAATGATTTCAATAGTTCAGATATGGACTTCTCTATGGCTTAGGAAGCATCGACTGGAGTCTTTGAGCATGTATGTAAAGTTCAAGATCAAGTACTTTTGGGCCAGAAAAATGTTCTTTACGTAAAATATTTTTTCTGGCTGAAATGACATCATGAGATGTCATGAGAGTCTCCAACCCACCACAACACCCTAGCAACCACCTAGCAACAACCTAGCAACCACCGAGAACACCCTAGCAACAAACCAGAACACCCCAGCAACCGCCTAGCAACACCCTAGCAACCACCCGGAACACCACAGAAATCACACAGAATACCCTAAAAAACGCCTCGCAACCACCCAGAACACCGTAGCAACCTCCCAGAACACTCTAGCAACCGGGTGGTGAGATTTGCCGCTTCAAGATCCACTTCACGTTTTCTTCTGGAAATGTGCCATGAATGTGTTCTTGAAGGTCAAAAATTGACCTTTGTATATCTAGTATAACATCAGAAGGAGTCTAAAAGTTTATATTGTTTTTAACTTTGTGAGGAACCTTTGACCAGAAATGAGTTCAATAGATCAGATATGGACTTCTCTATGGCTTAGGAAGCATCTGTTGGAGTCTATGAGTATGAATGGAAAGTACAAGATCAAGTACTTTCGGGCCAGAAATATGTTCAGTAGGTCAAATATCTGGCTGAAATGACATCATGAGAAGTAAAGCTCTCGGTATATTAACCCAAAGATCAAATACCCGTGGGCCATAAATGTGTTTCTGGAGGTCAAAAATTGACCTACGTATAGCTAATGTAACATCAGGAGTCTATGAGTTTTTATTGTTTAAAAGCTTATGAAGAACCTTTTGACCAGAAATGAGTTCAATGGGTCAGATATGGACTTCTATGTATATGTAGGGAAGCATCTGTTGGAGTCTATGATTATGTATGGAAAGTTAAAGATCAAGTACTTTTGGGCTAGAAATATGTTCAGTAGGTCAAATATTTGTCTGTCTGAAATGACATCATGAGAAGTAAATCTCTCGGTAGATTAACAGACAGATCAAGGAACCGTGGGCCATAAATGTGTTCCTGGAGGTCAAAAATTGACCTAAGTAAATATAACATCAGAAGGAGTCTATGAGTTTATATTGTTTTAAACTTTTTGAGGAACGTTTGACCAGAAATTAGTTCATATGGACTTTTCCATGGCTTAGGAAACATCTATTGGAGTCTGTGAGTATGTAAGGAAAGTTCAAGTTCAAGTACTTTTGGGCCAGAAATATCTTCAGTAGGTCAAATATATGTCTGGCTGAAATGTGTGTTTCATTGCAATACTTAAATTTTCTAACTTGTTCTTCTTTGCATTGAAAAGAAAAGATAAAACACAAGTGCTTTCCCATGCATTTCCATTCTACAACTAATTAATTTGTGTTTTGACGAGAAAACATTACAAAAGTGATCGATTTACAATGCATAAACGAACTTGTTCCTTTGTGCAACGAAGAGATTTGCAATTCATGTGCTTTAGGATTTCATTGTACATGAATGCAATAACTAACCTATATGCAATTAAAAGAAAACACCTAAGATGTGTTTCGATGCATTTGAATGACCCATCTGACTTGTTCCTCGTTATGCCTCTCCACGCGATAATTAACCTCTGCGCAATGAAAAGAAAACACCTAAGATGTGTTTCATTGCATTGCATGACCTATCTAACTTTTTCGGTGAACGTGATTTCATCAACTACCACATGTTCCTGGATCAACATCATTGTTGATCCTGGATCAACCTTTCAGTCAACCAAACAGATTTGAGGAACAAGTTTACAGTTTATGTCAATTTTAGGTTTAGATTTAGAACCAGAGTGAAGTACTTAAACATCAGTGTCATTCACCTTTGTACCTTCTGATAAGGGAAAAGTTATGAGTAGAGTTAGGTTTAGGGGTAGGGATTGGTTAAGGACAACATTTTTGGGACAGGAATGTTGATCCAGGGTCATCAAAATATGTTGGTCCAGGACCATGTCTTACTTGAAAAAACCATGCTGACCAACTTGTTCCTAAGTTATGCATATGCACAAAAATAACTAAACTCTGAGCAATGTAAAGAAAATACCATAAGATGTGTTTCGTTGCAGTGCATGATATATCTAACTTGTTTCTCGTAATGCATGTGCACGCAATAACTAACCTCTGCGCGGTGAAAGGAAAACGCCTAAGATGTATTTCATTGCATTGCATGACCTATCTGACTCGTTCCTCGTCAGGCAATATGCACTCAATAACTAACCTCTGCGCGGTGAAAGGAAAACGACTAAGACGTGTTTCAGTGCATTGCATGACCTATCTGACTTGTTCCTCGTCATGCAATATGCACGCAATAACTAACCTCTGCGTGGTGAAAGGAAAACCCCTAAGACATGTTTCAGTGCATTGCATGACCTATCTGACTTGTTCCTCGTTATGCCTGTCCACGCGATAACTAACCTCTGCGCAATGAAAAGAAAACACCTAAGATGTTTTTCATTGCATTGCATGACCTATCTAACTTGTTCCTCGTTATACGTATGCACAAAAATAACTAAACTCTGACCAATGAAAAGAAAACACAATAAGATGTTTCATAGCCATGCATGACATTTCTAACTTGTTCCTCGTTACGCATATGCTCGCCATAACTGAGCTCTGTACATTGAAAAGAAAACAACTAAAATGTGTTTCAATTGCATCGCAAGACATATCTAACTTCTTCCTCATTAGGCCTGTTCACGCAAAAACTAACCTCTGTGCAATGAAAAGAAAACACCTAAGATGTGTCTCATTGCATTGCATGACCTATCTAACTTTTTCGGTGAACTTGATTTCATCAACTACCACATGTTCCTGGATCAACATCATTGTTGATCCTGGATCAACTTTTCAATCAACCAAACAGATTTGAGGAACAAGTTTACATTTTATGTCAATTTTAGGTTTAGATTTAGAACCAGAGTGAAGTATTTAAACATCAGTGTCATTCACCTTTGTACCTTCTGATAAGGGAAAAGTTATGAGTAGAGTTAGGTTTAGGGGTAGGGATTGGTTAAGGACAACATTTTTGGGACAGGAATGTTGATCCAGGGTCATCAAAATATGTTGATCCAGGACCATGTCTTACTTGAAAAAATCATGCTGACCAACTTGTTCCTAAGTTATGCATATGCACAAAAATAACTAAACTCTGAGCAATGAAAAGAAAACACCATAAGATGTGTTTCGTTGCATTGCTTGATACATCTAACTTGTTTCTCGTAATGCATATGCACGCAATAACTAACCTCTGCGCGGTGAAAGGAAAACGCCTAAGATGTGTTTGATTGCATTGCATGACCTATCTGACTTGTTCCTCGTCATGCAATATGCACGCAATAATTAACATCTGCGCGGTGAAAGGAAAACGCCTAGATGTGTTTCAGTGCTTTGCATGACCTATCTGACTTGTTCCTCGTCATGCAATATGCATGCAAGAAATAAACTCTCCGCTTTGAAAGGAAAACGCCTAAGACGTGTTTCAGTGCATTGCATGACCTATCTGGCTTGTTCTTCGTCATGCAATATGCACGCAATAACTAACCTCTGCGTGGTGAAAGGAAAACCCCTAAGACATGTTTCAGTGCATTGCATGACCATCTGACTTTTTCCTCGTCATGCAATGTGCACGCAATAACTAAACTCTGCGCAGTGAAAGGAAAACGCCTAAGATGTGTTTCAGTGCATTGCTTGACCTGACTGGTTCCTCGTCATGCAATATGCACGCAATAACTCTCCTCTACGAGGTGAAAGGATAACGCCTAAGACGGGTTTCAGTGCATTGCATGATCTATCTGAATTGTTCCTCGTTATGCAATATGCGTGCAATAACCTCTGCGTGGTGAAAGGAAAACGCCTGAGACGTGTTTCAGTGCATTGCATGATCTATCTGAATTGTTCCTCGTCATGCAATATGCACGCAATAACTCTCCTCTGCGAGGTGAAAGGAAAACGCCTAAGACGTGTATCAGTGCATCGCATTATCTATCTGAATTGTTCCTCGTTATGCAATACATGCGCGTAATAACTAACCTCTTCGCGGTGAAAGGAAAACGTCTAAGATGTGTTTCAGTGCATTGAATGACCTACCTGAGTTGTTCCTCGTCATGCAATATGCATGCAAAATCTAAACTCTGTACGGTGAAAGGAACACGCATAAGACGTGTTTCAGTGCATTGCATGATCTATCTGGCTTGTTCCTCGTCATGCAATATGCACGCAATAACTAACCTCTGCGAGGTGAAAGGAAAACGCCTAAGACGTGTTTCAGTGCATTGCATGCTCTATCTGACTTGTTCCTCGTTATGCAATATGCATGCAACAACCTCAGCGTGGTGAAAGGAAAACGCCTGAGAGTTGTTTCAGTGCATTGCATGATCTATCTGAATTGTTCCTCGTCATGCAATATGCACGCAATAACTCTCCTCTGCGAGGTGAAAGGGAAACGCTTAAGACGTGTTTCAGTGCATTGCATGATCTATCTGAATTGTTCCTCGTTATGCAATATGCGTGCAAGAAAAAACCTCTGCGCCGTGAAAGGAAAACGCCTAAGACGTGTTTCAGTGCATTGCATGATCTATCTGATTGTTCCTCTTCATGCAATATGCACGCAATAACTCTCCTCTGCGAGGTGAAAGGAAAACGCCTAAGACATTTTTCAGTGCATTGCATGACCTATCTGACTTGTTCCTCGTTATGCAATATGCATGCAATAACCTCTGCGTGGTGAAAGGAAAACGCCTAAGACGTGTTTCAGTGCATTGCATGACATCTGACTTTTTCCTCGTCATGCAATATGCACGCAATAACTAAACTCTGCGCAGTGAAAAACGCCTAAGATGTGTTTCAGTGCATTGCATGACCTGACTTGTTCCTCGTCATGCAATATGCACGCAATAACTAACCTCTGCGCGGTGAAAGGAAAACGCTTAAGACGTGTTTCAGTGCATTGCATGACCTATCTGACTTGTTACCCGTTATGCAATATGCGTGCAAGAACTAAACTTTGCGCGGTGAAAGGAAAACGCCTAAGACGTATTTCAGTGCATTGCATGACCTATCTGACTTGTTCCTCGTCAAGCAATATGCATGCAATAACTAACCTCTGCACGATGAAAGGAAAACGCCTAAGACGTGTTTCAGTGCATTGCATGACCTATCTGACTTATTCATCGTTATGCAATATGCATGCAAGAACTAAACTCTGCACGGTGAAAGAATAACGCCTAAGACGTGTTTCAGTGCATTGCATTACCTATCTGGCTTGTTTTTCGTCATGCAATATGCACGCAATAAATAACCTCAGCGTGGTTAAAGGAAAACGCCAAAGATATGTTTTAGTGCATTGCATGACCTATCTGACTTGTTCCTCGTCTTGCAATATGCACGCAATAACTAACCTTTGCATGCATGCATGACTTATCTGGCTTGTTCTTCGTCATGCAATATGCACGCAATAACTAACCTTTGCTTGGTGAAAGGAAAAAGCCTAAGACATGTTTCAGTGCATTGCATGACCTATCTGACTTGTTCCTCGTCATGCAATATGCACGCAATAACTAACCTCTGCGCGGTGAAGGAAAACGCCTGAGACGTGTTTCAGTGCATTGCATGACCTATCTGACTTGTTCCTCGTTATGCAATATGCATGCAATAACCTCTGCGTGGTGAAAGGAAAACGCCTAAGACGTGTTTCAGTGCATTGCATGACCTATCTGACTTGTTTCTCGTTGCAATGAAAATATATAATGTGATTTTGCATGCATTTTTATTTTACAAACTAATTTATTTGTGCACAGACGAGAAAACATCACATGCGATGTCACTTTACACTGCATGGTATAGCTATTGAGCTCATTTCTGGTAAAAGGGTCCTCAAAAGTTTTTAAACAATATAAGTTTATAGACACATTTTGATGATATATAAGCTATACAAAGGTTCCTATTTGACCTACTGAACATAGTTCTGGCCCACAAGTACTAGATCTTAAACTTTCTAAACGTACTCATTGACTCCTTTTGGTGTTACTGAAGCCATACAAGAGTCCTTATTTTACCTAATGAACATATTAGCCACATGGATTGTTTAGATCTGACCCATTGAACTCATTTCTGGTCAAAGGGTACTTGATCGTTAGGTTACTATACATTGATTTTTACTACTTGTGATGTTTTACAACGCATTCTCATCCCAAAGCGTTATATTTGACACTTTTGCAAAAGCGTAAAAATGCGGCGCTCACGGCACCCTTTAACGTCTAATTAGACGCTTTCGTTTTGGTTAAGTTTAGGTATGGTGTGGGGTAAGGGTTAGAACACTAGGGGGCGCTTTTGGACCTAATATTTCTGCGTCTCATTTGGCGCTAAAGGGTGCCATGTGCGTTCGATATTTACGCTTTTGCAAAAGCGTTGTATATGGCGCTTTGGGATGAGAACGGGCTGTGTTTTATGAGCAGGAAGATATTTGACTGATATTTGACTGAACATATATCTCTCCCACGAGTACCTGATATTGAACTTTCTATACATACTAAATAGACTACTTCTTATGCTTTCTAGAACTAGAGGTTTCTATTTGACCCACAAACATAGTCCTGGCCCACGAGTACTAGGTCTCGAACTTTCTATAAATTCTCAATGACTATTTTTGATGCTTCTTAAGCCATATAGAATGTCCACATCTTATGTATTTAACTCATTTCTGGTCAAAGGGTCCTCAAATGTTTTTAAACAAGAAAAACTATGAGACTCCTTCTGATATTACATGAGCTATAGATAGGTTCCTTTTTGACCTACTGAACATAGTTGTGGCACACGAGTACTTGATCTTGAATGGTCTAAACATACTCATTAACTCCTTTTGATATCACTGAAGCCATACAAGAGTCCTTATTTTAACTACCTTTTGCTGATACATGATCAAAATCAAAAATTGATTTTTTTCAGAAATCAATTGCCAAAAACTTTATAAAAACTCTATAGTAACCGTTTGTGGACATTACCAATCACCTAGAAACACCATAGGAACCACACAGACTACCATAGTAACCACCTAAAACACCCTAGCAACCACCCAGAACACCCTAGCAACCACCTAGCAACACCCTAGCAACCACACAGACTACCCTAACAACCGCCTAGCAACCATCCAGAACACTGTAGCAACCACCGGGAACACCCTAGCAACCGGGTGGTGAGATTTGCCAGTGCAAGCACCACTTCACATTTTCTTCTGGAAATGTGCCATAAATATGTTCCTGGAGGTCAAAAATTGACCTTGTCCTTCTTACAACATCAGAAGGAGTCTATAAGTTTATATTGTTATGGTAAAAGGGTCCTCAAAAGATTTCAAACAATATAAACATGAAATGTAATAAAATAATCGAATAGTTAAGAGCTAAATCATGCCAAAAACATTATAGAAACTCTATAGTAACTATAAGTGAACACTACCAACCACCTGGTAACGACCCAGCAATGACCCAGAATACCATAGGAATGACCAAGAATACCATAGTAACCACCTAAAACACCCTAGCAACACCCTAGCAACCACCCAGAACACCCTAGCAGCAAACAAGAACACCCCAGCAACCAACTAGCAACACCCTAACAACCATCGAGAACAAACTGGCAACCGCATAGCAACACCCTAGCAACATTAGCACCTTGGCAACCACCCAGAACACCCTAGCAGCAAACAAGAACACCCCAGCAACCACCTAGCAACACCCTAACAACCATCGAGAACAACCTGGCAACCGCATAGCAACACCCTAGCAACATTAGCACCTTGGCAACCACCCAGAATACCCTAGCAACTGCATACAAACACCATAGCAACCACCCAGAATACCCTAATAAACGCCTAGAAACCACCAACAACACCATAGCAACCACCCAGAAAACCCTAGCAACCGGGTGGTGAGATTTGCCACTTCAGGCTCCACTTCACATTTACTTCTGGAAATGTGCATTAAATGTGCTCCTGGTGCTCAAAAAATGACCCATGTATATGTAATATAATCAGAAAGAGTCTAAAAGTTTATATTGTTTTAAACTTTTTGAGGAACCTTTGACCAGAAATGAGTTCATTGACATCATGAGAAGTAAATCCATCGGTATATGAACCCACAGATCAAGTTCCCGTGGGACATAAATGTGTTCTTGGAGGTCAAAAATTGACCTATGTATATCTTATATAACATCAGAAGGAGGTCAAATATTTGTCTGGCTGAAATGACATCATGAGAAGTAAATCCATCGGTATATGAACCCAAAGATCAAATACCCATGGGCCATAAATGTGTTTCTGGAGGTCAAAAATTGACCTATGTATAAATATGTATATGCATTTGTTTAAAAACTTTTGAGGAACCTTTGACCAGAAATGAGTTTAATAGGTCAGATATGGACTTCTCTATGGCTTAGGAAGCATCTGTTGGAGTCTATGAGTATATATGGAAAGTTCAAGATCAAGTACTTTTGGGCCAGAAATATGTTCAGTAGGTCAAATATCTTTCTGTCTGAAATGACATCATTAGAAGTAAAGCTCTCGGTATATTAGCCCAAAGTTCAAATACCCGTATGCCATAAATGTGTTTCTGGAGGTCAAAAATTGACTTATGTATAGCTAATTTAACATCAGGAGTCTATAAGTTTATATTGTTTAAAACCTTTTGAGGAACCTTTGACCATAAATGATTTCAATGGTTTCAGATATGGACTTCTCTATGGCTTAGGAAGCATCGACTGCAGTCTCTGAGTATGTATGGAAAGTTCAAGATCAAGTTCTTTTGGGCCATAAACATGTTCAGTAGGTCAAATATTTGTCTGGCTGAAATGACATTATGAGAAGTAAATCTCTCGGTATATTAACCCAAATATCAAGCATCCGTGGGCCTTGAAAAGTGTTCCTGGAGGTCAAAAATTGACCTATGTAATATAACATCAGAATGTTATATTACATAGTCTATGAGTACGTATGGAAGGTTCAAGATCAAGTGCTTTTTGGCCAGAAAAATGTTCTTTACGTAAAATATTTTTCTGGCTGAAATGACATCATGAGAAGTAAATCTCCAACCCACCAAAACACCTTAGCAATCACCTAGCAACACCCTAGCAACCACCGAGAACACCCTAGCAACAAACCAGAACACCCCAGCAACCATATGGCAACAACCCTAGCAACCACCAGGAACACCCCAGCAACCGCCTAGCAACAACCTAGCAACCACCCGGAACACCATAGCAAACACCCACAATACCCTAAAAACGCCTAGCAACCACCCAGAACACCGTAGCAAACTCCCAGAACACCTGAGCAACCGGGTGGTGAGATTTGCAGCTTCAAGCTCCCCTTCACGTTTTCTTCTGGAAATGTGCCACAATGCGTTCCTGGAGGTCAAACATTGACCTATGTATATCTAATATAACATCAGAAGGAGTCAAAAAGTTTATATTGTTTTAAATTTTTTGAGGAACCTTTGACCAGAAATGAGTTCAATAGGTCAGATATGGACATCTATATGGCTTAGGAAGCATCTGTTGGAGAATATGAGTATGAATGGAAAGTACAAGATCAAGCACTTTTGGGCCAGAAATATGTTCAGTAGATCAAATATATGTCTGGCTGAAATGTGTGTTTCATTGCAATACTTAAATTTTGTAACTTGTTCTTCTTTGCATTGAAAAGAAAAGATAAAACACAAGTGCTTTCCCATTCATTTCCATTCTAAAACTAATTAATTTGTGTTTTGACGAGAAAACATTACAAAAGTGATCGATTTACAATGCATACACGAACTTGTTCCTTTGTGAAACGAAGAGATTTGCAATTCATGTGCTTTAGGATTGCATTGTACATGCATGCAATAACTAATCTCTGTGCAATTAAAAGAAAACACCTAAGATGTGTTTCGATGCATTTGCATGACCTATCTGACTTGTTCCTCGTTATGCCTATCCAGACGAGAACTAACCTCTGCGCAATGAAAAGAAAACACCTAAGATGTGTTTCATTGCATTGCATGACCTATCTAGCTTTTCCTCGTCATACGGATGCACAAAAATAACTAAACTCTGACCAATGAAAAGAAAACACCATAAAATGTGTTTCATAGCAATGCATGACATATCTAACTTGTTCCTCGTTACGCATATAATCGCAATAACTGACCTCTGTGCATTGAAAAGAAAACAACTAAGATGTTTTTCAATTGCATCGCCAGACATATCTAACTTCTTCCTCATTAGGCCTGTTCACCCACAAACGAACCTCTGTGCAATGAAAAGAAAACACCTAAGATGTGTTTCATTGCATTGCATGACCTATCTAACTTTTTCGGTGAACGTGATTTCATCAACTACCACATGTTCCTGGATCAACATCATTGTTGATCCTAGATCAACTTTTCAATCAACCAAACAGATTTGAGGAACAAGTTTACAGTTTATGTCAATTTTAGGTTTAGATTTAGAACCAGAGTGAAGTACTTAAACATCAGTGTCATTCACCTTTGTACCTTCTGATAAGGGAAAAGTTATGAGTAGAGTTGGGTTTAGGGGTAGGGATTGGTTAAGGACAACATTTTTGGGACAGGAATGTTGATCCAGGACCAAGTCTGACTTGAAAAAATCATGCTGACCAACTTGTTCCAAGTTATGCATATAAACAAAAATAACTAAACTCTGAGCAATGAAAAGAAAACACCATAAGATGTGTTTCGTTGCATTGCATGATATATCTAACTTGTTTCGCGTAATGCATATGCACGCAATAACTAACCTCTGCGCGGTGAAAGGAAAACAACAAAGATGTGTTTCATTGCATTGCATGACCTATCTGACTTGTTCCTCGTCATGCAATATGCATGCAAGAACTAAACTCTGCGCGGTGAAAGGAAAACGCCTAAGACGTGTTTCAGTGCTTTGCATGACCTATCTGACTTGTTCCTCGTCATGCAATATGCACGCAATAACTAAACTCTGCGCAGTGAAAGGAAAACGCCTAAGATGTGTTTCATTGCATTGCATGACCTGACTTGTTCCTCGTCATGCAATATGCACGCAATAACTCTCCTCTGCGAGGTGAAAGGAAAAAGCCTAAGACATGTTTCAGTGCATTGCATGACCTATCTGACTTGTTCCTCGTCATGCAACATGCACGCAATAACTAACCTCTGCGCTGTGAAGGAAAACGCCTAAGAAGTGTTTCAGTGCATTGCATGACCTGTTATGCAATATGCATGCAAGAACTAAACTCTGCGTGGTGAAAGGAAAACGCCTAAGACGTGTTTCAGTGCACTGCAAGACCTATCTTGCTTGTTCTTCGTCATGCAATATGCACGCAATAACTGACCTCTGCGTGGTGAAAGAAAAACCCCTGACATGTTTCAGTGCATTGCATGACCTATCTGACTTGTTTCTCGTCATGCAATATGCACGCAATAACTAAAATCTGCGCAGTGAAAGGAAAACGCCTAAGATGTGTTTCAGTGCATTGCATGACCTGACTTGTTCCTCGTCATGCAATCTGCACGCAATAACTAACCTCTGCGTGGGTAAAGGAAAACGCCTAAGACGTGTTTCAGTGCATTGCATGACCTATCTGACTTGTTCCTCGTTATGCGATATGCATGCAAGATCTAAACTCTGCGTGGTGAAAGGAAAACGCCTGAGACGTGTTTCAGTGCATTGCATGATCTAGCTGACTTGTTCCTCGTCATGCAATATGCACACAATAACTAACCTCTGCGTGGTTATAGGAAAAGCCTAAGACATGTTTTAGTGCATTGCATGACCTATCTGACTTGATCCTCGTCATGCAATATGCACGCAATAACTAACCTTTGCATGCATGCATGACCTATCTGGCTTGTTCTTCGTTATGCAATATGCATGCAAAAACCTCTGCTTGGTGAAAGGAAAACGCCTAAGATGTGTTTCAGTGCATTGCATGACTTGACTTGTTCCTCGTCATGCAATAACTCTCCTCTGCGAGGTGAAAGGAAAAGGCCTAAGACGTGTTTTAGTGCATTGCAAGATCTATCTGACTTATTCATCGTTATGCAATATGCATGCAAGAACTAAACTCTGCACGGTGAAAAGATAACTTCTAAGACGTGTTTAGGTGTTAGGCACGCCTAAGACGTGCATTGCATGACCTATCTGGCTTGTACTTATCATACAATATGCACGCAATAACTAACCTCTGCGTGGTGAAAGGAAAACGCCTAAGACGTGTTTCAGTGCCTTGCATGACCTATCTGACTTGTTCCTCGTTATGCAATATGCATGCAATAACCTCTGCGTTGTGAAAGGAAAACGCCTAAGACGTGTAGTGCATAGCATTATCTATCTGAATTGTTCCTCGTTATGCAATATACGTGCAAGAACTAAACTCTGCGCGGTGAAAGGAAAACGCCTAAGATGTGTTTCAGTGCATTGCATGACCTGACTTGTTCCTCGTCATGCAATATGCACGCAATAACTTTCCTCTGCGCGGTGAAAGGAAAACGCCTAAGACGTGTTTCAGTGCATTGCATGATCTATCTGAATTGTTCCTCGTTATGCAATATGCACTCAATAACTAACCTCTGCACGGTGAAAGAAAAACGCCTAAGACGTGTTTAAGTGCATTGCATGACCTATCTGACTTATTCATCATTGTGCAATATGCATGCAAGAACTGAACTCTGCAGGGTGAAAGAATAACGCCTAAGACGTGTTTCAGTGCATTGCATGACCTATCTGGCTTGTTCTTCGTCATGCAATATGCAGGCAATAACTAACCACTGCGTGGTAAAAAGGAAAACACCTAAGACGTGTTTCAGTGCATTGCATGACCTATCTGATTTGTTCCTCGTCATGCAATATGCACGCAATAACTAACCTCTGCGTGGTGAAAGGAAAACGCCTAAGACGTATTTCAGTGCATTGCATGACCTATTTGACTTTTTCCTCGTCATGCAATATGCAAGCAATAACTCTCCTCTGCGAGGTGAAAGGAAAACGCCTAAGACGTGTTTCAGTGCATTGCATGACCTATCTGACTTGTTCCTCGTTATGCAATATGCATGCAAGAACTAAACTCTGCGAGGTGAAAGGATAACGCCTAAGACGTATTTCAGTGCATTGCATGACCTATCTGATTGTTCCTCGTCATGCAACATGCACGCAATAACTAACCTCTGCGCGGTGAAGGAAAACGCCTAAGAAGTGTTTCAGTGCATTGCATGACCTATCTGACTTGTTCCTCGTTATGCAATATGCATGCAAGAATTAAACTCTGCGTGGTGAAAGGAAAACGCCTAAGACGTGTTTCAGTGCATTGCAAGACCTATCTTGCTTGTTCTTCGTCATGCAATATGCACGCAATAACTAACCTCTGCGTGGTGAAAGGAAATCCCCTGACATGTTTCAGTGCATTGCATGACCTGACTTGTTCCTCGTCATGCAATATGCACGCAATAACTAACCTCTGCGTGGGTAAAGGAAAACGCCTAAGACGTGTTTCAGTGCATTGCATGACCTATCTGACTTGTTCCTCGTTATGCAATATGCATGCAAGAACTAAACTCTGCGTGGTGAAAGGAAAACGCCTGAGACGTGTTTCAGTGCATTGCATGATCTAGCTGACTTGTTCCTCGTCATGCAATATGCACACAATAACTAACCTCTGCGTGGTTATAGGAAAAGCCTAAGACATGTTTTAGTGCATTGCATGACCTATCTGACTTGATCGTCGTCATGCAATATGCATGCAAAAACCTCTGCTTGGTGAAAGGAAAACGCCTAAGATGTGTTTCAGTGAATTGCATGACTTGACTTGTTCCTCGTCATGCAATAACTCTCCTCTGCGAGGTGAAAGGAAAAGGCCTAAGACGTGTTTTAGTGCATTGCAAGATCTATCTGACTTATTCATCGTTATGCAATATGCATGCAAGAACTAAACTCTGCACGGTGAAAGGATAACTTCTAAGACGTGTTTAGGTGTTAGGCACGCCTAAGACGTGCATTGCATGACCTATCTGGCTTGTTCTTATCATACAATATGCACGCAATAACTAACCTCTGCGTGGTGAAAGGAAAACGCCTAAGACGTGTTTCAGTGCCTTACATGACCTATCTGACTTTTTCCTCGTTATGCAATATGCATGCAATAACCTCTGCGTGGTGAAAGGAAAACGCCTAAGATGTGTTTCAGTGCATTGCATGACCTATCAGACGTGTTCCTCGTTATGCAATATGCATGCAATAACCTCTGTGTGGTGAAAGGAAAACGCCTAAGACGTGTTACAGTGCATTGCATGACCTATCTGACTTGTTCCTCGTTATGCAATATGCATGCAATAACCTCTGCGTGGTGAAAGGAAAACGCCTAAGACGTGTTTCAGTGCATTGCATGACCTATCTGACTTGTTTCTCGTTGCAATGAAAATATATAATGTGATTTTGCATGCATTTTTATTTTACAAACTAATTTATTTGTGCACAGACGAGAAAACATCACATGCGATGTCACTTTACACTGCATGGTATAGCTATTGAGCTCATTTCTGGTAAAAGGGTCCTCAAAAGTTTTTAAACAATATAAGTTTATAGACACATTTTGATGATATATAAGCTATACAAAGGTTCCTATTTGACCTACTGAACATAGATCTGGCCCACAAGTACTAGATCTTAAACTTTCTAAACATACTCATTGACTCCTTTTGGTGTTACTGAAGCCATACAAGAGTCCTTATTTTACCTAATGAACATATTAGCCACATGGATTGTTTAGATCTGACCCATTGAACTCATTTCTGGTCAAAGGGTACTTGATCGTTAGGTTACTATACATTGATTTTTACTACTTGTGATGTTTTATGAGCAGGAAGATATTTGACTGATATTTGACTGAACATATATCTCTCCCACGAGTACCTGATATTGAACTTTCTATACATACTAAATAGACTACTTCTTATGCTTTCTAGAACTAGAGGTTTCTATTTGACCCACAAACATAGTCCTGGCCCACGAGTACTAGGTCTCGAACTTTCTATAAATTCTCAATGACTATTTTTGATGCTTCTTAAGCCATATAGAATGTCCACATCTTATGTATTTAACTCATTTCTGGTCAAAGGGTCCTCAAATGTTTTTAAACAAGAAAAACTATGAGACTCCTTCTGATATTACATGAGCTATAGATAGGTTCCTTTTTGACCTACTGAACATAGTTGTGGCACACGAGTACTTGATCTTGAATGGTCTAAACATACACATTAACTCCTTTTGATATCACTGAAGCCATACAAGAGTCCTTATTTTAACTACCTTTTGCTGATACATGATCAAAATCAAAAATTGATTTTTTTCAGAAATCAATTGCCAAAAACTTTATAAAAACTCTATAGTAACCGTTTGTGGACATTACCAATCACCTAGAAACACCATAGGAACCACACAGACTACCATAGTAACCACCTAAAACACCCTAGCAACCACCCAGAACACCCTAGCAACCACCTAGCAACACCCTAGCAACCACACAGACTACCCTAACAACCGCCTAGCAACCATCCAGAACACTGTAGCAACCACCGGGAACACCCTAGCAACCGGGTGGTGAGATTTGCCAGTGCAAGCACCACTTCACATTTTCTTCTGGAAATGTGCCATAAATATGTTCCTGGAGGTCAAAAATTGACCTTGTCCTTCTTACAACATCAGAAGGAGTCTATAAGTTTATATTGTTATGGTAAAAGGGTCCTCAAAAGATTTCAAACAATATAAACATGAAATGTAATAAAATAATCGAATAGTTAAGAGCTAAATCATGCCAAAAACATTATAGAAACTCTATAGTAACTATAAGTGAACACTACCAACCACCTGGTAACGACCCAGCAATGACCCAGAATACCATAGGAATGACCAAGAATACCATAGTAACCACCTAAAACACCCTAGCAACACCCTAGCAACCACCCAGAACACCCTAGCAGCAAACAAGAACACCCCAGCAACCAACTAGCAACACCCTAACAACCATCGAGAACAAACTGGCAACCGCATAGCAACACCCTAGCAACATTAGCACCTTGGCAACCACCCAGAACACCCTAGCAGCAAACAAGAACACCCCAGCAACCACCTAGCAACACCCTAACAACCATCGAGAACAACCTGGCAACCGCATAGCAACACCCTAGCAACATTAGCACCTTGGCAACCACCCAGAATACCCTAGCAACTGCATACAAACACCACAGCAACCACCCAGAATACCCTAATAAACGCCTAGAAACCACCAACAACACCATAGCAACCACCCAGAAAACCCTAGCAACCGGGTGGTGAGATTTGCCACTTCAGGCTCCACTTCACATTTACTTCTGGAAATGTGCATTAAATGTGCTCCTGGTGCTCAAAAAATGACCCATGTATATGTAATATAATCAGAAAGAGTCTAAAAGTTTATATTGTTTTAAACTTTTTGAGGAACCTTTGACCAGAAATGAGTTCATTGACATCATGAGAAGTAAATCCATCGGTATATGAACCCACAGATCAAGTACCCGTGGGACATAAATGTGTTCTTGGAGGTCAAAAATTGACCTATGTATATCTTATATAACATCAGAAGGAGGTCAAATATTTGTCTGGCTGAAATGACATCATGAGAAGTAAATCCATCGGTATATGAACCCAAAGATCAAATACCCATGGGCCATAAATGTGTTTCTGGAGGTCAAAAATTGACCTATGTATAAATATGTATATGCATTTGTTTAAAAACTTTTGAGGAACCTTTGACCAGAAATGAGTTTAATAGGTCAGATATGGACTTCTCTATGGCTTAGGAAGCATCTGTTGGAGTCTATGAGTATATATGGAAAGTTCAAGATCAAGTACTTTTGGGCCAGAAATATGTTCAGTAGGTCAAATATCTTTCTGTCTGAAATGACATCATTAGAAGTAAAGCTCTCGGTATATTAGCCCAAAGATCAAATACCCGTATGCCATAAATGTGTTTCTGGAGGTCAAAAATTGACTTATGTATAGCTAATTTAACATCAGGAGTCTATAAGTTTATATTGTTTAAAACCTTTTGAGGAACCTTTGACCATAAATGATTTCAATGGTTTCAGATATGGACTTCTCTATGGCTTAGGAAGCATCGACTGCAGTCTCTGAGTATGTATGGAAAGTTCAAGATCAAGTTCTTTTGGGCCATAAACATGTTCAGTAGGTCAAATATTTGTCTGGCTGAAATGACATTATGAGAAGTAAATCTCTCGGTATATTAACCCAAATATCAAGCATCCGTGGGCCTTGAAAAGTGTTCCTGGAGGTCAAAAATTGACCTATGTAATATAACATCAGAATGTTATATTACATAGTCTATGAGTACGTATGGAAGGTTCAAGATCAAGTACTTTTTGGCCAGAAAAATGTTCTTTACGTAAAATATTTTTCTGGCTGAAATGACATCATGAGAAGTAAATCTCCAACCCACCAAAACACCTTAGCAATCACCTAGCAACACCCTAGCAACCACCGAGAACACCCTAGCAACAAACCAGAACACCCCAGCAACCATATGGCAACAACCCTAGCAACCACCAGGAACACCCCAGCAACCGCCTAGCAACAACCTAGCAACCACCCGGAACACCATAGCAAACACCCACAATACCCTAAAAACGCCTAGCAACCACCCAGAACACCGTAGCAAACTCCCAGAACACCTGAGCAACCGGGTGGTGAGATTTGCAGCTTCAAGCTCCCCTTCACGTTTTCTTCTGGAAATGTGCCACAATGCGTTCCTGGAGGTCAAACATTGACCTATGTATATCTAATATAACATCAGAAGGAGTCAAAAAGTTTATATTGTTTTAAATTTTTTGAGGAACCTTTGACCAGAAATGAGTTCAATAGGTCAGATATGGACATCTATATGGCTTAGGAAGCATCTGATGGAGAATATGAGTATGAATGGAAAGTACAAGATCAAGCACTTTTGGGCCAAAAATATGTTCAGTAGGTCAAATATCTTTCTGGCTGAAATGACATCATGAGAAGTAAAGCTCTCGGTATATTAACCCAAAGATCAAATACCCGTGGGCCATAAATGTGTTTCTGGAGGTCAAAAATTGACCTATGTATAGCTAATGTAACATCAGGAGTCTATAAGTTTATATTGTTTAAAACCTTTGAAGAAGCTTTGATCAGAAATGAGTTCAATAGCTCAGATATGGACATCTCTATGGCTTAGGAAGGATCTGTTGGAGTCTATGAGTATGAATGGAAAATACAAGATCAAGTACTTTTGGGCCAGAAATATGTTCAGTAGGTCAAATATCTTTCTGGCTGAAATGACAACATGAGAAGTAAAGCTCTCGGTATATTAACCCAAATATCAAATACCCGTACGCCATGAATGTGTTTCTGGAGGTCAAAAATTGACCTATGTATAGCTAATGTAACATCAGGAGTCAATAAGTTTATATTGTTTAAAACCTTTTGAGGAACCTTTGACCAGAAATGATTTCAATAGCTCATATATGAACTTCTCTATGGCTTAGGAAGGATCTAATGGAGTCTATGAGTATGATTGGAAAATACAAGATCAAGTACTTTTGGGCCAGAAATATGTTCAGTAGGTCAAATATCTTTCTGGCTGAAATTACATCATGAAAAGTAAAGCTCTCGGTATATTAACCCAAAGATCAAATACCCGTATGCCATGAATGTGTTTCTGGAGGTCAAAAACTGTCCAATGTCTAACTAATGTAACATCAGGAGTCTATAAGTTTATATTGTTTAAAACCTTTTGAGGAACCTTTGACCAGAAATGATTTCAATAGTTTAGATATGGACTTCTCTTTGGCTTAGGAAGCATCGACTGGAGTCTATGAGCATGTATGGAAAGTTCAAGATCAAGTACTTTTGGGCCAGAAAAATGTTCTTTACGTAAAATATTTTTTCTGGCTGAAATGACATCATGAGAAGTAAGTCTCCATCCCACCACAACACCCTAGCAACCACCTAGCAACAACCTAGCAACCACCGAGAACACCCTAGCAACAAACCAGAACACCCCAGCAACCATTTGGCAACACCCTAGCAACCACCAGGAACACCCCAGCAACCGCCTAGCAACACCCTAGCAACCACCTGGAACACCACAGAAATCACACAGAATACCCTAAAAAACGACTAGCAACCACCCAGAACACCGTAGCAACCTCCCAGAACACTCTAGCAACCGGGTGGTGAGATTTGCCGCTTCAAGATCCACTTCACGTTTTCTTCTGGATATGTGCCATAAATGTGTTCTTGAAGGTCAAAAATTTACCTTTGTATGTCTAATATAACATCAGAAGGAGTCAAAAAGTTTATATTGTTTTTAACTTTGTGAGGAACCTTTGACCAGAAATGAGTTCAAAAGCTCAGATATGGACTTCTCTATGGCTTAGGAAGCATCTGTTGGAGTCTATGAGTATGAATGGAAAGTACAAGATCAAGTACTTTTGGGCCAGAAATATGTTCAGTAGGTCAAATATCTTTCTGGCTGAAATGACATCATGAGAAGTAAAGCTCTCGGTATATTAACCCAAAGATCAAATACCCGCGGGTCATAAATGTGTTTCTGGAGGTCAAAAATTGACCTATGTATAGCTGATGTAATATCAGGAGTCTATGAGTTTTTATTGTTTAAAAGCTTTTGAAGCACCTTTCGACCAGAAATGAGTTCAATAGGTCAGATATGGACTTCTCTATGGCTTAGGAAGCATCTGTTGGAGTCTATGAGTATGAATGGAAAGTACAAGATCAAGTACTTTTGGGCCAGAAATATGTTCAGTAGGTCAAATATCTTTCTGGCTGAAATGACATCATGAGAAGTAAAGCTCTCGGTATATTAACCCAAAGATCAAATACCCGCGGGCCATAAATGTGTTTCTGGAGGTCAAAAATTGACCTATGTATAGCTAATGTAATATCAGGAGTCTATGAGTTTTTACTGTTTAAAAGCTTTTGAAGAACCTTTCGACCAGAAATGAGTTCAATAGGTCAGATATGGACTTTTCCATGGCTTAGGAAGCATCTCTTGGAGTCTGTGAGTATGTATGGAAAGTTCAAGATCAAGTACTTTTGGGCCAGAAATATCTTCAGTAGGTCAAATATATGTCTGGCTGAAATGTGTGTTTCATTGCAATGCTTAAATTTTGTAACTTGTTCTTCTTTGCATTGAAAAGAAAAGATAAAACACAAGTGCTTTCCCATTCATTTCCATTCTAAAACTAATTAATTTGTGTTTTGACGAGAAAACATTACAAAAGTGATCGATTTACAATGCATACACGAACTTGTTCCTTTGTGAAACGAAGAGATTTGCAATTCATGTGCTTTAGGATTGCATTGTACATGCATGCAATAACTAATCTCTGTGCAATTAAAAGAAAACACCTAAGATGTGTTTCGATGCATTTGCATGACCTATCTGACTTGTTCCTCGTTATGCCTATCCAGACGAGAACTAACCTCTGCGCAATGAAAAGAAAACACCTAAGATGTGTTTCATTGCATTGCATGACCTATCTAGCTTTTCCTCGTTATACGGATGCACAAAAATAACTAAACTCTGACCAATGAAAAGAAAACACCATAAAATGTGTTTCATAGCAATGCATGACATATCTAACTTGTTCCTCGTTACGCATATAATCGCAATAACTGACCTCTGTGCATTGAAAAGAAAACAACTAAGATGTTTTTCAATTGCATCGCCAGACATATCTAACTTCTTCCTCATTAGGCCTGTTCACCCACAAACGAACCTCTGTGCAATGAAAAGAAAACACCTAAGATGTGTTTCATTGCATTGCATGACCTATCTAACTTTTTCGGTGAACGTGATTTCATCAACTACCACATGTTCCTGGATCAACATCATTGTTGATCCTAGATCAACTTTTCAATCAACCAAACAGATTTGAGGAACAAGTTTACAGTTTATGTCAATTTTAGGTTTAGATTTAGAACCAGAGTGAAGTACTTAAACATCAGTGTCATTCACCTTTGTACCTTCTGATAAGGGAAAAGTTATGAGTAGAGTTGGGTTTAGGGGTAGGGATTGGTTAAGGACAACATTTTTCGGACAGGAATGTTGATCCAGGACCAAGTCTGACTTGAAAAAATCATGCTGACCAACTTGTTCCAAGTTATGCATATAAACAAAAATAACTAAACTCTGAGCAATGAAAAGAAAACACCATAAGATGTGTTTCGTTGCATTGCATGATATATCTAACTTGTTTCGCGTAATGCATATGCACGCAATAACTAACCTCTGCGCGGTGAAAGGAAAACAACAAAGATGTGTTTCATTGCATTGCATGACCTATCTGACTTGTTCCTCGTCATGCAATATGCATGCAAGAACTAAACTCTGCGCGGTGAAAGGAAAACGCCTAAGACGTGTTTCAGTGCTTTGCATGACCTATCTGACTTGTTCCTCGTCATGCAATATGCACGCAATAACTAAACTCTGCGCAGTGAAAGGAAAACGCCTAAGATGTGTTTCATTGCATTGCATGACCTGACTTGTTCCTCGTCATGCAATATGCACGCAATAACTCTCCTCTGCGAGGTGAAAGGAAAAAGCCTAAGACATGTTTCAGTGCATTGCATGACCTATCTGACTTGTTCCTCGTCATGCAACATGCACGCAATAACTAACCTCTGCGCTGTGAAGGAAAAAGCCTAAGAAGTGTTTCAGTGCATTGCATGACCTGTTATGCAATATGCATGCAAGAACTAAACTCTGCGTGGTGAAAGGAAAACGCCTAAGACGTGTTTCAGTGCATTGCAAGACCTATCTTGCTTGTTCTTCGTCATGCAATATGCACGCAATAACTGACCTCTGCGTGGTGAAAGGAAAACCCCTGACATGTTTCAGTGCATTGCATGACCTATCTGACTTGTTTCTCGTCATGCAATATGCACGCAATAACTAAAATCTGCGCAGTGAAAGGAAAACGCCTAAGATGTGTTTCAGTGCATTGCATGACCTGACTTGTTCCTCGTCATGCAATCTGCACGCAATAACTAACCTCTGCTTGGGTAAAGGAAAACGCCTAAGACGTGTTTCAGTGCATTGCATGACCTATCTGACTTGTTCCTCGTTATGCGATATGCATGCAAGATCTAAACTCTGCGTGGTGAAAGGAAAACGCCTGAGACGTGTTTCAGTGCATTGCATGATCTAGCTGACTTGTTCCTCGTCATGCAATATGCACACAATAACTAACCTCTGCGTGGTTATAGGAAAAGCCTAAGACATGTTTTAGTGCATTGCATGACCTATCTGACTTGATCCTCGTCATGCAATATGCACGCAATAACTAACCTTTGCATGCATGCATGACCTATCTGGCTTGTTCTTCGTTATGCAATATGCATGCAAAAACCTCTGCGAGGTGAAAGGAAAAGGCCTAAGACGTGTTTTAGTGCATTGCAAGATCTATCTGACTTATTCATCGTTATGCAATATGCATGCAAGAACTAAACTCTGCACGGTGAAAAGATAACTTCTAAGACGTGTTTAGGTGTTAGGCACGCCTAAGACGTGCATTGCATGACCTATCTGGCTTGTACTTATCATACAATATGCACGCAATAACTAACCTCTACGTGGTGAAAGGAAAACGCCTAAGACGTGTTTCAGTGCCTTGCATGACCTATCTGACTTGTTCCTCGTTATGCAATATGCATGCAATAACCTCTGCGTTGTGAAAGGAAAACGCCTAAGACGTGTTACAGTGCATAGCATTATCTATCTGAATTGTTCCTCGTTATGCAATATACGTGCAAGAACTAAACTCTGCGCGGTGAAAGGAAAACGCCTAAGATGTGTTTCAGTGCATTGCATGACCTATCTGACTTGTTCCTCGTTATGCAATATGCATGCAATAACCTCTGCGTGGTGAAAGGAAAACGCCTAAGACGTGTTTCAGTGCATTGCATGACCTATCTGACTTGTTTCTCGTTGCAATGAAAATATATAATGTGATTTTGCATGCATTTTTATTTTACAAACTAATTTATTTGTGCACAGACGAGAAAACATCACATGCGATGTCACTTTACACTGCATGGTATAGCTATTGAGCTCATTTCTGGTAAAAGGGTCCTCAAAAGTTTTTAAACAATATAAGTTTATAGACACATTTTGATGATATATAAGCTATACAAAGGTTCCTATTTGACCTACTGAACATAGATCTGGCCCACAAGTACTAGATCTTAAACTTTCTAAACATACTCATTGACTCCTTTTGGTGTTACTGAAGCCATACAAGAGTCCTTATTTTACCTAATGAACATATTAGCCACATGGATTGTTTAGATCTGACCCATTGAACTCATTTCTGGTCAAAGGGTACTTGATCGTTAGGTTACTATACATTGATTTTTACTACTTGTGATGTTTTATGAGCAGGAAGATATTTGACTGATATTTGACTGAACATATATCTCTCCCACGAGTACCTGATATTGAACTTTCTATACATACTAAATAGACTACTTCTTATGCTTTCTAGAACTAGAGGTTTCTATTTGACCCACAAACATAGTCCTGGCCCACGAGTACTAGGTCTCGAACTTTCTATAAATTCTCAATGACTATTTTTGATGCTTCTTAAGCCATATAGAATGTCCACATCTTATGTATTTAACTCATTTCTGGTCAAAGGGTCCTCAAATGTTTTTAAACAAGAAAAACTATGAGACTCCTTCTGATATTACATGAGCTATAGATAGGTTCCTTTTTGACCTACTGAACATAGTTGTGGCACACGAGTACTTGATCTTGAATGGTCTAAACATACTCATTAACTCCTTTTGATATCACTGAAGCCATACAAGAGTCCTTATTTTAACTACCTTTTGCTGATACATGATCAAAATCAAAAATTGATTTTTTTCAGAAATCAATTGCCAAAAACTTTATAAAAACTCTATAGTAACCGTTTGTGGACATTACCAATCACCTAGAAACACCATAGGAACCACACAGACTACCATAGTAACCACCTAAAACACCCTAGCAACCACCCAGAACACCCTAGCAACCACCTAGCAACACCCTAGCAACCACACAGAATACTCTAACAACCGCCTAGCAACCATCCAGAACACTGTAGCAACCACCGGGAACACCCTAGCAACCGGGTGGTGAGATTTGCCAGTGCAAGCACCACTTCACATTTTCTTCTGGAAATGTGCCATAAATATGTTCCTGGAGGTCAAAAATTGACCTTGTCCTTCTTACAACATCAGAAGGAGTCTATAAGTTTATATTGTTATGGTAAAAGGGTCCTCAAAAGATTTCAAACAATATAAACATGAAATGTAATAAAATAATCGAATAGTTAAGAGCTAAATCATGCCAAAAACATTATAGAAACTCTATAGTAACTATAAGTGAACACTACCAACCACCTGGTAACGACCCAGCAATGACCCAGAATACCATAGGAATGACCAAGAATACCATAGTAACCACCTAAAACACCCTAGCAACACCCTAGCAACCACCCAGAACACCCTAGCAGCAAACAAGAACACCCCAGCAACCAACTAGCAACACCCTAACAACCATCGAGAACAAACTGGCAACCGCATAGCAACACCCTAGCAACATTAGCACCTTGGCAACCACCCAGAACACCCTAGCAGCAAACAAGAACACCCCAGCAACCACCTAGCAACACCCTAACAACCATCGAGAACAACCTGGCAACCGCATAGCAACACCCTAGCAACATTAGCACCTTGGCAACCACCCAGAATACCCTAGCAACTGCATACAAACACCATAGCAACCACCCAGAATACCCTAATAAACGCCTAGAAACCACCAACAACACCATAGCAACCACCCAGAAAACCCTAGCAACCGGGTGGTGAGATTTGCCACTTCAGGCTCCACTTCACATTTACTTCTGGAAATGTGCATTAAATGTGCTCCTGGTGCTCAAAAAATGACCCATGTATATGTAATATAATCAGAAAGAGTCTAAAAGTTTATATTGTTTTAAACTTTTTGAGGAACCTTTGACCAGAAATGAGTTCATTGACATCATGAGAAGTAAATCCATCGGTATATGAACCCACAGATCAAGTACCCGTGGGACATAAATGTGTTCTTGGAGGTCAAAAATTGACCTATGTATATCTTATATAACATCAGAAGGAGGTCAAATATTTGTCTGGCTGAAATGACATCATGAGAAGTAAATCCATCGGTATATGAACCCAAAGATCAAATACCCATGGGCCATAAATGTGTTTCTGGAGGTCAAAAATTGACCTATGTATAAATATGTATATGCATTTGTTTAAAAACTTTTGAGGAACCTTTGACCAGAAATGAGTTTAATAGGTCAGATATGGACTTCTCTATGGCTTAGGAAGCATCTGTTGGAGTCTATGAGTATATATGGAAAGTTCAAGATCAAGTACTTTTGGGCCAGAAATATGTTCAGTAGGTCAAATATCTTTCTGTCTGAAATGACATCATTAGAAGTAAAGCTCTCGGTATATTAGCCCAAAGATCAAATACCCGTATGCCATAAATGTGTTTCTGGAGGTCAAAAATTGACTTATGTATAGCTAATTTAACATCAGGAGTCTATAAGTTTATATTGTTTAAAACCTTTTGAGGAACCTTTGACCATAAATGATTTCAATGGTTTCAGATATGGACTTCTCTATGGCTTAGGAAGCATCGACTGCAGTCTCTGAGTATGTATGGAAAGTTCAAGATCAAGTTCTTTTGGGCCATAAACATGTTCAGTAGGTCAAATATTTGTCTGGCTGAAATGACATTATGAGAAGTAAATCTCTCGGTATATTAACCCAAATATCAAGCATCCGTGGGCCTTGAAAAGTGTTCCTGGAGGTCAAAAATTGACCTATGTAATATAACATCAGAATGTTATATTACATAGTCTATGAGTACGTATGGAAGGTTCAAGATCAAGTACTTTTTGGCCAGAAAAATGTTCTTTACGTAAAATATTTTTCTGGCTGAAATGACATCATGAGAAGTAAATCTCCAACCCACCAAAACACCTTAGCAATCACCTAGCAACACCCTAGCAACCACCGAGAACACCCTAGCAACAAACCAGAACACCCCAGCAACCATATGGCAACAACCCTAGCAACCACCAGGAACACCCCAGCAACCGCCTAGCAACAACCTAGCAACCACCCGGAACACCATAGCAAACACCCACAATACCCTAAAAACGCCTAGCAACCACCCAGAACACCGTAGCAAACTCCCAGAACACCTGAGCAACCGGGTGGTGAGATTTGCAGCTTCAAGCTCCCCTTCACGTTTTCTTCTGGAAATGTGCCACAATGCGTTCCTGGAGGTCAAACATTGACCTATGTATATCTAATATAACATCAGAAGGAGTCAAAAAGTTTATATTGTTTTAAATTTTTTGAGGAACCTTTGACCAGAAATGAGTTCAATAGGTCAGATATGGACATCTATATGGCTTAGGAAGCATCTGATGGAGAATATGAGTATGAATGGAAAGTACAAGATCAAGCACTTTTGGGCCAAAAATATGTTCAGTAGGTCAAATATCTTTCTGGCTGAAATGACATCATGAGAAGTAAAGCTCTCGGTATATTAACCCAAAGATCAAATACCCGTGGGCCATAAATGTGTTTCTGGAGGTCAAAAATTGACCTATGTATAGCTAATGTAACATCAGGAGTCTATAAGTTTATATTGTTTAAAACCTTTGAAGAAGCTTTGATCAGAAATGAGTTCAATAGCTCAGATATGGACATCTCTATGGCTTAGGAAGGATCTGTTGGAGTCTATGAGTATGAATGGAAAATACAAGATCAAGTACTTTTGGGCCAGAAATATGTTCAGTAGGTCAAATATCTTTCTGGCTGAAATGACAACATGAGAAGTAAAGCTCTCGGTATATTAACCCAAAGATCAAATACCTGTATGCCATGAATGTGTTTCTGGAGGTCAAAAATTGACCTATGTATAGCTAATGTAACATCAGGAGTCTATAAGTTTATATTGTTTAAAACCTTTTGAGGAACCTTTGACCAGAAATGATTTCAATAGCTCATATATGAACTTCTTTATGGCTTAGGAAGGATCTATTGGAGTCTATGAGTATGATTGAAAATACAAGATCAAGTACTTTTGGGCCAGAAATATGTTCAGTAGGTCAAATATCTTTCTGGCTGAAATTACATCATGAAAAGTAAAGCTCTCGGTATATTAACCCAAATATCAAATACCCGTACGCCATGAATGTGTTTCTGGAGGTCAAAAATTGACCTATGTATAGCTAATGTAACATCAGGAGTCAATAAGTTTATATTGTTTAAAACCTTTTGAGGAACCTTTGACCAGAAATGATTTCAATAGCTCATATATGAACTTCTCTATGGCTTAGGAAGGATCTAATGGAGTCTATGAGTATGATTGGAAAATACAAGATCAAGTACTTTTGGGCCAGAAATATGTTCAGTAGGTCAAATATCTTTCTGGCTGAAATTACATCATGAAAAGTAAAGCTCTCGGTATATTAACCCAAAGATCAAATACCCGTATGCCATGAATGTGTTTCTGGAGGTCAAAAACTGTCCAATGTCTAACTAATGTAACATCAGGAGTCTATAAGTTTATATTGTTTAAAACCTTTTGAGGAACCTTTGACCAGAAATGATTTCAATAGTTTAGATATGGACTTCTCTTTGGCTTAGGAAGCATCGACTGGAGTCTATGAGCATGTATGGAAAGTTCAAGATCAAGTACTTTTGGGCCAGAAAAATGTTCTTTACGTAAAATATTTTTTCTGGCTGAAATGACATCATGAGAAGTAAGTCTCCATCCCACCACAACACCCTAGCAACCACCTAGCAACAACCTAGCAACCACCGAGAACACCCTAGCAACAAACCAGAACACCCCAGCAACCATTTGGCAACACCCTAGCAACCACCAGGAACACCCCAGCAACCGCCTAGCAACACCCTAGCAACCACCTGGAACACCACAGAAATCACACAGAATACCCTAAAAAACGACTAGCAACCACCCAGAACACCGTAGCAACCTCCCAGAACACTCTAGCAACCGGGTGGTGAGATTTGCCGCTTCAAGATCCACTTCACGTTTTCTTCTGGAAATGTGCCATAAATGTGTTCTTGAAGGTCAAAAATTTACCTTTGTATGTCTAATATAACATCAGAAGGAGTCAAAAAGTTTATATTGTTTTTAACTTTGTGAGGAACCTTTGACCAGAAATGAGTTCAAAAGCTCAGATATGGACTTCTCTATGGCTTAGGAAGCATCTGTTGGAGTCTATGAGTATGAATGGAAAGTACAAGATCAAGTACTTTTGGGCCAGAAATATGTTCAGTAGGTCAAATATCTTTCTGGCTGAAATGACATCATGAGAAGTAAAGCTCTCGGTATATTAACCCAAAGATCAAATACCCGCGGGTCATAAATGTGTTTCTGGAGGTCAAAAATTGACCTATGTATAGCTGATGTAATATCAGGAGTCTATGAGTTTTTATTGTTTAAAAGCTTTTGAAGCACCTTTCGACCAGAAATGAGTTCAATAGGTCAGATATGGACTTCTCTATGGCTTAGGAAGCATCTGTTGGAGTCTATGAGTATGAATGGAAAGTACAAGATCAAGTACTTTTGGGCCAGAAATATGTTCAGTAGGTCAAATATCTTTCTGGCTGAAATGACATCATGAGAAGTAAAGCTCTCGGTATATTAACCCAAAGATCAAATACCCGCGGGCCATAAATGTGTTTCTGGAGGTCAAAAATTGACCTATGTATAGCTAATGTAATATCAGGAGTCTATGAGTTTTTACTGTTTAAAAGCTTTTGAAGAACCTTTCGACCAGAAATGAGTTCAATAGGTCAGATATGGACTTTTCCATGGCTTAGGAAGCATCTCTTGGAGTCTGTGAGTATGTATGGAAAGTTCAAGATCAAGTACTTTTGGGCCAGAAATATCTTCAGTAGGTCAAATATATGTCTGGCTGAAATGTGTGTTTCATTGCAATGCTTAAATTTTGTAACTTGTTCTTCTTTGCATTGAAAAGAAAAGATAAAACACAAGTGCTTTCCCATTCATTTCCATTCTAAAACTAATTAATTTGTGTTTTGACGAGAAAACATTACAAAAGTGATCGATTTACAATGCATACACGAACTTGTTCCTTTGTGAAACGAAGAGATTTGCAATTCATGTGCTTTAGGATTGCATTGTACATGCATGCAATAACTAATCTCTGTGCAATTAAAAGAAAACACCTAAGATGTGTTTCGATGCATTTGCATGACCTATCTGACTTGTTCCTCGTTATGCCTATCCAGACGAGAACTAACCTCTGCGCAATGAAAAGAAAACACCTAAGATGTGTTTCATTGCATTGCATGACCTATCTAGCTTTTCCTCGTTATACGGATGCACAAAAATAACTAAACTCTGACCAATGAAAAGAAAACACCATAAAATGTGTTTCATAGCAATGCATGACATATCTAACTTGTTCCTCGTTACGCATATAATCGCAATAACTGACCTCTGTGCATTGAAAAGAAAACAACTAAGATGTTTTTCAATTGCATCGCCAGACATATCTAACTTCTTCCTCATTAGGCCTGTTCACCCACAAACGAACCTCTGTGCAATGAAAAGAAAACACCTAAGATGTGTTTCATTGCATTGCATGACCTATCTAACTTTTTCGGTGAACGTGATTTCATCAACTACCACATGTTCCTGGATCAACATCATTGTTGATCCTAGATCAACTTTTCAATCAACCAAACAGATTTGAGGAACAAGTTTACAGTTTATGTCAATTTTAGGTTTAGATTTAGAACCAGAGTGAAGTACTTAAACATCAGTGTCATTCACCTTTGTACCTTCTGATAAGGGAAAAGTTATGAGTAGAGTTGGGTTTAGGGGTAGGGATTGGTTAAGGACAACATTTTTGGGACAGGAATGTTGATCCAGGACCAAGTCTGACTTGAAAAAATCATGCTGACCAACTTGTTCCAAGTTATGCATATAAACAAAAATAACTAAACTCTGAGCAATGAAAAGAAAACACCATAAGATGTGTTTCGTTGCATTGCATGATATATCTAACTTGTTTCGCGTAATGCATATGCACGCAATAACTAACCTCTGCGCGGTGAAAGGAAAACAACAAAGATGTGTTTCATTGCATTGCATGACCTATCTGACTTGTTCCTCGTCATGCAATATGCATGCAAGAACTAAACTCTGCGCGGTGAAAGGAAAACGCCTAAGACGTGTTTCAGTGCTTTGCATGACCTATCTGACTTGTTCCTCGTCATGCAATATGCACGCAATAACTAAACTCTGCGCAGTGAAAGGAAAACGCCTAAGATGTGTTTCATTGCATTGCATGACCTGACTTGTTCCTCGTCATGCAATATGCACGCAATAACTCTCCTCTGCGAGGTGAAAGGAAAAAGCCTAAGACATGTTTCAGTGCATTGCATGACCTATCTGACTTGTTCCTCGTCATGCAACATGCACGCAATAACTAACCTCTGCGCTGTGAAGGAAAAAGCCTAAGAAGTGTTTCAGTGCATTGCATGACCTGTTATGCAATATGCATGCAAGAACTAAACTCTGCGTGGTGAAAGGAAAACGCCTAAGACGTGTTTCAGTGCATTGCAAGACCTATCTTGCTTGTTCTTCGTCATGCAATATGCACGCAATAACTGACCTCTGCGTGGTGAAAGGAAAACCCCTGACATGTTTCAGTGCATTGCATGACCTATCTGACTTGTTTCTCGTCATGCAATATGCACGCAATAACTAAAATCTGCGCAGTGAAAGGAAAACGCCTAAGATGTGTTTCAGTGCATTGCATGACCTGACTTGTTCCTCGTCATGCAATCTGCACGCAATAACTAACCTCTGCTTGGGTAAAGGAAAACGCCTAAGACGTGTTTCAGTGCATTGCATGACCTATCTGACTTGTTCCTCGTTATGCGATATGCATGCAAGATCTAAACTCTGCGTGGTGAAAGGAAAACGCCTGAGACGTGTTTCAGTGCATTGCATGATCTAGCTGACTTGTTCCTCGTCATGCAATATGCACACAATAACTAACCTCTGCGTGGTTATAGGAAAAGCCTAAGACATGTTTTAGTGCATTGCATGACCTATCTGACTTGATCCTCGTCATGCAATATGCACGCAATAACTAACCTTTGCATGCATGCATGACCTATCTGGCTTGTTCTTCGTTATGCAATATGCATGCAAAAACCTCTGCGAGGTGAAAGGAAAAGGCCTAAGACGTGTTTTAGTGCATTGCAAGATCTATCTGACTTATTCATCGTTATGCAATATGCATGCAAGAACTAAACTCTGCACGGTGAAAAGATAACTTCTAAGACGTGTTTAGGTGTTAGGCACGCCTAAGACGTGCATTGCATGACCTATCTGGCTTGTACTTATCATACAATATGCACGCAATAACTAACCTCTGCGTGGTGAAAGGAAAACGCCTAAGACGTGTTTCAGTGCCTTGCATGACCTATCTGACTTGTTCCTCGTTATGCAATATGCATGCAATAACCTCTGCGTTGTGAAAGGAAAACGCCTAAGACGTGTTACAGTGCATAGCATTATCTATCTGAATTGTTCCTCGTTATGCAATATACGTGCAAGAACTAAACTCTGCGCGGTGAAAGGAAAACGCCTAAGATGTGTTTCAGTGCATTGCATGACCTGACTTGTTCCTCGTCATGCAATATGCACGCAATAACTTTCCTCTGCGCGGTGAAAGGAAAACGCCTAAGACGTGTTTCAGTGCATTGCATGATCTATCTGAATTGTTCCTCGTTATGCAATATGCACTCAATAACTAACCTCTGCACGGTGAAAGAAAAACGCCTAAGACGTGTTTAAGTGCATTGCATGACCTATCTGACTTATTCATCATTGTGCAATATGCATGCAAGAACTGAACTCTGCAGGGTGAAAGAATAACGCCTAAGACGTGTTTCAGTGCATTGCATGACCTATCTGGCTTGTTCTTCGTCATGCAATATGCAGGCAATAACTAACCACTGCGTGGTAAAAAGGAAAACACCTAAGACGTGTTTCAGTGCATTGCATGACCTATCTGATTTGTTCCTCGTCATGCAATATGCACGCAATAACTAACCTCTACGTGGTGAAAGGAAAACGCCTAAGACGTATTTCAGTGCATTGCATGACCTATTTGACTTTTTCCTCGTCATGCAATATGCAAGCAATAACTCTCCTCTGCGAGGTGAAAGGAAAACGCCTAAGACGTGTTTCAGTGCATTGCATGACCTATCTGACTTGTTCCTCGTTATGCAACATGCACGCAATAACTAACCTCTGCGCGGTGAAGGAAAACGCCTAAGAAGTGTTTCAGTGCATTGCATGACATATCTGACTTGTTCCTCGTTATGCAATATGCATGCAAGAATTAAACTCTGCGTGGTGAAAGGAAAACGCCTAAGACGTGTTTCAGTGCATTGCAAGACCTATCTTGCTTGTTCTTCGTCATGCAATATGCACGCAATAACTAACCTCTGCGTGGGTAAAGGAAAACGCCTAAGACGTGTTTCAGTGCATTGCATGACCTATCTGACTTGTTCCTCGTTATGCAATATGCATGCAAGAAATAAACTCTGCGTGGTGAAAGGAAAACGCCTGAGACGTGTTTCAGTGCATTGCATGATCTAGCTGACTTGTTCCTCGTCATGCAATATGCACACAATAACTAACCTCTGCGTGGTTATAGGAAAAGCCTAAGACATGTTTTAGTGCATTGCATGACCTATCTGACTTGATCGTCGTCATGCAATATGCATGCAAAAACCTCTGCTTGGTGAAAGGAAAACGCCTAAGATGTGTTTCAGTGAATTGCATGACTTGACTTGTTCCTCGTCATGCAATAACTCTCCTCTGCGAGGTGAAAGGAAAAGGCCTAAGACGTGTTTTAGTGCATTGCAAGATCTATCTGACTTATTCATCGTTATGCAATATGCATGCAAGAACTAAACGCTGCACGGTGAAAGGATAACTTCTAAGACGTGTTTAGGTGTTAGGCACGCCTAAGACGTGCATTGCATGACCTATCTGGCTTGTTCTTATCATACAATATGCACGCAATAACTAACCTCTGCGTGGTGAAAGGAAAACGCCTAAGACGTGTTTCAGTGCCTTACATGACCTATCTGACTTTTTCCTCGTTATGCAATATGCATGCAATAACCTCTGCGTGGTGAAAGGAAAACGCCTAAGATGTGTTTCAGTGCATTGCATGACCTATCAGACGTGTTCCTCGTTATGCAATATGCATGCAATAACCTCTGCGTGGTGAAAGGAAAACGCCTAAGACGTGTTACAGTGCATAGCATTATCTATCTGAATTGTTCCTCGTTATGCAATATACGAGCAAGAACTAAACTCTGCGCGGTGAAAGGAAAACGCCTAAGATGTTTTTCAGAGCATTGCATGACCTGACTTGTTCCTCGTCATGCAATATGCACGCAATAACTTTCCTCTGCGCGGTGAAAGGAAAACGCCTAAGACGTGTTTAAGTGCATTGCATGACCTATCTGACTTATTCATCATTGTGCAATATGCATGCAAGAACTAAACTCTGCAGGGTGAAAGAATAACGCCTAAGACGTGTTTCAGTGCATTGCATGACCTATCTGGCTTGTTCTTCGTCATGCAATATGCTGGCAATAACTAACCACTGCGTGGTAAAAAGGAAAACACCTAAGACGTGTTTCAGTGCATTGCATGACCTATCTGATTTGTTCCTCGTCATGCAATATGCACGCAATAACTAACCTCTGCGTGGTGAAAGGAAAACGCCTAAGACGTATTTCAGTGCATTGCATGACCTATTTGACTTTTTCCTCGTCATGCAATATGCACGCAATAACTCTCCTCTGCGAGGTGAAAGGAAAACGCCTAAGACGTGTTTCAGTGCATTGCATGACCTATCTGACTTGTTCCTCGTTATGCAATATGCATGCAAGAACTAAACTCTGCGCGGTGAAAGGATAACGCCTAAGACGTATTTCAGTGCATTGCATGACCTATCTGACTTGTTCCTCGTCATGCAATATTCACGCAATAACTAACCTCTGCGCGGTGAAAGGAAAACGTCTAAGATGTGTTTCAGTGCGTTGCATGACCTATCTGACTTGTACTTCGTCATGCAATATGCAAGCAATAACTAACCTCTGCGCAGTGAAAGGAAAACGCCTAAGACGTGTTTCAGTGCATTGCATGACCTATCTGACTTGTTCCTCGTCATGCAATATGCACGCAATTACTAAACTCTGCGCGGTGAAAGGAAAACGCGTAAGACATGTTTCAGTGCATTGCATGACCTATCTGACTTGTTCCTCGTCATGCATGATGCACGCAATAACTAACCTCTGCGCAGTGAAAGGAAAACGCCTAAGATGTGTTTCAGTGCATTGCATGACCTGACTTGTTCCTCGTCATGCAATATGCACGCAATAACTCTCCTCTGCGCGGTGAAAGGATAAATCAAGACGTATTTCAGTGCATTGCATGACCTATCTGGCTTGTTCTTCGTCATGCAATATGCAAGCAATAACTAACCTCTGCGCAGTGAAAGGAAAACGCCTAAGACGTGTTTCAGTGCATTGCATGACCTATCTGACTTGTTCCTCGTCATGTAATATGCATGCAATAACTAACCTCTGCGCGGTTATAGGAAAACGCCTAAGACGTGTTTCAGTGCATTGCATGACCTATCTGACTTGTTCCTCGTCATGCAATATGCACGCAATAATAACCTCTGCGCGGTGAAAGGAAAACGCCTAAGATGTGTTTCAGTGCATTGCATGACCTATCTGACTTGTTCCTCGACATGCAATATGCATGCAATAACTAACCTCTGCGCGGTGAAAAGGAAAACGCCTAAGATGTGTTCCAGTGCATTGCATGACCTATCTGACTTGTTCCTCGTCATATATGCACGCAATAGCTAACCTCTGCGCGGTGAAAGGAAAACGCCTAAGATGTGTTTCAATGCATTGCAAGACCTATCTGACTTGTTCCTCGTCATGCAATATGCACCCAATAACTAAATTCTGCGCGGTGAAAGGAAAACGCCTAAGATGTGTTTCTGTGCATTGCATGACCTATCTGACTTGTTGCTCGTCATGCAATATGCACGCAATGACTAACCTCTGCGCGGTGAAAGGAAAACGCCTAAGACGTGTTTCAGTGCATTGCAAGACCTATCTTGCTTGTTCTTCGTCATGCAATATGCACGCAATAACTAACCTCTGCGTGGTGAAAGGAAAACCCCTGACATGTTTCAGTGCATTGCATGACCTATCTGACTTGTTTCTCGTCATGCAATATGCACGCAATAACTAAAATCTGCGCAGTGAAAGGAAAACGCCTAAGATGTGTTTCAGTGCATTGCATGACCTGACTTGTTCCTCGTCATGCAACATGCACGCAATAACTAACCTCTGCGTGGGTAAAGGAAAACGCCTAAGACGAGTTTCAGTGCATTGCATGATCTATCTGACTTGTTCCTCGTTATGCAATATGCATGCAAGAACTAAACTCTGCGTGGTGAAAAGAAAACGCCTGAGACGTGTTTCAGTGCATTGCATGACCTATCTGACTTGTTCCTCGTCATGCAATATGCACACAATAACTAACCTCTGCGTGGTTAAAGGAAAAGCCTAAGACATGTTTTAGTGCATTGCATGACCTATCTGACTTGATCCTCGTCTTGCAATATGCTCGCAATAACTAACCTTTGCATGAATGCATGACCTATCTGGCTTGTTCTTCGTTATGCAATATGCATGCAATAACCTCTGCTTGGTGAAAAGAAAACGCCTAAGATGTGTTTCAGTGCATTGCATGACTTGACTTGTTCCTCGTCATGCAATAACTCTCCACTGCGAGGTGAAAGGAAAAGGCCTAAGACGTATTTTAGTTTATTGCAAGATCTATCTGAATTGTTCCTCGTTATGCAACATGCGTGCAAGAACTCTGCGCGATGAAAGGAAAACGCCTATGACGTGTTTCAGTGCATTTCATAACCTATCTGACTTATTCATCGTTATGCAATATGCATGCAAAAACTAAACTCTGCACGGTGAAAGGATAACTACTAAGACGTGTTTAGGTGTTAGGTACGCCTAAGACGTGCATTGCATGACCCATCTGGCTTGTTCTTATCATACAATATGCACGCAATAACTAACCTCTGCGTGGTGAAAGGAAAACGCCTAAGACGTGTTTCAGTGCATTGCATGACCTATCTGACTTGTTCCTCGTTATGCAATATGCATGCAATAACCTCTGCGTGGTGAAAGGAAAACGCCTAAGACGTGTTTCAGTGCATTGCATGACCTTATCAGACTTCTTCCTCGTTATGCAATATGCATGCAATAACCTCTGCGTGGTGAAAGGAAAACGCCTAAGACGTGTTACAGTGCATAGCATTATTTATCTGAATTGTTCCTCGTTATGCAATACGTGCAAGAACTAAACTCTGCGCGGTGAAAGGAAAACGCCTAAGATGTGTTTCAGTGCATTGCTTGACCTGACTTGTTCCTCGTCATGCAATATGCACGCAATAACTTTCCTCTGCGAGGTGAAAAGAAAACGCCTAAGACGTGTTTCAGTGCATTGCATGATCTATCTAAATTGTTCCTCGTTATGCAACATGCACGCAATAACTAACCTCTGCACGGTGAAAGGAAAACGCCTAAGACGTGTTTAAGTGCATTGCATGACCTATCTGACTTATTCATCATTGTGCAATATGCATGCAAGAACTAAACTCTGCACGGTGAAAGGATAACGCCTAAGACGTATTTCAGTGCATTGCATGACCTATCTGGCTTGTTCTTCGTCATGCAATATGCACGCAATAACTAACCTCTGCGCGGTGAAAGGAAAACGCCTACGACGTGTTTCAGTGCATTGCACGACCTATCTGACTTGTTCCTCGTCATGCAATATGCAAGCAATAACTAACCTCTGCGCAGTGAAAGGAAAACGCCTACGACGTGTTTCAGTGCATTGCATGACCTATCTGGCTTTTTCTTCGTCAAGTAATATGCATGCAATAACTAACCTCTGCGTGGTGAAAGGAAAACGTCTAAGATGTGTTTCAGTGCATTGCATGACCTACCTGACTTGTTCCTCGTCATGCAATATGCACGCAATAACTAACCTCTGCGCGTTGAAATCAAAACGCCTAAGACGTGTTTCAGTGCATTGCATGACCTATCTTACTTATTCATCGTTATATAATATGGATGCAAGAACTAAACTCTGCGCGGTGAAAGGATAACGCCTAAGACGTATTTCAGTGCATTGCATGACCTATCTGGCTTGTTCTTCGTCATGCAATATGCACGCAATAACTAACCTCTGCGCGGTGAAAGGAAAACGCCTAAGACGTGTTTCAGTGCATTGCATGACCTATCTGACTTGTTCCTCGTAATGCAATATGCATGCAATAACTAACCTCTGCGTGGTGAAATTAAAACGCCTAAGACATGTTTCAGTGCATTGCATGACCTATCTGGCTTTTTCTTCGTCATGCAATATGCACGCAATAACTAACCACTGCGCGGTGAAAGGAAAACGCCTAAGATGTGTCTCAGTGCATTGCATGACCTATCTGACTTTTTCTTCGTCGTGCAATATGCACGCAATAACTCTCCTCTGCGAGGTGAAAGGAAAACGCCCAAAACGTGTTTCAGTGCATTGCATGACCTATCTGACTTGTTCCTCGTTATGCAATATGCATGCAAGAATTAAATTCTGCGCGGTGAAAGGATAACACCTAAGACATGTTTCAGTGCATTGCATGACCTATCTGGCTTTTTCTTCGTCATGCAATATGCACGCAATAACTAACCACTGCGCGGTGAAAGGAAAACGCCTAAGATGTGTCTCAGTGCATTGCAAGACCTATCTTTCTTTTTCTTCGTCATGCAATATGCACGCAATAACTAACCTCTGCGTTGTGAAAGGAAAACCCCTGACGTGTTTCAGTGTATTGCATGACCTACATGACTTGTTCCTCGTCATGCAATATGCACGCAATAACTAACCTCTGCGCGGTGAAAGGAAAACGTCTAAGATGTGTCTCAGTACATTGCATGACCTACCTGACTTGTTCGTCGTCATGCAATATGCATTCAAGATCTAAACTCTGCGTGGTGAAAGGAAAACGCATAAGACGTGTTTCAGTGCATTGCATGACCTATCTGACTTGTTCCTCGTCATGCAATATGCACGCAATAACTAACCTCTGCGCGGTGAAAGGAAAACGCCTAAGATGTGTTTCAATGCATTGCATGACCTATCTGACTTGTTCCTCGTCATGCAATATGCACGCAATAACTAACTTTTGCGCGGTGAAAGGAAAACGTCTAAGATGTGTTTCAGTTTATTGCATTACCTATCTGACTTGTTCCTCGTCATGCAATATGCACGCAATAACTAACCTCTGCGCGGTGAAAGGAAAATGCCTAAGACGTGTTTCAGTGCATTGCATGACCTATCTGACTTGTTCCTCGTCATGCAATATGCATGCAAGAACTAAACTCTGTGCGGTGAAAGGATAACGCCTAAGGCGTGTTTCAGTGCATTGCATGACCTATCTGGCTTGTTCTTCGTCATGCAATATGCACGCAATAACTAACCTCTGTGTGGTGAAAGGAAAACGCGTAAGACATGTTTCAGTGCATTGCATGACCTCTCTGACTTGTTCCTCGTCATGCAATATGCACACCATAACTAACCTCTGCGCCGGTGAAAGGATAACGCGTAAGACATGTTTCAGTGCATTGCATGACCTATCTGACTTGTTCCTCGTCATGCAATATGCACGCAATAACTAACCTTTGCGCGGTGAAAGGAAAACACCTAAGACGTGTTTCAGTGCTTTGCATGACCTATCTGACTTGTTCTTCGTCATGCAATATGCACGCAATAACTAACCTCTGCGCGGTGAAAGGAAAACGCCTAAGACGTGTTTCAGTGCATTGCATGACCTATCTGACTTGTTCCTCGTCATGCAATATGCACGCAATAACTAACCTCTGCGCGGTGAAAGGAAAACGCCTAAGATGTGTTTCAATGCATTGCATGACCTATCTGACTTGTTCCTCGTCATGCAATATGCATGCAAGAACTAACTTTTGCGCGGTGAAAGGAAAACCTCTAAGATGTGTTTCAGTGCATTGCATGACCTATCTGACTTGTTCCTCGTCATGCATATGCACGCAATAATAACCTCTGCGCGGTGAAAGGAAAACGCCTAAGATATGTTTCAGTGCATTGCATGACCTATCTGACCTGTTCCTCGTCATGCAATATGCACGCAATAACTAACCTCTGCGCGGTGAAAGGAAAACGCCTAAGATGTGTTCCAATGCATTGCATGACCTATCTGCCTTGTTCCTCGTCATGCAATATGCACCCAATAACTAACTTTTGCGCGGTGAAAGGAAAACGCCTAAGATGTGTTTCAGTGCATTGCATGACCTATCTGACTTGTTTCTCGTCATGCAATATGCACGCAATAACTAACCTCTGCGTGGTGAAAGGAAAATGCCTAAGATGTGTTTCAGTGCATCGCATGACCTATCTGACTTGTTCCTCCTCATGCAATATGCACGCAATAACTAAATGCAATGAAACACATCTTATGTGTTTTCTTTTCACTGCACAGAGGTTAGTTTTTGCTGGCATAACGAGGATCAAGTTAGATATGTAATGCAAATACAATGAAACACATCTTAGCTGTTTTCTTTTCAGGTTAGATGTTACGCAATGCAATGAAACACATCTTAGGTGTTTTCTCTTCACTAAGTTATTGCGTGCATATGCATAACGAGGATCAAGTTAGATATGTCATAAAAATGCAATGAAACACATCTTAGGTTTTTATTTTCATTGCACAGAAGTTAGATATGTCATGCAATGCAAATGAAACATATCTTAGTTATTGCGTGCATATGCATAAACGAGGAACAAGTTGGATATGTCATGCAATGCAATGAAACACATCTTAGGTGTTTTATTTTCATTGCACAGCGGTTAGATATGTCATGCAAATTTGCAATGAAACATCTTAGTTATTGCGTGCATATGCATAAACGAGGAACAAGTCAGATATGTCATGCAATGGAATGAAACACATCTTAGGTGTTTTCTTTTCATTGCACAGCGGTTAGATATGTCATGCAAATTTGCAATGAAACATCTTAGTTATTGCGTGCATATGCATAAACGAGGAACAAGTTAGATATGTTATGCAATGCAATGAAACACATCTTAGGTGTTTTCTTTTCATTTAGTTATTGCGTGCTTATGCATAACGATGAACAATTTAGATATTCCTCGCAATGCAATGAAACACATCTTAGGTGTTTTCTTTTCATTGCACAGTGGTTAGATATGTCATGCAATGCAATGAAACACATCTTAGGTGTTTTCTTTTCATTTAGTTATTGCGTGCTTATGCATAACGACAAACAAATTAGATATTTCATGCAATGCAATGAAAAACATCTTAGGTGTTTTCTTTTCATTGCACAGAGGTTAGATATTATGTGCACATGCATAACGAGGAACAAGTTAGATATGTTATGCAATGCAATTAAACACATCTTAGGTGTTTTCTTTTCACTTAGTTATTGCGTGCATATGCATAACGAGGAACAATTTAGATATTCCTCACAATGCAATGAAACACATATTAGGTGTTTTCTTTTCATTGCACATAGGTTAGATATGTCATGCAATGCAATGAAACACATCTTGGGTGTTTTCTTTTCATTGCACAGAGGTTAGTTATTGCGTGCATATGCGTAACGAGGAACAAGTTGGATATATCGTGCAATGCAATGAAACACATCTTAGGTGTTTTCTTTTCATTGCACAGAGGTTAGTTATTGCGTGCATGTGCACAACGAGAAACAAGTCAGATATGCCGTGCAATGCAATGAAACACATCTTAGGTGTTTTCTTTTCACTGCACAGAGTTATTGGGTGCATGTGCATAACGAGAAACAAGTTAGATATATCATGCAATGCAACGAAACACGCTCTTGTGATGTTTTCTCGTCAAAACACAAATTAATTATTTGTAGAATGGAAATGCATGGAAAATCACGCGTGTTTTATCTTTTCTTTTCATTGCAAAGAAGAACAAGTTACAAAATTTAAGCATTGCAATGAAACAACACACGTTATCCAGTCAAAGCACTAAGGAAGGGTTTAGTTCTTGAATGCAATAAAAGTGCACATTATATATATGTTATTTTTAATGCACAACGTTCTTCATGCACAATCCACATCTCTTCATTGCACAAAGCAACGGGTGTTGTTTTAGTGCAATGCATAAAATATCGAACTTGTTCCTCTTTGCAATGAAAAGAAAATGTATGCATGTGCTTTCGCATGCATTTCTGTTTTACAAACTGATTTGTTTGTGCACAGACGAGAAAACATCACGTTATGTCATTGCAACGAAGAACAAGTTAGATTGTTATGCAAATCCAACGAAACATATTAGGTGTTTTCTTTTCATTGCACAGAGAAACATGTTGGTTATTGCGTGCATATTCTTTAATTTACAACGTTAGACGTTAGATGTTGTTTTCGTTGAACAACGGAATGAGAGTTATTGTATGCGTTGTAAGGAAACAGCTAATAGCACAGATTTCTCTTCATCGCAGAAATGCAACAATTAATGCAATTATTTCTCTTGTTACAAAACACATGCATTACACATCTCTCTGTTGCATAAAGGAACGAGTAAGTTATTGCATTGCACAAAAAGAATTAGTAGTAGAATCCATGCGAAAGAGTCAAAGGGTCCTCAAAGGTTTTAATAAATAAAACTTATTGGCTTTTGATGATTTAAAAGCTATAGATAGGTTCCTTTTTGTCCTAATAAACATATTTCTGGCTCACGGGTATTTGATTACAAGCCAATGGGAAGTCCATATCTGACCTATTGAACTAATTTCTGGTCTATGTTTCCTCAAAAGTTTTTAAATAATATCAACTGATAGACTCAATCTGATGTTATATACAGAGGTTGCTTTTTGACCAACTGAACATATTTCTAGCCTATGGGTAATTAATTGATCCTTCTCATGATGTTATTTCAGCTAGACAGATATTTGACCTACTGAACATATTTCTGGCCCAAAAGTACTTGATCTTGAACTTTCCATACATACTCATAGACTCCAATTGAGGCTTCCTAAGCCATAGAGAAGTTCATATCTGACCTATAGAACTCATTTCTGGTCAAAGGTTCCTCAAAAAGTTTAAAACAATATAAACTTTTAGACTCCTTCTGATGTTATATTAGATATACATAGGTCAATTTTTGACCACCAGGAACACATTTATGGCACATTTCCAGAAGAAAATGTGAAGTGGAGCCTGAAGTGGCAAATCTCACCACCCGGTTGCTATGGTGTTCTGGGTGGTTGCTACGGTGTTGTGGGTGGTTACTAGGTGGTTATTAGGGCATTCTGGGTGGTTGCTATGGTGCTTTTATACAGTTGTTAGGGTATTCTGGGTGGTTGCCAAGGTGCTAATGTTGCTAGGGTGTCGCTAGGTGGTTGCCAGGTTGTTCTGGATGGTTGTTAGGGTGTTGCTAGGTCGTTGCTGGGTTGTTCTTGTTTGTTGCCAGGGTGTTCTGGGTGGTTGCTAGAATGTTGCTAGGGTGTTTTAGGTGGTTACTATGGTATTCTGGGTTGTTGCTATGGTGTTACCAGGTGGTTGATAGTGTTCACTTATAGTTACTATAGAGTTTCTATAATGTTTTTGGCATGATTTAGCTCTTAACTAATCGATTATTTTACATTTCATGTTTATATTGTTTGAAACCTTTTGAGGACCTTTTTACCATAACAATATAAACTTATAGACTCCTTCTGATGTTGTATTAGCTATACATAGGTCAATTTTTAACCTCCAGGAACACATTTATGGCACATTTCCATAAGTAAATGTGAAGTGGTGCTTACAGTGGCAAATCTCACCACCCGGTTGCTACAGTGTTCTGGGTAGTTGCTAGATGGTTGTTATGGTATTCTGAGTGGTTGCTAGGGTGTTGCTAGAGTGTTCTGGGTGGTTGCTAGGGTGTTGCTGGGTGGTTGATTGGGTATTATGGGTGGTTGCTAGGGTGGTCTGGTTGGTTGCTAGGGTGTTGGTAAGGTGTTCTGGGTGGTTGCTAAGCGGTTGCTAGAGTGTTGCTAGGGTGTTCTGGGTGGTTGCTAGGGTGTTTTAGGTGGTTACTATGGTAGTCTGTGTGGTTCCTATGGTGTTTCTGGGTGGTTGATAGTGTCCACAAATTGTTGCTAGAGTTTTTATAAAGTTTTTGGCAATTGATTTATGGCCCAAATTAATTTTTGATTTTGATTATGTATCATCAAAAGGAGTCCATAAGTTTTTCAGAAATAATTTCAATAGGTCAGATGTGAACAATTCTATGTGGCCTAGGAACCATCATAAGGAGTCTATGAGTATGTAGAAAGATCAAGTACACATGGGCAAGAAATATAGTCTGTAGGTCAAATATCTGTCTGGCTAAAATAACATGACAAGATGTCATTCTCTATAGTATCCTGATGATCAAAGAACACTTTGGCCAGAAATATGTTCAGTAGTTAAAATAAGGACTCTTGTATGGCTTCAGTAACATCAAAAGGAGTTAATGAGTATTTTTAGAATGTTGAAGATCAAGTACTCATGGGCCAGAACTATGTTCAGCAGGTCAAAAAGGAACATATCTATAGCTCATGTAATATCAGAAGTAGTCTAAAAGTTTTTCTTGTTTAAAAACTTTTGCGGACCCTTTGACCAGAAATGAGTTAAATACATAAGATGTGGACATTCTATAGGGCTTACAGTAAGAAGCATCAAAAGGAGTCTATGAGAATTTGTAGAAAGTTCGAGACCTAGTACTCATGGGCCAGGACTATGTTTGTGGGTCAAAGAGGAACCTCTAGGCCTAGAAAGCACAAGAAGTAGTCTATTTAGTATGTATAGAAAGTTCAATATCAGGTACTCGTGGGACCATGCACTGTAAAGCGACAGCCCATGTGATGTTTTCTCATCTGTGCACAAATAAATTAGTTTAAAAAAATAGAAATGCATGCAAAATCACGTTATATCTTTTCATTGCAACGAGGAACAAGTTAGATATGTCATGCAATCCGATGAAACACATCTTCAGTGTTTTCTTTTCATTGCACAGGGGTTAGTTATTGCGTGCAAATGCATAACGTGGAACAAGTTAGATATGTCATGCAATGCAATGAAACACATCTTTTCACTGCACAGAGGTTAGTTATTGCGTGCATTTGTTACGTGTTATCGTTTCATTGCACAGAGGAATACGTTAGTAGCTCTTGAACTTTCTAAACATGCTCATAGACTCCTTCTAATGCTTCCTCAGCTCAGCTTCCCCAACCTTCTAATGTCCATATCTGTTTTATTTATTTATTTTTTATTTATCCTTTATTTAACCTGGTAAAAAACTCATTGAGATTAAAAATCTCTTTTTCAAGAGTGATCTGGCCAAGATGCAGCATAAATTAAACAGAGACACATTTAAACAGATATAAAAATAGATAAAAAAACACATCAGATACACATGCATATATAAGATAATAGACCCTGTGCTGGAAGAGAGAGAAAAAAAAAAACTAATACAATTTTTATGAACAGTTACACTGACCAATGTCTTCCAGTTCCCTAATCTTTAGCATTGAAACAAACTGTTTATAAGAGGTAAAAGTAGTCATTCTTAATGATTTCTGAAGGAGGTTCCAGGCTGAGGGTGCTGCAAACATAAAGGCTTTTTTGCCTAGTTCTGTTTTGACACTGGGGACCTGAAGTTTAATACATAATTTGAGCGTAATCTATAATGGCCGTAATTTTTTGTTAGAAGGACACTCAAATAAGTAGGAGCTAGTCCAAGAAGTACTTTATAAATGTAACATAGCCAGTGAGTGTACCTTCTCGCATAAAGAGAGGGCCATTTAGCAGTATAATAAAGGATACAGTGATGTATCCTGTAACCACAACCCATGTCACCATAGTCTAATATGGGAAGAAAAGTGGCCATCACCAGATATTTTCTAGCGGGGATGGATAAACATGATTTTGTTCTGTAAAGATAGCCAAGCTTTATCTTAAGCCTAGAAACCAGATTGTCAACATGATTTTTAAAACTTAATTTAGAATCAATGATTATGCCCAAGTATTTATAACTGGTTACTAACTCGATTTCTTTTCATTCAAAGGTTAAAATACTTGCAGAAGAGACAGGAGGTTGTTTTGAGTTTGTAAATACCATTAATTTTGACTTTTTTACATTTAGGACAAGCTTAAGCTGTCTTAAACGTTCCTGGACAATATTGAATGCGGATTGCAAAAATTCAAAGGCTGTTGAACTCATTTCTGGTCAAAGGATCCTCAAAAGGTTTTAAACAATAGAAACATTTTTTTCTGATGTTATATTATATAGGCCCTTCTGACCTACTGAACATAGATGAGTACTAGATCATTTCTGGTCAAATGGCACTTGATCATTAGGTTACTATGATGTTTTATTAGCCAGGAAGGTGTCCTGCGCATTGAAGAGAAAACCACTGGATGCACCATTTAAGAATAACACTTTACATGTTTGCATGCAATACACTCTAAACATGCTGGGTTGTTTGTCCTTCACACCGTGAGAACGAGGAAATCTAGTGATAAACAAGGGAACACAACCAGACACTGTGACAAGAATGCATAAAATAACTAGTACAGTGAATAAATAACACATCTGCGTTGTTTATTGAAGTATAAACTATGCACTTATTTCATTGCATAGTATACAAGAAGTTACCATAGAAACTATTGTGTTGTGCATAACACAGCTTGACTGCAATGCAAACATTCCGTTGTGCTAGATAACCAGTGTTATGATTGCAATATACGTTTAAACTTAATCCGATATGCATTGATGAGATGACATTACTGTTTCATGTGATTGCTATTGATCTAACTAACCATAAATGACTTCTGTCACAGCAATATCTGTGATCTGTGAGCAAGATATGTGATCTTCTGTCACATTCTGTCACAGCGTTTGTTTTCTTGCATGCACCACAATAGTGCAGGTCTCACTTTTTAAAGTTTATTTTACAGTAATTTTTGTTTTTATTTTTATTTGCAAATCAAAAAGCAGAATTTTCTTCAGTGTCAGAGAAATTCTTTGCACAGCAATAAATCAAGATGCATCTTTTCACAGGGAGAATACTTAGATTTTTACTCATTTCAATTAGTGCTTATTTGCAATGCATTTTATTGCATTCCTGCTGTGCATAGAACATCTAGTACATCAGATGAAAGCCATTGATAATGTTAAACGTGTGCCATGATTAATGGACGATTGCTGCCATCTATTGGAAACCAAACAAAAAATAAAAAAATGTGACATTTCAACTAAAGCCGCTAGATGGCCATTTCCACTCACATTGCGTCCGAAACCGCATACTTCCCTACTATATAGTATGGGAAAAAGAGTAGGCGAACGAAAAGTATGTCCGAATCCTTAGTATCCATAGAGAGCCTAAGTCCCGCCCCTTCGCTTCCGGCTCATGGGACCTTATTTCGGAAAAAATATGAATGGTGGTCAATGGCGAGAGACAACTTATCTTTTTATTCCGTCTGAACTGTGCCCTCAGTTACACATATGATGTTTGTCAATTTAAAAGATAATTCTGAAAGTCAAAAACGTCGCAGTTTGTCATACAGCAGAAGAGTAACATTTAGTTTTATGTGAAAATCGCTCTGTGAACTACATCTCCCGGGAAGAGAAACGAGATCCGCTGCTCGTGTGTGTGCAGTCTGGTACAAAACACTCAGGTAGGACGGCGTAACGTTACGATTATAACGTAAGACTGTAGAAATAATGACAGACAGCCTCAGTAAAGTTAGCTTTATTCATTGAGAGAAAATGTGCGCCTTTGGGGTTTGTAGTCTTTGTAATTACGTATTTTCACAGTCTTATACCTCAACGGTTTTACATCAAACTGCGACTTTCTTTACTTTAAAATGTATCTTTTAAATTGACAAACATCATATGTGTAATTCAGGGCACAATTCAAACCAGATCAAAATATTTGTTGTCTCTTGCCATTGACTACCATTCTATAGGCTTGTTTGAGATGCGCCTCGCCTCGCCTGCAATGTAGTCGAGTAGGCGGCTGCAGTTAGAGGAGGAGTGAAAAAAGCGCATTCAAGCCGGACAAATCTCGGTTCTCGCAGTGGATATGACACCTGTGAGATCAAAGACTGATATCGCGGGATTCACGGGATTCACGCACGTGCACGTGTTGCTAATAAACTGGATGTAATTTTAAGTTCTGTTGCTTTTATATGAAAATAAATATAATGAACAAGACACCCAAATTACTTGTTTATTTAATTACATTCCAAATATGTGTTTATCAATATTTTTTCTTTAATACAGACATGTGTTTTTATATATTGTTTTAATAAAAATATCATGTGCACAAAAATATCATATGTGACATCACATAACCCATATGGCACTGTCAGAGAGTTTATTCACCCATAACAAATATGTAGGCTACACAAACATGATATCAGAGTTTTAAAATCAAACATGTTAAAAGAGAAAAAATACATCACGGTTGTTTAAACCAATGAGCACCCAGCTAACACAGTTACGTTGTGAAGACGTAACCGGACCAGACCATATTCGTCGCAGCGACGTACCACATAACGTTCCAGCGACGTAACTTTGTGATTCCCATAATCGTCGTGGCGACGTTATATTGATACGTCGCAAGAACGTGATGATTACGTCTCAATGACCAAACTGGTATGTTGTGAGGACGTAACGTCAAGGGACCGGTAAGTCGCAGCGAAGTACCACATAACGTTCCAGCGACGTAACTTTGTGATTCCCATCGTGGCGACGTTATAGTGGTATGTCGCAAGAACGTGATGATTACGTCTCAGTGACCAAACTGGTATGTTGTGAGGATCGAACATCAAAGGACCGTGTTAGTCGCAGCAACGACCGAAATAGCAGTAAAAAACAAAAAACTCTGCGGCTACATTTAATCAGCATTTAAAATAATAACATTCAGTGTGTTACCTGTGTGTTGCACCGCATGCATCAATGTGTCACACGTGCCTTAAATCAATCAACTAGAAAACATTTATATAATTTATTAATCAGCAGTTAGTTAGTTAATTACATTTTCAGCAGATAATAAATAAACAGAATTTTTAACACACAAACGCACACACACATTAGTTATTTTACAAAATTATTGAGAAGTGAAAATTTGGCATATACTTTCATTTTAATAATCTCATTTTTGTAAGGGAAAAATAATGAAAACCAATCATAATGAATCAAAAAAAGTCTTATTGTTCTTCAAAAAGGAGGAGTGTTTCATCATTGTCTTCACGTTGCACACCTTTTCTCTGTTCCTGCTGCTGCAAAATGAAAAGTATTTTTCAGTGTCATACAATTAACTGCACATAATTTAACCTATTTCTTGATATTTGCTTTGGCAAAATTGCTAGCCAATTTTCATAATACACAATTATAGGCTATACACAACGTTCCTTGTTTCAACTTTCCACCGTCAAATTTAATATCTTTTTTTAAAATCGTTATTTATTATTATAGTTTTTTTTTTTTTTTTTTTTTTTATCAAACCCGAAAATATTCATTAGTGGTTCAACATTGAACATTGAAAATAGGCCTAAGGGAGATTTCCCGGAATCCATCGTCAATAAGGGATATTTTTTTTTACATTATTAAGAGCATATTGTTTAAAAAAATGACATGGAAATATATAGGCAAAAATAATGGAATTTTTTGACATATAAATATCGAGTTTTTTTTTTTTTTGTCTGAACGCTTCCAACACGCTTTTGCGTGTCACGTAAAAAATAGGCATCTCTGGTTGCTGGTTCTATATGCACGCGTTTGCGCGCGTCACGCAGGCAGTGTGCAGCTCTAATCTGTTAACATGGGAGCCGAAATAAAAACCATAGACAGTAAAATAAAAACTGTCACGCCACGCAGCTGAGACGCACGCAGTCAGTGTGTCTCCGGCCAGCGCGCGCGGCGCTGCATCCGAGTATGAACGACTTCAAGCCGAATACGTCCGAACTTGTAGCGTCTCACACAATCCAGAGCGTAAAAATACGGGATATTTTACGGGAAAATACTAAAACGGGAAGACAGCGGGAACAGACATAAAATACGTAAGAAACCCGGAAAAAACGGGAGGGTTGACAGCTATGATTCAAATAATCATACGTTAACGGTATTTAACAGTCCTGACAAGTGGACGGTAGAAAAGAAGACGGAAAATATTGTTATGTGAACAGTAACATGGTAAATTTACTGAAAAAGACACAATTTTATAAGAGGTTACATGTTCATCAGGTGAAAGCAGCATTTATTTACAAGTGGACGGTAAAAAAGACGGAAAATCATTATGTGAACAGTAACGTTAGTGGTAAATTTTCTGGAAAAGACACAATATAAGAGGTTTATATAGTAGCCTACATCTTATTTTACTTTCTTCAGTGCTAAGTACCATTTACCCAATGGGCTCATACGTTTTAAAAAGTAATTTACCTTAAAAGAAGTATAACTTAGGCTACCAATGAAAAAGTAGCTGTATGCCGGGTGTGCAGGTTTCCACAACAAACGGTCGCTGCGCGCGGTAGTCATGACAACAGCTGCAGCTGGCATGTTCGCGTGCTTGGCACGCGAGTAAGAATGTAGCCGAGTCGTCAATGCTGAAATACTATAACAACTCTCACAGCCTATTTCTTTTCGTTTGGAATAGTTTCGTGTAAAGACTTAGGCTGAATCCCAATTCACCCCTTGGCCCTACCCCTTAGCCCTACCCCTTGTTTTCGAGTGTAGCCTTGGCCCTTAAAACGGAGTGACAAGGGCCAAGGGGTTGGAATATTTATCTACGAAATGGAACGACCCTTCATGAACCCAACGTCATCAGTCGTCGGCGATGTACAGGATTTCTCCATGACAACAACTGACAATCATCAGCGCAGCTGCTCTTAACTTTGAATAAACATGATGATTATAACATCCCTTCCTCGAAATGTATGTCTTTTCTGATCGGAAAGGTAATTTTTATACCATTTCTTAATTTAAACGACTATAAGGTTATTATAAGAGTAAATAAAGTGCGTGGTGGAATCATCTGGCGCTAAATTTAAATGTTTAACCGTTTGCGATCCATCTCGCCGGTGATTTCCGATGCATTCCGTGAATTTTTGTCTTAGCCCTCCGTTTGGAGTGTGCCTCTGAAAAATCTCCGTTTCGAGGGCTATGTAGCCCTACCCCTTCGCCCTACCCCTCGATCTCAAGAAGAATTGAGACACCCTACCCCTAGACGTGAACGCGCAAAAACGGAGGGGTAGGGCTAAGGGGTAGGGCCAAGGGGTGAATTGGGATTGAGCCTTAGTTGCAAGCTTTCTATAAATATATATATATATATATATATATATATATATATATATATATATATATATATATATATATATCAGTGGTGGGCCGTCAGGGCCAGCAAGGCCTTCTCTGCTGGCCTAAACATTATCAGAATCACTGACTTGCACTTTAATATATTTTTCCATGAATGAGTATTAAATTATTCCCAATAGTTCGTTATTTTAATATCATAGCTTTTCTCTTGGTTGCGCTGCTTCCAGTAGTGTGTTTTTATGTTAGAGCTTGTATCCAATCATATTTCAGCCATCATGCGTTGCCGGGTAAATAAATCTGCCTGGAGGCCTTCAGAATCGACAGAGCAGGCGTCTGTAACTTAAATGAATGCCGTTGCTTTAACCAATCAGATAATCCGTCAGATTTAATCAGCCAATCAGATTTCGCTTTGACTGCAGCGGGGCCATCTAGCTGGCATTTGATAACGTCTGTATTTTCTCGTTCTTTGATTGGATGCTCAGAGCGCGTAACGTTAGAGCCATATCTGCGTACTATTACTAGTATCTGCATCTGTAGCGAACTGCTTAATCTAAATATTCCTGTAGATGTAATAGTTTTTCAACCCACAAATTAATGTTTATTTCCCTCCTCGACCCCCAGCAGAAAAAAATCCCTTATTCAGCCCGAGCTAAACGCAGATACGGAACTCTATTCGATCTCTCCGGGTAAAAACCATAGACTATTAAGTTATACCACGAATGGTTCTAAAGGCAAAAGTCCCGCTGATCGCGTTCAAATCGTTTGTTCAAAACTCTGTGCGAGAGCATGGGGCAGCTGTAAACATCGTCATGTTTTGCGGTGACTGTGTGTGCTTCTGTCGAGCAGCCACTCTCAGCCATAAAGTGAATTAAAACTGCTAGAAATATGACGAGACAGACACGACATTGTTGGAACTGAAACGCAGATAGAACCTGCAGTCTTCTTGAGGAAAGAAATAAGGATGGATTTTGTGTAAAAAATAATCTTGGTGAGTAATATGCTTATGATTTTCTTCTTAATTTTTCTTATAAATTTACGATCGAAAGTTATTTATTTATTTTTTCAAAAATGCATACTATTGTAACGTCTGAAAAGGGACTATTGTACGTTAACCCTTGAACGACAAGATAAGGGAGGCTCCGTTTCTGAATTTATAATCTGATTCGGAACGCAAGAACTACTGTACAAATGCACCAACCGAACTCACGCGCTCGTTTCTCGCGGCCTTTCCCGAACTCACCGCATTAATCCAATAAATGCCGGTGCAAAATAAAAGCAACAATTATAGAGAGTCTTTGCGCTGATACACTATTGAAAGTTATTAATTCAGGTAGGACAGAAGGCCTAAGTGTGAAATGCACGGCCCGCCACTGATATATATATATATATATATATATATATATATATATATATATATATATATATATATATATATATATATATATATATATATATATATATATATATATATATATATATATATATATATATATATATATAATGTCTGTAAGGCATATTTCGGTTAATAGGCTCTATGCACAGCTCCACTACTTCCTGAACTTCACCCAGCTTCTTGTTTCCTGTCTGGCATTATTGGACACATTGATTAATTCAGGTGTGTATGATTATTGTTGCCATGACTATGAGGTCAAGCACACCTGAATTAATCAAATTGTCCAATAATGGTATACAGGAAACAAGGAGCTGGCTGAAGTTCAGGAAGTAGTGCAGTTGTGCATAGAGCCTATTTATGATGAGATGCACTCAAGTTCAGGGGCAATGGGGCGCCATGTCATGTTAATATTGTCTGCAATTATCTGTTCTTATTTATTAAATCCAGGCAATTGGTTGATGAATTAAAAAAAATGATTAAGATATAATTTATACAAATTAAAAGTACAATTATACTTTAAAGAAAGGCTTTCTACAAAATAATGAGTCCAAATCAACCTACTTCATGTCTTTAGATATAATTGCTTATCCTATCTTACTCATGCTCACTTTTCATAATCAACATGGGGGGAAAAGCATTATAATATTTCAACAAATATGAAACTAAATGTGCTTATTTAATGGCTACAACATGTAGGCCTACAGACTTGATTTGTACAGTTTTCTGTATATTAATTTAATTTTGAATTTTGCACATTGAAAGACATTTTTTATGCATAGTAACACATACCTGGACCATTTATCAAATTCACCAATAATTGTGCGTGCATTTATTAATCATTATGATACTAAAATCATTATAAAGTAGATTATACTACACAAAATCAGATGAGCCCAAACGCAACATGTTTTTTATTTAGTTTATTTTTTTATTTTTCAAAGCATTAACAGACATCATTAACAAAGCATACACTTAAAGTTAAAGCTCCTGCCATTTGGATATTATATGGGAAATGTAATTATAATTCATCAAAGATTTGATTAAATTATCTGGTGACCAGTTGACCACGTCTCTACAACGTTTTCCATGGGATAAACTAGCGACCTCTTTTGAGGACGTACCCACAACGTTTCTGGAACGTGAGCAAAGATCTTAAAAAATGGAACTTTACCACGACGTCCTCACAACGTTGCCACAAAGTAATGTCACGCTGACCAAATGACGACTAACTGACGACGTCGTCATAACGTACTGTGTTGGTAATACCAGTGTATGATATGAATTGCAGTTAGAGGGGACAGTGTTTAACCTGTCTTTTCCTCATACATCCTTCAGCTGAGAGAGAGAGTAAACCCTGAAGGCGTGTGTGTTGATTTTCTGTCCTCTTTCAATAAACTGCAGGTATGTCACTTAGGTAAAGTTGGTTTTATATTCGCATATTCGCGGACTTCCGCGTTCAATAACTCGCGAACTAAACGTTGTTGCTACACACAACACATATAACTACAGATAAAACACCAGAAGCTACAACATTAATTTTCTCAAAACGACCTTTCCTTCGCACTGGATATAATACATTGATCTCTATGCGCAGGCTGCTAAGAAGGGAAAGTGCAAACCCGGAGGAAAACAAGTTTTGAGGAGATTAAAACAATGTTATTTGTGTAGTAACAAATATTCGGCTCACGAGATATTGAACACGGAACTCCGAAAATATGCAAAGCGAAAATAAAAAGCTATATATATATATATATATATATATATATATATATATATATATATATATATATATATATATATATATATATATATATATATATATATATATATAGTTCCGTGTTCCGTGTTCAATATCTCGTGAGCCGAATATTTGTTACTACACAAATAACATTGTTTTAATCTCCTCAAAACTTGTTTTCCTTATATATATATATATATATATATATATATATATATATATATATATATATATATATATATATATATATATATATATATATATATATTATGTATATATATATATACTATAGGTCAATTACAGTTTATTACATACACATATGTAATAAACACATGTAATAATGTTTATTATATGAATATATTTGATAATTGTACAGTAAGGGAGTTATTGTCAAAATTGCACTTGTAGTAAGTCAGTGTGGTCACTAGGAAAGGACTACAGCCTTTGGAACGGGAAAAAATTCGGTGAATTACAGTAGCATAATTTTTTCTTGAACTTATTAGTTTATTGTACGTACAGTAAGGGAGTTATTGGCAAAATTTCACCTGTAGTTAGTCAGTGTGGTCACTAGGAAAGCACTACAGCCTTTGAAACACACACACACAAAAATACTTTAGGGGAATTACAGTATCTTTTTAATAAACATTTGATAATTGTACAAACAGTAAGGGAGATATTGTCAAACTGTACTTTTGTTTCAATGTTCTTTTAAAGCAAATCATTCTTCTTTAAATGAAGTAAAGAAGTTACAGTTTTCAGCCATTACAGTAATAGACATATTTAGATAATGTAATATTTTTTTGATGGAAAGTGTGCTATTGAAGAACCCCATAGGAGTTATGCTACTCTTTTAAATGTTCACCTGTCAGGGGTGCACAGTCAAAGACCCAGAACCAGATATGATGAATGAAGAGCAGGAGTCAGAATTATATTAAATTAAAGATTTACTTAAGATAGTTTTTAATTTCATCAACAGAAGTCAGCTTCAAGACTCTCACAGGAGTTTGTAGGCCATTACAAAGATCACAGAATCACTAAATGAGCAAGCATTGTTACTACATTGAGATATCAAACACAGAAAAAAACATTACATGAAACAAACATTTAAGTAATCATACTGGTAACTTCTATAACTAAGTAAAATCTCACATGCCTATCTAAGTCATTCCACTCATGTGATATTTAGAAAGAAAACCTTGATTATAATCAGTCAAAATATACATTGAAGCAGCAGTTTATTCCAAAATCAACACCCTTCACACCCAAAACAACACCATGTTTGCTTTCATGCTTTCTGAGTACTTGTCAATAATCTGATGGATTCAGTACCATGGACAGTGATATTTCTGCAGGACTGTAAACATCAATCAATTGAAACGAATTGTGTTATTGTGAGTGTTTAACTTTAACTGAAGATGCTATACAACAGGAAAGAATAAAAAAACGTTGGGCCATTCTTTTTATTCAGCGCCTGGAGAACACTGTCACACTGTCTTTGTTAAGTCTTTATATTGAGTCTGTATAAGTCTTTATTACACTTAAAAACAGAAAAACAGAGGTGGATAAAACAGAAAGACATGGGCTGTAGTAGTATGTTCTGTAGGGTCCAGACAAGACGATCCAACTTGCTTATGAACAGTCGGCCCATCCTTTTAAAACCTATTGAAATAAATCATATGTTATTATTAAAACCAACACCAACACTGTTCTTGTTCATTTTGATTTCATATAAATAGATAAACAAAAATTTAACAGATGTAAAATGAAGCAATTAACTGTGTTCAGGAGATTACACATGATTCTCCACTTTCTACAGTTTGGATTGTTACCAGATTACAGTTCATGTAGCCAACATGTTCATTCTTTATTATTTCCTAAACACCTTTTTAAACACCATCATTATAATGCAGTTTTATTGTTGCTAAAGGACATTTTATTGCATTAGAACACATAGTTGGCTAGAATGTAATTGTCTGTTTGCACACGATGAAAAACAATGTTAAATTTTTAGACGGTCCCTATCTTGGTTACCACACTACATTGAATATTCCCTAAATTATGCATGCATCAAAAATATACTTGCCCATTTTGATCGATTGTAGAAAAGGTTGTAGTTCACTATCTTGTAGCTGCTTCGAATCTGAAAAAAAAATTGCTTCATTGACTATTTAACTGAAAAGTTCTTTAACGCGAATGTGCGAATATAAAACCAACTTTACCTAAGTAGGTATGTTTAATTGTTTTGAATAAGGAAAAAAACACTATACGATCTAAGAAATTGAGACATATTGGCTATAATATTAATGTAAAAATATGTAACTATTTTATTTTATTTCTTTAAAATGTTTTGTGTGAATGTGAATTTTTATAAATGAGAGACAAAGTTGTTGTAATGCAAAACTTTATTGTATAAAATGAGCTCAGAGTAAACCCTGAAGGCGTGCGTATTGATTTTCTGTCCTCTTTCTCCACCGAAGCCAGTGGTGTCGTTGAGTTCTTTGTGGTGTGAGATGAGGTCCGCTACACTTGCTAGGCTGATCCAAATCCATCATTCTACATGATTGTAATGAATTGCCAAACTAAAGTTATTAATTTAGGAGAAATCAAATAGTTCCAAACATATCATCATGTTAAGGGTTACATTGTAAAAAAGGAAATAAATGTAAACGTTACAATATTACATTTAATTTGCTCTGTAATACACTGACAAAATGTCAGTTCAACTTAAATGTACTTGATATGGTAACATGCAACTGGTTTTGTTGAAATGAATAAATTTTATAATTAAGTTATAATTAAGATTACGGGCGGAGTTAGCCTGACTTCGTCATGTACTCAGTTTCCTATCGGAAGATGAGTCTGAAACCCCTCCGTCTGGCTTTGATTATGTGGCGTGTCTTAACCGAACCAGGAAAAAAACAACTCTGCACTCAATTGGATAGTCGGTAAACCTACAACCAATCAGAGCAACGCAGTAAGTCAGCTACTTTGCATACAGTTGTCAAATACAAAACGTAGCCCAGCTTTACTTATTTTAGAAGTTAAATAACGAGTGTTGCTTCTTTTACTTACTCCTTCATGAATGCGACCAAAGGAGAAACCACAACGACCACAGGCTTTTCATTACGTCCCATCTTCTTAGCGACCGTCAGAGCAAGCTGATAAGTTACACTTTTCCCGAATCATGTGGGATGGCAAAATTATCTTTCCAATCGACAAATGCCTTGATTGCAGTTTTCTGTTTGTCTATTAAAATTAATGCCCTGTCGATTTTATTTCACAACAGACGCGACAGCGGAATTTGTACATCTCAATTCTCCAGCTGCAGTCAACTCTGAGGGAAGACAGTAAGCGCTCTTTGATAACGTGATGATTACGTCCCTTCAGATCACCTGTCCATCATCGTATAAAGCCCGCCCTGGCAATTTGATTGGCCCGATGGTTTCTGAACCGATCATAATTACTCCTCAATGGATCGAGTCCAGACTGAACTTCCCGTCCAAAAAATGTTGTGGGCGGAGTTCGGGGCTGGCATCCAGGCTAGGGCGGAGTGGGACCAGAAAATCTTCCGGGAAATTTCGTAGAGCACCGGCCCTCGTCGCCGGCAGGGCTGGATTAAGAGTTCAGGGCCCCCTGGGCAGGATGTCCCCTCTTAAGCAGGCCAAAGGTATATTTTTTCCAAGGACTTTTTAATATGGCATTTACAGTTTTACTGACTTTAAAGGAACATTGTTGTACTTGTGGATGTTGGGTGGACTCTGTGCCTCTAGGGGGGTTCGAGTACATTTTAAGGTTAAATGCATCAATCTTGTGCTCTCTGAGAGATCAAAATTAAGAGCTTCAACCCATGAACTGCTCGTTGAACAAAGTAAAAAACATTGATTTGTAACAGGACAATAAAAAAGGCTCAAACATCTTTTTAGGTGAGAGTCTCAGTCTGCATTACATTATCAATGGTGTTTTAATGCCAAACAATTATTATAATAATGTAATGATTTATATAATTATTTCTATGACGTAAAAATCCATATAGCAAATGTATTATATAAATGAAAACGAATATTTCAAAATAATAAATGTGCGAAAATTAAGGAGCTCTGGAATGTTTAGTCGCGTCTCTGTGGGGAACTCTAACAAGGTTCTAAAGGCGTTGTCACTGGTAACCGATAGCGTCTCCTACCATCATACGCACAACCGGCACATCCGGGAACTTAACTGTCAATTTTGTCCCCGCCCCCTTTTGGGAAAAAACAAACTAGACTCCCCATAGACTTCAATACAAAATAACGGCAAAAACCAACGTCCATTCACAGCCGACAGACGTAAATAACTTAAGAAATCTCTTACATAAAACATGTCAAGTAATTATATGTCCACTCTGCCTGCCATAGAGCATGGAAGATACATACAAAAACTTAATTTGGCCAATTTAAAAACATGTCCCTTTATTCTCCCTATGTGAAATTGGGGTAACAACCCCACCCAGTGGCCAGAGGTGTCTTACCCGGACATTTATTTGTACCTCGTCGAGTCAACAGGCAAGCCAGTGAATGATTTTATTTCGTTTTTTTAAAGTAAAAAACCTTAAAGTATATCTTATGAATTTATGATGATGATGGCAGATAGCCTGGGCTTGATAACGGGTATAAAAAATGTATCTTTCACGCTCTATGGCAGGCAGGGTGGACATATAATTACTTGACATGGTGTATATAAGTATTTTCTTAAGTTATTTACGCATGTCGGCTGTGTACGGGCGTTGGGTTTTGCCGTTATTTTGTATTGAAGTCTATGGGGAGTCTAGTTTGTTTCCCCCAAAAGTGGGCGTGAACCTATTCAGAGACATTCTATGACGCAGTGCCGGTTGTGCGTATGGCCGACCAGCTCAAATCGGCACGTGACTCCTCATTCTCAATATAGTGTTGTTGCACACTTATACTAATGTTAAATAGTGCCTGCTTAGAGGCGGAGGGAGTGAAATGTGCGTAGTGTGTGTTATGTTGTTGTGTATGGCGCTTGAACCGTGCCAAAATCAAACATCATGTGGTAACATGTGGTGATGGTTACTATAAACTTTTAGACTCTTTCTGATGTTATATTAGATATACATAGGTCATTTTTTGACCACCAGGAACACATTTAATGCACATTTCCAGAAGAAAATGTGAAGTGGAGCCTGAAGTGGCAAATCTCACCACCCGGTTGCTAGGGTTTTCTGGGTGGTTGCTACGGTGTTGTTGGTGGTTTCTAGGCGTTTATTAGGTTATTTTGGGTGGTTGCTATGGTGTTTTTATGCGGTTGCTAGGGTATTCTGGGTGGTTGCCAAGGTGCTAATTTTGCTAGGGTGTTGCTATGCGGTTGCCAGGTTGTTCTCGATGGTTGTTAGGGTATTGCTAGGTGGTTGCTGGGGTGTTCTTGTTTGCTGCTAGGGTGTTCTGGGTGGTTGCTAGGGTGTTGCTAGGGTGTTATAGGTGGTTACTATGGTATTCTGGGTTGTTGCCATGGTGCTACCAGGTGGTTGGTAGTGTTCACTTATAGTTACTATAGAGTTTCTATAATGTTTTTGGCATGATTTAGCTCTTAACTAATCGATTATTTTATTACATTTCATGTTTATATTGTTTGAAATCTTTTGAGGACCCTTTTACCATAACAATATAAACTTATAGACTCCTTCTGATTTTGTATTAGCTATACATAGGTCAATTTTGACCTCCAGGAACATATTTATGGCACATTTCCAGAAGAAAATGTGAAGTGGTGCTTGCAGTGGCAAATCTCACCACCCGGTTGCTAGGGTGTTCCCGGTGGTTGCTACAGTGTTCTGGGTGGTTGCTAGGCGATTGTTAGGGTAGTCTGAGTGGTTGCTAGGGTGTTGCTAGGGTTTTCTTTGTGGTTGCTAGGGTGTTGCTAGGGTGTTATGGGTGGTTGCTAGGGTGTTGCTAGGTGGTTGCTAGGGTGGTCTGGTTGGTTGCTAGGTGTTGCTAAGGTGTTCTCGTTGGTTGCTCGGTGGTTGCTAGAGTGATGCTAGGGTGTTCTGGGTGGTTGCTAGGGTGTTTTAGGTAGTTACTATGGTAGTATGTGTGGTTCCTATGGTGTTTCTAGGTGGTTGGTAGTGTCCACAAAATATTTCTGGCTAAAGAGTCTTTGAACTTGAACTTTCTATTTATCCTCATTTACTCCTTTGATGTTTTTTTCAGCTAGAGAGTGGTCAATATTTGACCTACTTGACATATTTCTTGACATTTTTTTTTAAATGGCTAACTTACTATGCAAACTCAGAGATATCTTTTGATGTTACTTCAACCATAGATCAGACCATATTTGACCTTATGAACACATGTCTAGATGTTTTATAAACTCCTTCTGATGTTTCATCAGCAAGACAGTGGTCCTGACTGACCTACTTTTACATATTTCTGGCAAAAGAGTCTTTGAATGTGAACTTTCCATTAATAACTCATGAAATCCTTTGATGTTTTTTTTTCAGGCAGACTGGTCCATATTTGACCTACTTAACATGTTTCTGGCCAAAGAGTCTCTGAACTTGAACTTTCCATATATACTCATTGAGTTCTTCTGCTGTTTTGAGTCCTTCTGAGAACTACTTATTGACCCCTTCTGCTCTGTTTCATGAGCCTTAGTCCTTAGTCTCTAATTATACTCATTAACTCCTGTCCATATTTGACCTACTTAACATATTTTTTTCCAAACAGTCTTTGAACTTGAACATTTTCATAAATACTGATTAACTCCTTTGATGTTTTTTTCAGCCAGACAAGTGGTTCATATTTGAAGTACTTAACATTGCCAAATTCTCTTAAAAGGCTAACTTACTATGCAAACTCATAGACATCTTTTGATGTTACTTCAACCATAGATTAGACCATATGTGACTTTATGAACACATGTTTTCTGAACACCTTCTGATTTTTCATCAGCCATACAGTGGTCTTGACCTACTTTTCTCTGTTACTGGCAAAAGTCTTTGAATTTCAACTTTCCATAAATAACTCATTAACTCCTTTGATGTTTTTTTTTTGTTCAACCAGACAGTGGTCCATGTTTGAACTACTTAAAATATTTCTGTCCAAAGAGTCTTGGAACTTGAACATTCCATAACTACTTAATGAGTCCTACTGCTGTTTCATCAGCCAGAGAGTGGTCCATATTTGACCTACTTAACATGTTTCTGGCCAAAAAATGTTTGATCTTGAACTTTCCATAAATACTCATTGAGTCCTTCTGCTGTTCTGAGTCCTTCTGAGAACTACTTATTGAGTCCTTCTGCTGCTGTTCATGAGCCTTAGCCCTTAATCTCTATTCATACTCATTTACTCTAGTCCCTATTTGACCTACTTAACATATTTCTGGCCAAATTCTTTTAAAAGGCTAACTTACTATGCACACTCATAGACATCTTTTGATGTTACTTCAACCATAGATTGGACCATATTTGACCTTATGAACACAGGTCTAGATGTTTTCTGAACTCCTTCTGATTTTCATCAGCCGGTCAGTGGTCCATGATTGACCTACTTTTACACATTTCTGGTAAAAGTCTTTGAATTTGAACTTTCCATAACTAACTCATTAACACCTTTGATGTTTTTTTCAACCAGAGTTGTCAATATTTGACCTACTTGACATATTTCTTTCCAAATTATTTTAAAAGGCTAACTTATGCAAACTCACAGATATCTTTTGATGTTACTTCAACCATAGATTAGACCATATTTGACAGTATGAACACATGTCTAGATCTTTTCTGAACTCCTTCTGATGTTTCATAAGCCAGACAGCGGCCCATTTTTGACCTATTTAACAAATTTCTGTCCAAAGAGTCTTTGAACTTGAAATTTCCACAAATACTCATTAACTCCTTCGATGTTTTTTTTTCAGCCAGACAGTGCTCCATATTTGACCTACTCCTTTGATGTTTTTACAGCCAGACTGGTCCATATTTATGGAAGCTTGTTTCTGCCACTGAATAAAAAAATAAAATAAATAATTGTGACTTTTTATCTCACAATTCTGACTTTTTTTCTCACAATTGCGAGTTTATATCTCGCAATTCTGACTTTATTTCTCAGAATTGCGAGTTATAAAGTCAGGATTGCGAGATATAAAGTCAGAATTGCGAGATATAAAGTCAGAATTGCGTGATATAAAGTCAGAATTGCGAGATATAAAGTCAGAATTGCGTGATATAAAGTCGCAATTCTGAGAAAAAAAGACAGAAGTGCGACTTTTTATCTCACAATTCTGACTTTTTTTCTCACAATTGCGAGTTTACATCTCGCAATTCTGACTTTCTAACACATAATTGCGAGTTTATATGTCGAAATTCTGACATCTTTTCTCAGAATTGTGAGATATAAACTCGCAATTGCGACTTATCAGGCCAATTCTAAGGGGAAAAAATACTAGTTTAAATCTCACAATTCTGACATTATATCTCACAATTCTGACTTTATATCACGCAATTGCGACTTTATATCAAGCAATTCTGACTTTATATCTCACAATTCTGACTTTATAACTCGCAATTCTGACTTTATAACTCGCAATTCTGTCTTTATAACTCGCAATTCTGACTTTTTAAGTCACAATTCTGACTTTATATCACGCAATTCTGACTTTATTTCTCGCAATTGCGACTTTATATCACGCAATTCTGACATTATATCTCGCAATTCTGAGAAGTAAACTCGCAATTGTGAGAAAAAAAGTCGCAATTACCTTTTATATTTTTCATTCTATGGCGGAAACAAGCTTCCATACATATTTGACCTACTTAACAAATTTCTGTCCAAAGAGTCTTTGAACTTGAACTTTCCAAAAACACTCATTAACTCCTTTGATGTTTTTTTTCAGCCAGAGAGTTGTCAATATTTGACCTACTTGACATATTTCTTGCGAAATTATTTTAAAAGGCTTACTTACTATGCAAACTCATTAATTTCTTTTGATTTTACTTCAACCATACATTGGACCATATTTGACATTATGAACACATGTCCAGATCTTTTTTGAACTCCTACTGATGGTCCATCAGCCAGACAGTGGCCCATTTTTGACCTACTTAACAAATTTCTGTCCGAAGAGTCTTTGAACTTGAAATTACCACAAATACTCATTAACTCCTTTGAAGTTTTTTTTTCAGCCAGACAGTGTTTGACCAACTTAAAATATTACTGTCCAAAGAATCTTTGAACTTGAACTTCCCATAACTACTTATTAAGTCCTTCTGCTGTTTCATCAGCTAAACAGTGGTCCATATTTGACCTAGTTAACATGTTTTTGGCCAAATTGTCTTTGAACTTGGACTTTCCATAAATATTTATTGAACGAACGCTTGTGCTGTTTTGAGTCCTTCTGAGAACTACTTATTCAGTTATTCTGCTACTGTTCATGAGCCTTAATCCTTATTCTATATTTATACTCATTTACTCCTGACCATAGTTGACCTACTTAATATATATTTTCCAAAGAGTCTTTGAACTTGAACTCTCAGTAACTACCCATTAACTCCTTTGATGTTTTTCTTTCAGCCAGACAGTGCTCATATTTGACCTACTTAACAAATTTCTGTCCAAAGAGTCTTTGTCCTTGAACTTTCCATAAATACTCATTTACTCCTTTGAGTTTTTTTTCAGCCACACAGTGCTCCATATTTGACCTACTTAATATGTTTCTGGCCAAAGAGTCTTTGAACTTGAACTTTCCATAAATACTCATTGAGTCCTTCTGCTGTTTTGAGTCCTTCTGAGAACTACTTATTGACCCCCTTCTGCTGCTCTTTCATGAGCCTTAGTCCTTAGTCTCTAATTATACTCATTTACTCCTGTCCATATTTGACCTACTTAACATATTTTTTTCCAAACAGTTTTTGAACTTGAACTTTCCATAAATACAGATTAACCCCTTTGATGTTTTTTTCAGCCAGACAAGTGGTTCATATTTGACCTACTTAACATATTTCTTGCCAAATTCTTTTAAAAGGCTAACTTACTATGCAAACTCATAGGCATCTTTTGATGTTACTTCAACCATAGACTAGACCATATGTGACCTTATGAACACATGTCTAGATGTTTTCTGACCTCCTTCTGATGTTTCATAAGCCAGACAGTGGTCCATGATTGACCAACTTTTTCCTATTTCTGGAAAAAGTCTTTGAATTTGAACTTTCCATAAATAACTTATTTTATAACTTCTTATAACTTTCCATAAATAACTCCTTTGATGTTTTTTACAGCCTGATTTTGGCCCATATTTGACCTACTTAACAAATTTCTGTCCAAAGAGTCTTTGAACTTGAACTTTCCAAAAACACCCATTAACTCCTTTGATGTTTTTTTTCAGCCAGAGAGTTGACAATATTTGACCCACTTGACATATTTCTTGCTAAATTATTTTAAAAGGCTAACTTACTATGAAAACTCATAGATATCTTTTGATGTTACTTCAACCATACATTAGACCATATTTGACATTATGAATACACGTCAAGATCTTTTATGCACTCCTTCTGATGTTTCATCAGCCAGACAGTGGCCCATTTTTGACCTACTTAACAAATTTCTGTCCAAAGAGTCTTTGAACTTGAAATTTCCAAAAATACTCATTAACTCCTTTGATGTTTTTTTTTCAGCCAGACAGTGCTCCATATTTGACCTACTTAACAAATTTCTGTCCAAAGAGTTTTTGAATTTGAACTTTCCATAAATACTCATTAACTCATTTCAGGGTTTTTTTCCAGACAGACAGTGGTCCATGTTTGAATTACTTAAAATATTTATGTCCAAAGAGTCTTGGAACTTGAACATTCCATAATGAGTCCTACTGCTGTTTCATCAGCCAGACAGTGGTCCATATTTGACCCACTTAACATGTTTCTTGCCAAAGAGTCTTTGAACTTGAACTTTCCATAAATACTCTTTGTAGTCATTTTGCTGTTTTGAGTCCTTTTGAGAACTACTATTGAGTCCTTCTGCTGATGTTTCATGAGCAATCACCCTAAATCTCTTTTTATACTCATTTACTCCTGTCCATATTTGACCTACTTAACATATTTTTTCCAAAGAGTCTTTTAAATTGAACTTTCCATCAAATATTCATTGATGTTTGATTAATCAACTCAATCTGATGTTTCATCTGACAGACAGTGGTCCATGATTGACCTGCTTAACATATTTCTGGGAAAAGAGTCTTTGAACTTGAACTTTACATATGTATACATAGCCTCCTATCAATGTTTCATGAGCCAGACAGTGGTCAATATTTGACCTACTTAACATGTTTCTGGCCAAAGAGTTTTTGAACTTGAACTTTCCATAATACTCATTGAGTCCTTCTGATGTTTCTTAAGCAGGAGAGTCCATATTTAACCTTAACTTATTTCTGGCCATGGACCACTGTTGTCAGATGAAACATCAGTTTGAGTCAATGAGTGCTTTTGGAAAGTTCAAGTTCAAAGACTCTTTGGACAGAAATAGTTTAAGTAGGTCAAATATGGACCCCTATCTATAATTTATAGGGGAGTCAGGAGTCTATAAGTTTCATCAGGAGTCTATAAGTTTCTATTGTTTAATATCAGGAGTCTATAAGATTCTATTGTTTAATATCTCTTGACGACTGTTTGACTGGAAATTGAGTTCAGTCGGTCAATATGAAAATTCTATATGGCTTAAAAAGCATCAGAAGGAGTCTATATGTATAGAAAGTTCAAGATCAAGTACTCTTGGGCCATAAATATGTTCAGTCAGCCCGTTCTCATCCCAAGATAACTGACGCTTTTGACCATACGTCAACCTCCGACGTTTTAGGGCACCCTTCAACGTCAGTTAGATGACTCTATCTAACCCCTACCCCAGACATAAATCTACCCGTGTCATCTAGCTCTCACTAAAGGTAAAGTGTCAGTTCGATGGCATCATTTTGACTTTTCTATGGCTTAGCAAGCATCAGAAAGAGTCTATGAGTGTGGATAGAAAGTTCAAGATCAAGCACTCTTGGTCCAGAAATATTTTCAGTAGGTCAAATATCTGTCTGGCTAAAATAACATCATAAGAAGTAATTCTGTACAGTAACTTAATATGTTTAAGAACTCTTTGGCCAGGAATATTTTCAGAAGTCAAAATAAGAACTCTTGTATGGCTGAAGTAAAATCAAAATAAGTTACTTAGTATGTTTAGAAAGTTCAAGATTTAGTACTCGTGGGCCAGAACTATATTCAGTATGTAAAAGGAACCTATCTATAGTATTTAGAACATCAGAAGAAGTCTATAAGTTTCTATTGTTTAAAACCTTTTGAATGTCCTTTGCAGAGAAATGAGTTCAATGGGTCAGATATGGACATTCTATATGGCTTAGGAAGCATCCGAAGTAGTCTATGAGAATGTATAGGTAGTTCAAGATCCAGACCTCTTTGTCCACAAATATGTTCAGTAGGTCAAAAATCTTTCTAACTAAAACAACATCATTAGAAGTAAATTTTTCTGCGTAGGGATCTAATGATCAATTACCAGTGGGCCAGAAATATGTTCAGTAGGTCAAATAGGGACCTACGTATATCTAATGTAACATCAGAAGGAGTTTATAAGTTTATATTGTTTAAAACCTTTTGACGAGTCTTTGTGTTGAGTCTTAATATACGCAATCACGAACATATATTCCTCTGTGCAATGCAAAGACATAACATATGCTTTCCCGTGCATTTCCAATCTACAACTAATTCATTTGTGCATATAGTTGCAAAGTAGCAGATAGTTGCATTGCAAGAAAGAACTAATTTTCTGTGCAATGAAAACAGATAACACACTTTTCCTATTGCATTATATTTGTGTCACTTTAATATGCAATAACTCATTCCGATGTTCATAGAGCACATGTGCATAGTTGCATTGCAAGAAAGAACTAACTTCTGTGCAATGAAAACAGATAACGTGCTTTTCCATTGCATTATGTATTGTGCTTTCGCATTGCAATTGGAGACTAAACTAGTCCTTTTCATATTGAAGCGTAATTATTGAAATAGCCATTTTAATATAATGCACTCAAGAACTAACATTTTCCTCTATGCAATGAAAAGACATAACAGAAGTGCTTTCCCGTGCATTTCCAGTCTACAACTAATTTGTGCACAGACGAGAAAACATCATATGAGCTGTCGCTTTACAATGCAATAACTCATTCCGATATGCATAGAGCAGATAGTGCATTGCAAGAAAGAACTAACTTCTGTGCAATGAAAACAGATAACGTGCTTTTCCCATTGCATTATATATTGTGCTTTCGCATTGCAATTACACACTAAACTAGTCATATTCATATTGAATAGAAATGATTGCAATAGCCATTCTGCTATAATGTACGCTAGAACTGCATACTACCACTAACTTTTTCAGAAATAACTGAAGGGAAATCATTGCAGTTAGATGTTGCATTCGTGTGATAAAGGGAAATCGTTGCAATAGCTGTTGCTTTACAATGCAATAACTCATTCCGATGTGCATAGAGCAGATAGTGCATTGCAAGAAAGAACTAACTTCTGTGCAATGAAAACAGATAACGTGCTTTTCCCATTGCATTATATATTGTGCTTTCGCATTGCAATTACACACTAAACTAGTCATATTCATATTGAATAGAAATGATTGCAATAGCCATTCTGCTATAATGTACGCTAGAACTGCATACTACCACTAACTTTTTCAGAAATAACTGAAGGGAAATCATTGCAGTTAGATGTTGAATTCGTGTGATAAAGGGAAATCGTTGCAATAGCTGTTGCTTTACAATGCAATAACTCATTCCGATGTGCATAGAGCAGATAGTGCATTGCAAGAAAGAACTAACTTCTGTGCAATGAAAACAGATAACGTGCTTTTCCCTTTGCATTATATATTGTGCCTTCGCATTGCAATTACACACTAAACTAGACATATTCATATTGAATAGAAATGATTGCAATGACCATTCTACTATAATGCATGCTAGAACTACATACCACTAGTTTGTTCAGAAATAACTGAAGGGAAATCATTGCATTTAGATGTTGCATTCGTATAATAAAGAGAAATCGTTACATTAGCTGTTGCTTTACAATGCAATAACTCATTTCCATTGTGCATCAGATATTGCAATGCAAGAAAGAACTAACTTCTGTGCAATGAAAACAGAAAACGTGTTTTTCCATGGCATTATATATTTTGCTTTCGCATTGCAATTGCACACTAAACTAGTCCTTTTCATATTGAATAGTAATTATTAAAATTGCCATTGTACTGTAATGCACTTAAGAACTAACGATTTCCTCTGTGCAATGAAGAGACATAACAGAAATGCTTTCCCGTGCATTTCCAATCTACAACTAATTTGTGCACAGACGAGAAAACATAATATGAGCTGTGTCGCTTTAATATGCAACAACTCATTCCGATGTTCATAGAGCACATGTGCATAGTTGCATTGCAAGAAAGAACTAACTTCTGTGCAATGAAAACAGATAACGTGCTTTTCCATTGCATTATGTATTGTGCTTTCTTATTGCAATTGCAGACTAAACTAGTCCTTTTCATATTGAAGGGCAATTAATGCAATGGCCATTTGATTTTTCTATAATTGCCATGAGAAACCATCGCTCATGGTTTCTCTCCCATTTAATTAAATCAATATGTGATTACTGATTAGACAATTAGCTTAAATGATCTACTTCTAGTCGACTAGAAAACTAGGACTCATTTTGAGGAATGAATGAACATAAACAAACCTCTGCTCAGAGTGCCGCCGTGCTGGATTGCGTAGAACGCTCATCGAATTCGAGGATTTATCGCGTTTTGGCTAAAAACAGGGCTGGCGCTTACCGCGTTTTGGAAAGAAACTGTATATTGCAGTACATTTTAAACAAGGAAATATAGCGATTTGGCATGAAACGTTGATGGAGCAGCGAAAGGGTTCTGTCCACAGCAGAATGACACGACAAACTCTTTTTTTTTTGCATTTTTTTTTTGCGTTTTGGAAAAGAACTCTTCATATATATGTTTAATTTTCAACCCACAGATGTCCAAATTACCCTGTAACATTGCACAAGAACATATTTAGCCAGAAATGTGATACATTTGATTAACAACAGACCTACATTTTTGGTCTGGAATATATTAAAAGAATAGATACCTGTTATTTTTTAACTAATTAAATAATTTGCTTGTATATCTGCTTGTTACCCCCTTATTACCCCAAACTTAACATATTGTTCCCTTATACCTACATGGAAGTACACTATAGATCGTAATTTCAGTGTACTCACGAAGTTATTTGCAGGTTGTATATCTGCTTGTTACCCCTTTATTACCCCAAACTTAACATATTGTTCCCTTATACTTACACGGAAGTAGGCAACACTATAATTACAGAAACGTACACCGTAATTTCTCTGTACTTACCCGGTTGTTTGCGGGTCGTAAAATAAAGTGTTACCGGAAGTGCATAGAGATAGTTGCATTGCAAGAAAGAACTAACTTCTGTGCAATGAAAACAGATAACACGCTTTCCATTGCATTATATATTGTGCTTTTGCATTGCAATTGCAAACTAAACTAGTCCTTTTCATATTGAATGGTAATTATTACAATAGCCATTGTACTAAAATGCACTTAAGAACTAACGATTTCCTCTGTGCAATGAAGAAACATAACAGAAGTCCTTTTCCCTCCATTTCCAGTCTACAACTAATATGTGCACAGACGAGAAAACGTCATTTGAGCTGTGTCGCTTTACAATGCAATAAGTCATTCCGAGGTGCATAGAGCACATGTGCATAGTTGCATTGCAAGAAAGAACTAACTTCTGTACAATGAAAACAGATAAGGTGCTTTTCCCATTGCATTGTATATTGTATTTAGGGCCCGAGCACTAACAGTGCGAGGACCCTCTTGAAACTGTTAGGGTTATTTAGGGCCCGAGTATTAACAGTGCGAGGACCCTCTTGAAACTGTTAGGGTTATTTTTTTTAGGGCCCGAGCACCCAACAGTGCGAGGCCCTCTGGAAACTGTTAGGGTTATTTTTTATTAGGGCCCGAGCACCCAACGGTGCGAGGCCCTCTTGAAACTGTTAGGGTTATTTTTTAGGGCCCGAGCACCCAACGGTGCGAGGCCCTCTTGAAACTGTTAGGGTTATTTATTTATTTATTTATTTTTTCTTTTTTCTGCAAAGTAAGCTCCATTTTCGGGGCCGCAACATGCTCAAAAAGCCACCAAATTTGGCACGCATGTCAGGACTGGTGAAAAATTTCGTATTTTTTTGGTTTCGCGGATAGGCGTGGCAAAATGGCTCGCTAGCGCCACCTAGAAAATTGGAAAAAATTAGCCCCTCCTCCACGTTCAACCTACATGCACGAAATTTGGTGGGGATGAGTATCATTTCAAGCCGCACAAAAAAGCCTCAAGAACCCATACCCTAAACTCGACAGGAAGTCCGCCATTTTGAATTTGGCGACCGATTTGGGACGATTTACACACTCCGTACTTTAACTAACTCCTCCTAGGGATTTACTCGGATCGACTTCAAATTTCTGCTGTGCCTTCTAAAGGCATTGACGATGTAAAGTTGTGCTATCTGCGCGTTTTCGTCGATGGGCGTGTCCGTGGCATCGAAGATTCGCCATGAAACAGGAAGTTGTAGTAACTTAGCTGTAAATGCCCAGATCTGCACGAAATTTTACACATTTGACAAGAGTCCCGCCCTGAACAAATCTACATGCCGACATTCACCCACAGTCATAGCGCCACCTGCTGGCAATAGGAAGTGACCTTTAACAAAGCAGCCCCGGCCGCATGTTTGACCGACATGTACGAAATCTCTGTGGTACATCTACCATGTCCAGACGCACAAAAAAGTCTCTTGGAGCGATGCTCTAAACTCAACAGGAAGTCCGCCATTTCTAATTTTAACGCCATTTTTGGATGATTTACTCATTACATACTTTAACTAACTCCTCCTAGGGATTTAGTCGGATCGACTTCAAATTTCTTCTGTGCCTTCTAAAGGCATGGACGATGTAAAGTTGTGCTATCTGCGCGTTTTCGTCAATGGGCGTGTCCGTGGCGTCGATAATTCGCCATGAAACAGGAAGTTGTAGTAACTTGGCTGTAAATGCCCAGATCTGCACAAAATTTTATACATTTGACAAGAGTCCCGCCCTGAACAAATCTACATGCTGACATTCACCCACATTCATAGCGCCATCTAGTGGCAAGAGGAAGTGACCTTAAAAGACGCAGCCCCCTCCGCATGTTTGACCGACAGGTACGAAATCTCTGTGGTACATCTACCGTGTCCAGACACACAGAAAAGTCTCTTGGAGCGATGCCCCAAACTCAACAGGAAGTCAGCCATTTCTAATTTTACCGCCATTTTTGGATGATTTACTCATTACATACTTTAACTAACTCCTCCTAGGGATTTAGTCGGATTGACTTCAAATTTCTCCTGCGCCTTCTAAAGGCATTGACGATGTAAAGTTGTGCTATCTGCGCGTTTTCCTCGATGGGCGTGTCCGTGGCGTCGATGATTCGCCATGAAACAGGAAGTTGTAGTAACTTGGCTGTAAATGCCCAGATCTGCATGAAATTTTACACATTTGACAAGAGTCCCGCCCTGAACAAATCTACATACCGACATTCACCCACAGTCATAGCGCCACCTGCTGGCAACAGGAAGTGACCTTTAACGAAGCAGCGTAGCAAATGCACAGCCGCACTGGCTGAGCTGCAGTAAATGCAAGGCGGTTGTCTCACACCCCGACGTGCAACAGGTGCGAGGGCCCGCCCATCGCTGCTTGCAACTTTAATTTTTCTTTTTTTTTTCTTTTTTCTTTTTTCTGCAAAGTAAGCGCCATTTTCGGGGCCGCAACATGCTCAAAAACTCACCAAATTTGGCACGCATGTCAGGACTGGTGAAAAATTTCGTATTTTGTGGGTTTCGCGGATGGGCGTGGCAAAATGGCACGCTAGCGCCACCTAGAAAATTGGAAAAAATTAGCCCCTCGTCCACGTTAAACCTACATGCACGAAATTTGGTGGGGATGTGTATCATTTCAAGCCGCACAAAAAAGCCTCAAGAACCCATACCCTAAACTCGACAGGAAGTCCGCCATTTTGAATTTGGCGACCGATTTGGGACGATTTACACACTCCGTACTTTAACTAACTCCTCCTTGGGATTTACTCGGATCGACTTCAAATTTCTTCTGTGCCTTCTAAAGGCATTGACGATGTAAAGTTGTGCTATCTGCGCGTTTTCGTCGATGGGCGTGTCCGTGGCATCGAAGATTCGCCATGAAACAGGGAGTTGTAGTAACTTGGCTGTAAATGCCCAGATCTGCACAAAATTTTACACATTTGACAAGAGTCCCGCCCTGAACAAATCTACATGCCGTCATTCACCCACAGTCATAGCGCCACCTGCTGGCAACAGGAAGTGACCTTTAACGAAGCAGCCCCGGCGGCATGTTTGACCGACAAGTACGAAATTTCTGTGGTACATCTACCATGTCCAGGCGCACAAAAAAGCCTCTTGGAGCGATGCCCTTAAACTCAACAGGAAGTCGGCCATTTCTAATTTTACCGCCATTTTTGGATGATTTATTCATTACGTACTTTAACTAACTCCTCCTAGGGATTTAGTCGGATCGACTTCAAATTTCTGCTGTGCCTTCTAATGGCATTGACGATGTAAAGTTGTGCTATCTGCGCGTTTTCGTCAATGGGCGTGTCCGTGGCGTCGATGATTCGCCATGAAACAGGAAGTTGTAATAACTTGGCTGTAAATGCCCAGATCTGCACGAAATTTTACACATTTGAAAAGAGTCCCGCCCTGAACAAATCTACATGCCGACATTCACCCACAGTCATAGCGCCATCTAGTGGCAAGAGGAAGTGACCTTAAAAGACGCAGCCCCCTCCGCATGTTTGACCGACAGGTACGAAATTTCTGTGGTACATCTATTTCTGTGTGTCTAGACACACAGAAAAGTCTCTTGGAGTGATGCCCTAAACTCAACAGGAAGTCAGCCATTTCTAATTTTACCGTTATTTTTGGATGATTTACTCACTACATACTTTAATTAACTCCTCCTAGTGATTTAGTCGGATCGACTTCAAATTTCTACTGCGCCTTCTAAAGGCATTGACGATGTAAAGTTGTGCTATCTGTGCATTTTTCTCGATGGGCGTGTCCGTGGCGTCGATGATTCGCCATGAAACAGGAAGTTGTAGTAACTTGGCTGTAAATGCCCAGATCTGCACGAAATTTTATACATTTGACAAGAGTCCCGCCCTGAACAAATCTGCCCTGCTGGCAACAGGAAGTGACCTTTAATGAAGCAACGTAGCAAATGCACAGCCGCACCGGCTGAGCTGCAGAGTATGCAACGCGGCCGCCTCACACCCCGACACGCTACAGGTGCGAGGGCCCGCCCATCGCTGCTTGCAGCTTTATTTTTTTTTCTTTATTTTTTATTTTTTCTGCAAAGTAAGCGCCATTTTCGGGGCCGTAACATGCTCCAAAACTCACCAAATTTGGCACGCATGTCAGGACTGGTGAAAAATTTAGTATTTTGTGGGTTTCGCGGAAGGGCGTGGCAAAATGGCTCGCCAGCGCCACCTAGAAAATTGGAAAAAATTAGCCCCTCGTCCACGTTCAACCTACATGCACGAAATTTGGTGGGGACGTGTATCATATCAAGACGCACAAAAAAGCCTCAAGAACCCATGCCCTAAACTCAACAGGAAGTCCGCCATTTTGAATTTGGCGACCGATTTGGGACGATTTACACACTCCGTACTTTAACTAACTCCTCCTAGGGATTTAGACTGATCGACTTCAAATTACTGCTGTGCCTTCTAAAGGCATGGACGATGTAAAGTTGTGCTATCTGCGCGTTTTCGTTGATGGGCGTGTCCGTGGCGTCGATGATTCGCCATGAAAGAGGAAGTTGTAATAACTTGGCTGTAAATGCCCAGATCTGCACGAAATTTTACACATTTGACAAGAGTCCCACCCTGAACAACTCTACATGCCGGCATTCACCCACAGTCATAGCGCCATCTAGTGGCAAGAGGAAGTGACCTTAAAAGACGCAGCCCCCTCCGCATGTTTGACCGACAGGTACGAAATTTCTGTGGTACATCTACCGTGTCCAGACACACAGAAAAGTCTCTTGGAGCGATGCCCTAAACTCAACAGGAAATCAGCCATTTCTAATTTTAATGCCATTTTTAGATGATTTACTCATTACATACTTTAAAGGGTCATGAAACCCCAAACCAAATTTTCTGAGATTATAACAGAGGTATGTGTGTTGAACACCATTGAAGGCAATGTTAGCATCTGTTAGATTTAATAATAAGGTTAAAATGGTTAAATTTGAGTTTTTTTCCGCTTTTTTCGTCTTCCGGGTTTAAAATCTTCATTGTAGCGGGTGACGTGGCAGTGCCCTGCACAGTGCGTTGACGGCTCATCGGTCTTATCCTATGAGAAGACACGGCCTCTTAATTTTTCATGACCCCACGTGGATCTTTCCAACGACAGACATGACAAACTGTGATATCGCGTAATAACGTTTGATGAGAGAGGCAATCATGGGACGCAAACTATTTGTTTTCATGGTGCAAAGTCCAAGTGCGTTGAATATGTTCCTCGCGATGCTGCCAGGGCTAGACGGTTGGTTTGCCATAAAACATGCCGCGAACATTTTCGCGAGAGAGCTCGACAAGTGGAGAATGATGGACTTCGCCTTGTTGACAACTAATCCAAGTTGCGTCTTGCGAGTGATGCGGTATCCCGAGGACTTTCTCTCTTCAGAGGTGTGTCTGCGCTGGTGTGTGTGTGTGTGTGTGTGTGTGTCTAAAATGAGAAGTCATGTATTATAATGAGGGTTCAGAGGGCGCGTAGACTGCACTTTCTTTTACTGTCTATGACTATGCACGGAACGATTTTTTTAAGCGGAAAATTAATAATTTTTTTCTGAAATGTATTTATAGTGTCTATATAAACTATAGAATTACGATTACTGTAGGCTAATATTTGTAGCAGGACATTCAGTTACTTTTGAAAGGACAATAATAAAGTGTCAGTGTACTTCATAAGACTTTAACTTTGCCAGCTATATAAAAATCTAGCATTTCCTCACGTTTTACCATTGCTTTTTAGTGACAGTCGAAATGTATGTGACAGTGACGTGATGGTCATACAACACCCACTCCCTCCCTTCTTCTCACAGCTAGCCACGCCCATTTCAGTTGCATTTTTCAAAAAGATTTTGAGCTAGACTTGAGCTGAAAGAGGGGGATTTCATGACCCTTTAACTAACTCCTCCTAGGGATTTAATCGGATCGACTTCAGATTTCTACTGCGCCTTCTAAAGGTATTGACGATGTAAAGTTGTGCTATCTGCGCGTTTTCCTCGATAGGCGTGTCCGTGGCGTCGATGATTCGCCATGAAACAGGAAGTTGTACTAACTTGGCTGTAAATGCCCAGATCTGCACGAAATTTTACACATTTGACAAGAGTCCTGCCCTGAACAAATCTACATGCCGGCATTCACCCACAGTCATAGCGCCATCTAGTGGCAAGAGGAAGTGACCTTAAAAGACGCAGCCCCCTCCGCATGTTTGACCGACAGGTACGAAATTTCTGTGGTACATCTACCGTGTCCAGACACACAGAAAAGTCTCTTGGAGCGATGCCCTAAACTCAACAGGAAGTCAGCCATTTCTAATTTTACCGCCATTTTTGGATGATTTACTCATTACATACTTTAACTAACTCCTCCTAGGGATTTAGTCGGATCGACTTCAAATTACTGCTGTGCCTTCTAAAGGCATGGACGATGTAAAGTTGTGCTATCTGCGCGTTTTCGTTGATGGGCGTGTCCGTGGCGTCGATGATTCGCCATGAAACAGGAAGTTGTAGTAACTTGGCTTTAAATGGCCAGATCTGCACAAAATTTTACACATTTGACAAGAGTCCCGCCCTGAACAAATCTACATGCCGACATTCACCCACAGTCATTGTGCCACCTGCTGGGAAAAGGAACTGACCTTTAACGAAGCAGCCCCCGCCACATGTTTGACCGACATTGTACGAAATTTCTGTGGTACATCTACCATGTCCAGACGCACAGAAAAGTCTCTTGGAGCGATGCCCTAAACTCAACAGGAAGTCGGCCAATTCTATTTTTACCGCCATTTTTGGATGATTTACTCATTACGTACTTTAACTAACTCCTCCTAGGGATTTAGTCGGATCGACTTCACATTTCTGCTGTGACTTCTAAAGGCATTGACAATGTAAAGTTGTGCTATCTGCGCGTTTTCGTCGATGGGCGTGTCCGTGGCATTGAAGATTCGCCATGAAACAGGAAGTTGTAGTAACTTGACTGTAAATGCCCAGATCTGCACAAAAATTTACACATTTGATAAGAGTCCCGCCCTGAAGAAATCTACATGCCGACATTCACCCACAGTCATACCGCCACCAGCTGGCAACAGGAAGTGACCTTTAACAAAGCAGCCCTGGCCGCATGTTTGACCGACAAGTACGAAATTTCTGTGGTACATCTACCATGTCCAGACGCACAAAAAAGCCTCTTGGAGCGATGCCCTAAACTCAACAGGAAGTCGGCCATTTCCAGAGGCGGACAGAGTACACAGCTTTATTACTTGAGTAAAAGTACAGATACCCATTGCCAAATTTTACTCAAGTACAAGTAAAAGTACTACAGTCAGATGTCTACTCAAGTAAAAGTACTAAAGTACTTGTTTTTAAAAGTACTTGAGTATCAAGAGTACATTTTCTAAATATTGCACTACCTGCCACAGTGCTTACATTTATGGACAGAAATGTCCACATGGAGTTATGTGTTAATGTAAATACCTTGGAGAATGTAAAAGGAATTGAAAGTAAAATCAAGTCATATTCATCTTTTTACCATGTTGCTTTATTTAACATTTAACCCTTCTATTATCCCTGGGGTCAATTTTACCCCATTCAATGTTTAATGTTTGTAAATACATAATTTTATTTAGTTATGAAAAATGTTAATGTAAAATCAAGTAATTTTCATCTTTTACCATGTTGCTTTAATTAACATTTAAGAACATTTCAGAAAATTCAGAAAATTGAAATAGTGTGGCGAGGTGGGGTCATGGGTTGGCACATTCCCGGGATGGACCTGTTGCGTCTCCATCCATTGTTTCGTCCATGGTTTGGTCTCTTATCTAAATCTAACCATGGAGTTGACTTTGGCGGAAAGCTGAAGGTGATATCTGATAGGCTGTCTCAATCAGTGGCGCCTGCACAATCCTATCACTTTTGAGAGGGAAACAACAAATTGAGGGTTTCCGAGATTTTTCTTATTTCCATTTTTTTTTTTAGAAGTAGTTACTTTTTTACTTACGGTTATAGATAGAAATGTATTGGAGTAAAGAGTACAATATTTCCCTCTCAAATGTACTTGAGTAAAGTCATGATTACTCCCCAAAAATGATACTTGAGTAAAGTACAGATCCCTCAAAATTGTACTTAAGTACTGTACTCAAGTAAATGTACTCCAATACTGTCCGGCTCTGGCCATTTCTAATTTTACCGCCATTTTTGGATGATTTACTCATTACGTACTTTAATTAACTCCTAGGGATTTAGTCGGATCGACTTCAAATTTCTGCTGTGCCTTCTAATGGCATTGACGATGTAAAGTTGTGCTATCTGCACGTTTTCATTGATGGGCGTGTCCGTGGCGTCGATGATTCGCCATGAAACAGGAAGTTGTAATAACTTGGCTGTAAATGCCCACATCTGCACCAAATTGTACACATTTGACAAGAGTCCCGCCCTGAACAAATCTACATGCCGACATTCACCCCCAGTCATAGCGCCACCTGCTGGCAACAGGAAGTGACCTTTAATGAATCAGCATAGCAAATTCACAGCCGCACTGGCTGAGCTGCAGAATATGGAACGCGGCCGCCTCACACCCCGACTGTAATGATTCACGTAACACAGAGGAATCCATTTGCAGCTTTATTGATCGAAGTCGTACAGGCAGGGTCAAGACGGGCAGACAGGGCAATGAGGGCTAGACAAAAGGGTAATCCAAATAACAGGCAGAGATCGAGGCAGGCAGCAATAATCACAGTCCAGGAAACAGTTCAGAAGTCAGGCCAGGCAGAGATCAATCACAGAATCAGAGACAGTCCAAGTTCACAACCAGAATACCAGAAACAGGGAATAACGCTTAGAAATGATCACCGGGGCAAATCAAGACTTCGCACTGGTGTGGTGTGTGGACGTGGCTTTTATGTGTGTGTGTAAATGGCGTGCAGGTGTGTGACGCAATCAGTCCCAGGTACGAGGCATGATGGGAATTTGAGTTTAATGCCAATGATCAATACTCGGGTGAAGGCTCCCTCTGGTGGCGGAGAGGAGGCGGAACGGGAGCTTCCACTGTAACAGAGCCCCCCCCCTGCGAGCGGCTCCTGACGCGAGGAGGCAATTGACGTCGGGGTCTCCTACGAGGTCTCCCACGAGGTCTGGGGGCCGGTTTCTCCGGGTGTGTTCTATGAAACTCTTCCGTGAGAGTGGGGTCCAGGATATCACCCGCATTGACCCAGGACTGTTCCTCCGGACCGTAACCCTCCCAATCGACCAGATACTGGAGAACGTTACCCCGACGTCTGGAGTCAAGCAACTGGTGCACACGGTACGCCTCCTCGCCGTCGACCAGGATGGGTGGAGGACTCTGAGAAGTGGGTCCCTCATCCGCTTCTCCTCTCGGACCACCAGCGGGTTTCAGCAGAGACACATGAAAAGTAGGAGAGATACGATAGTTAGCGGGCAGGTCTAAACGGTATGACACAGGGGAAATTCTTCTAATAATTTGGAATGGGCCAACATACCTGGGACTGAGTTTGCGACATGGAAGTCTGAGTCGGAGGTCTCTGGTGGAAAGCCATACCCATTGCCCATTCTGGTACTCTGGAGCTGGACGGCGATGGCGGTTAGCTTGCTGTTCCTGGCGTCGGACTGCGTGCCTTAAATGCGTGTGTGCTTGATCCCAAACCTCTTCACTCTTCTGTAGCCACTCAGTGACGGAGGGTAGTTCGGTGGGTTCACCTGACCAAGGAAACAGAGGAGGCTGGAAACCCAGGATACATTTGAAGGGAGTGATGCCAGTGGATGGTTTGACCAGGGAGTTTTGGGCGTACTCGGCCCAGAATAAATATCTGCTCCACTCGTTCTGTTGTTGTTGACAGTAGGAGCGTAGGAAGCGAATTACGTCCTGGTTGAGACGTTCAGTTTGACCGTTGGATTGGGGGTGATAACCGGATGTGAGACTGATGTTGATGTTGAGATTTTTGAAGAAAGCTGACCATACTCGTGAGGTGAACTGAGGTCCTCTATCGGAAACGATATCTTCGGGCAATCCATAAAAGCGGAATACCTGATTGCACAGTAGCTCGGCAGTTTCGAGGGCAGTGGGGAGTTTGTTCAATGGTATCAGTCGGCAGGCTTTGGAGAAACGGTCAACGATGGTGAGAATAGTGGTGTTACCCTGAGAGTTGGGAAGATCTGTGATGAAGTCAATGGCGATGTGGGACCAGGGTCGTTGTGGAGTTGGTAATGGACATAGAAGACCGGCTGGTAGTTTACGAGTTGACTTAGAGGTTTGACAGTTGTCGCAGTTTTTAACGTGATTGATGGTATCGGTGGTGAGAGTGGGCCACCAGAACCTGTTTTGGAGCAAGTGGATTGTGGCATTGATTCCTGGGTGACCGGAGCTGGGGACTGAATGCACATGATTGAGGAGCCGAGATCGTAATGCTTCTGGTACAAAGAGTAGTTCTGCAGGACATTCAACGGGAACGGGAGTTTGACGGTTGGACTGCTGGATCTCAGTTATTATATCCCACTGGACGGGAGCTACGAGTAGGTTCTCTTGAAGAATATTTTCTGGGTTGTGATTGGGGAGTGCTTCTTCCGACTGGCGAGAGAGAGCATCGGCCTTGGTGTTCTTGGAACCGGGTCGGTATGTGACAGTAAAGTTGAATCTAGTGAAGAACAAGGACCATCTGGCTTGACGGGGATTGAGTCGTTTGGCTGATCGTAAATATTCCAGATTCTTATGGTCAGTTAGAATGATGAATGGTTCGGATGCTCCCTCCAGCCAGTGACGCCATTCCTCTAAGGCCAGCTTCATGGTTAACAGTTCACGATTTCCCACATCGTAGTTGCGTTCGGCAGGGGAAAGCTTCCGAGAGAAGAAGGCACAGGGATACATTTTGGCTGGGTTCCCTTGACGTTGTGACAGAACTGCCCCTACCCCAGTGTTAGAGGCGTCCACTTCTACAATGAATTGACGATTAGGATCTGGGTGTCGTAGAATAGGTGCGGTGGTGAATCGAGTTTTCAGCTCTTGGAAAGCTTGCTGTGCTTCGGGGGTCCATGAGATCCGGGAGTTGTGACGTTTGGTTAGGGCAGTTAAGGGAGCTGCTACAAGACTGAAGTTTCGAATGAACCGACGATAAAAGTTGGCAAATCCCAGGAATCTCTGTAGTTCTTTGAGGGTTTGTGGTACTGGCCAGTCTACTACTCCTTTCACCTTCTTGTCGTCCATCGCGACCCCTTCATGGCTGATGACATAGCCCAGGAAAGAGGTGCTGGTCTTGTGGAACTCGCATTTCTCCATCTTGGCGTACAGGTGACAGTGAATAAGACGTTGTAGTACTGCTCTGACGTGGTGGATATGTTCTTCAAGTGAGTTGGAATAGATCAAGATGTCGTCAATGTAAACAATCACCCACTTGTCCAGCATGTCACGGAAGACGTCATTCATGTAAGCTTGAAACACGGAAGGACTGTTAGACAGACCGAAAGGCATGACCAGGTATTCGTAGTGCCCACTTGTGGTAGAAAAGGCAGTTTTCCACTCATCACCTTCTCGTATGCGAATCAAGTTGTAGGCGTTGCGTAGATCAAGTTTAGTGTAATATCTCGCCTGACGAAGCTGTTCAAGGGCGGCTGGAACTAGTGGCAGAGGATAACGGTACTTGATTGTTATGTCGTTTAGCCCTCGATAATCGATGCATGGTCTTAGACTGCCATCTTTCTTCTTAACGAAGAAAAATCCTGCTGCTGCTGGAGAAGTAGAGGGTCGAATGAAACCCTTAGCAAGTTCCTCCTCAATATATTGATTCATTGCCTCTGATTCTGGTTTTGACAAGGGGAAAATTCTCCCTCTGGGGGGAGTGGAACCGGGAATGAGATCTATAGCACAGTCTGTGGATCGGTGTTCAGGGAGTTGTGATGCCTTCTCTTTACTGAATGCCTCGACTAGATCAGTATACTCTTCGGGTAGATTGGTCGTCTCTGATATGGCTGTGAAGGCTACTGATGCTGGACTGGGTACACGGGTGACCTTGGATAGACAATGAGCGCTGCAGTTCTCATCCCAGCGAATAATCTGGCCTTCTCTCCATGAAATTTGAGGGTTGTGGGTTTGCAGCCAGGGGTGACCCAGAATGATAGAGTGGCGTGGTGCATGAATAACATAAAACCGGAGCATTTCTGAATGGAGAGATCCGACCTGCATACGAACTTCTTCTGTTTCATTCTTGATTTTTCCTTCTCCGATGGGATGTCCATCTAGCGCCTCCACGGTGAGTGAGGAATGACAGGGTGTTAACTTTATGTTGAATTGTTTAGCAAAAGATTGTGAAATGAAATTTCCTGCGGCTCCGGAATCAATGAATGCGGTGGTGTCTATGGTTTGATCTTGCAGAGTGATGCGAACAGGGATAGTGAGGCTTGAAGTAATAGGTCGGGATTTGTCTAGTGAACTCACCACTGGGTTGCGAGTGGATGGTCTAATTGGACAAGATAGCTTCATGTGTCCGGGTTGACCACAGTACAGGCACAATCTGAGTTGACGTCGTCGATCTCGTTCCTCGGGAGTGAGATGAGTGAATCCTAACTGCATGGGTTCTTGAACGTTAACTGCTTCAGGCATTACTGGGATTGGTGCACGGGATCTGCGTCTGGAGCGCATCAGATTGTCGATTGAAATGGCCAGCGAAATATATTCATTGAGACTTTTCCCCTCGTCACGGCAGGCTAACTCGGACTGAAGTTCAATGGTAAGCCCACGTCTGAAAATGGTTTTCAAAGTATCCTCCACCCAGTTAGTCTGTGCAGCGAGCGTTCGAAATGTCAGAGCGTATTCAGCAGCGGTTTCCTTCTTTTGAGTGAGGTTTAAGAGTTGATCGCCTGCTTCTCCCTTCTTAGTGGTATGCTCGAAAACTTGACGAAACTGCTGAATGAACTCTTGAAAAGTAGCGAAAGTGTTGCCCTCTGATCTCCAGACTGCTGTAGCCCACTCTAATGCTCTGCCGGTGAGGAGGGAACAAACAAACGCTATGCGACTGTTGTGACTGGCGTACAGTGCGGGTTGTTGTTCCACAAAGAGTGTGCATTGTAGCAGAAAGCCCTTACATTTAGATGGGGTACCGTCAAACTTGTCCGGAAATGCGAGTCTGGGATTTACAGCGGTACTCACTGGAGCCGGAGAAACTGCTGGTGCCGGAGGAGCGACAGGTGGACTCGGTGTGACGCTCACAGCAGTACGAAGCTCTTGCATACCCTGTACAAGCTGCTCGGTCAACGTTGTCAGATGACTCAGCTGGTTGTGGTGTAGATCCAGACGTGACGCTTGACTGGTGAGTTCGCTGGTTAACTGCAGAACAGCTGCTGGATTTGTTGTTGGCGAAGTCTTCTGTAATGATTCACGTAACACAGAGGAATCCATTTGCAGCTTTATTGATCGAAGTCGTACAGGCAGGGTCAAGACGGGCAGACAGGGCAATGAGGGCTAGACAAAAGGGTAATCCAAATAACAGGCAGAGATCGAGGCAGGCAGCAATAATCACAGTCCAGGAAACAGTTCAGAAGTCAGGCCAGGCAGAGATCAATCACAGAATCAGAGACAGTCCAAGTTCACAACCAGAATACCAGAAACAGGGAATAACGCTTAGAAATGATCACCGGGGCAAATCAAGACTTCGCACTGGTGTGGTGTGTGGACGTGGCTTTTATGTGTGTGTGTAAATGGCGTGCAGGTGTGTGACGCAATCAGTCCCAGGTACGAGGCATGATGGGAATTTGAGTTTAATGCCAATGATCAATACTCGGGTGAAGGCTCCCTCTGGTGGCGGAGAGGAGGCGGAACGGGAGCTTCCACTGTAACACCGACGTGCCACAGGTGCGAGGGCCCGCCCATCGCTGCTTGCAGCTTTAATTTTATTTTTTTTAGGGCCCGAGCACTAACAGTGCGAGGACCCTCTTGAAACTGTTAGGGTTATTTTTAGGGCCCGAGCACTAACAGTGCGAGGACCCTATTGAAACTGTTAGGGTTATTAGGGCCCGAGCACTAACAGTGCCAGGACCCTCTTGAAACTGTTAGGGTTATTTTTAGGGCCCGAGCACGCAACGGTGCGAAGCCCTCTTGAAACTGTTAGGGTTATTTTTTTATTTTTATTTATTATTTTTTTTCTGCAAAGTAAGCGCCATTTTCGGGGCTGCAACATGCTCAAAAACTCACCAAATTTGGCACGCATGTCAGGACTGGTGAACAATTTCGTATTTTGTGGGTTTCGTGGATGGGCGTGGCAAAATGGCACGCTAGCGCCACCTAGAAAATTGGAAAAAATTAGCCCCTCGTCCACGTTCAACCTACATGCACGAAATTTGGTGGGGACGTGTATCATATCAAGACGCACAAAAAAGCCTCAAGAACCCATACCCTAAACTCGACAGGAAGTCCGCCATTTTGAATTTGGCGACCGATTTGGGACGATTTACACACTCCGTACTTTAACTAACTCCTCCTAGGGATTTAGTCGGATCGACTTCAAATTTCTTCTGTGCCTTCTAAAGGCATTGCCGATGTAAAGTTGTGCTATCTGCACGTTTTCGTCGATGGGTGTGTCCGTGGCATCGAAGATTCGCCATGAAACAGGAAGTTGTGGTAACTTGGCTGTAAATGCCCAGATCTGCACGAAATTTTACACATTTGACAAGAGTCCCGCCCTGAACAAATCTACACGCCGACATTCACCCACAGTCATAGCGCCACCTGCTGGAAACAGGAAGTGACATTTAACGAAGCAGCCCCGGCCGCATGTTTGACCGACATGTACGAAATCTCTGTGGTACATCTACCATGTCCAGACGCACAAAAAAGTCTCTTGGAGCAATCCCCTAAACTCAACAGGAAGTCCGCCATTTCTAATTTTAACGCCATTTTTGGATTATTTACTCATTACATACTTTAACTAACTCCTCCTAGGGATTTAGTCTGATCGACTTCAAATTACTCCTGTGCCTTCTAAAGGCATGGACGATGTAAAGTTGTGCTATCTGCGCGTTTTCGTCAATGGGCGTGTCCGTGGCGTCGATGATTCGCCATGCCTTCTAAAGGCATTGACGATGTAAAGTTGTGCTATCTGTGCGGTTTCGTCGATGGGCGTGTCCGTGGCGTCGATGATTCGCCATGAAACAGGAAGTTGTAGTAACTTGGCTGTAAATGCCCAGATCTGCACGAAATTTTACACATTTGACAAGAGACCCGCTCTGAACAAATCTTCATGTCATTCACCCACAGTCATAGCACCGCCTGCTGGCAACAGGAAGTGACCTTTAACGAAGCAGCGTTGCAAATGCACAGCCGCACTGGCTGAGCTGCAGAATATGCAACGCGGCCGCCTCACACCCCGACTTGCTACAGGTGCGAGGGCCCGCCCATCGCTGCTTGCTGCTTTAATTTTTTTTCTTTTTTCTGCAAAGTAAGCGCCGTTTTCGGGGCCGCAGCATGCTCAAAAAGTCACCAAATTTGGCATGCATGTCAGGACTGTATTTTGTTGGTTTTGTGGATAGGCGTGGCAAAATGGCTCGCTAGCGCCACCTAGAAAATTGGAAAAAATTAGCCCCTCGTCCACGTTCAACCTACATGCACAAAACTTGGTGGGGATGTGTATCATTTCAAGACGCACAAAAAAGCCTCAAGAACCCTTACCCTAAACTCGATAGGAAGTCCGCCATTTTGGATTTAGCGACCGATTTGGAACGATTTATACACCCCGTACTTTAACTAACTCCTCCTAGGGATTTACTCGGATTGACTTCAAATTTCTGCTGTGCCTTCTAAAGGCATTGACGATGTAAAGTTGTGCTATCTGCGCGTTTTCGTCGATGGGCATGTCCGTGGCATCGAAGATTCGCCATGAAACAGGAAGTTGTAGTAACTTGGCTGTAAATGCCCAGATCTGCACGAAATTTTACACATTTGACAAGAGTCCCACCCTGAACAAATCTACATGCCGACATTCACCCACAGTCATAGCGCCACCTGCTGGCAACAGGAAGTGACCTTTAACGAAGACGCCCCGGCCGCATGTTTGACCGACAAGTACGAAATTTCTGCGGTACATCTACCATGTCCAGACGCACAAAAAAGCCTCTTGGAGCGATGCCCTAAACTCAACAGGAAGTCGGCCATTTCTAATTTTACCGCCATTTTTGGATGATTTACTCATTACGTACTTTAACTAACTCCTCCTAGGGATTTAGTCGGATCGACTTGAAATTTCTGCTGTGCCTTCTAATGGCATTGATGATGTAAAGTTGTGCTATCTGCGCGTTTTCGTTGATGGGTGTGTCTGTGGCGTCGATGATTCGCCATGAAACAGGAAGTTGTAATAACTTGGCTGTAAATGCCCAGATCTGCACGAAATTTTAGACATTTGACAAGAGTCCCGCCCTGAACAAATCTACATGCCGGCATTCACCCACAGTCATTAGACATTTGACAAGAGTCCCGCACTGAACAAATCTACATGCCGGCATTCACCCACAGTCATAGCGCCATCTAGTGGCAAGAGGAAGTGACCTTTAAAGACGCAGCCCCCGCCGCATGTTTGACCGACAGGTACGAAATTTCTGTGGTACATCTACCGTGTCCAGACACACAGAAAAGTCTATTGGAGCGATGCCCTAAACTCAACAGGAAGTCAGCCATTTCTAATTTTACCACCATTTTTGGATGATTTACTCATTACATACTTTAACTAACTCCTCCTAGGGATTTAGTCGGATCGACTTCAAATTTCTGCTGTGCCTTTTACCATTGACGATGTAAAGTTGTGCTATCTGCGCATTTTGGTTGATGGGCGTGTCTGTGGCGTCGATGATTCGCCATGAAACAGGAATTTGTAGTAACTTGGCTGTAAATGCCCAGATCTGCACCAAATTGTACACATTTGACAAGAGTCCCGCCCTGAACAAATCTATATGCCGACATTCACCCACAGTCATAGCGCCACCTACTGGCAACAGGAAGTGACCTTTAACGAATCAGCGTAGCAAATTCACAGCCTCACCGGCTGAGCTGCAGAATATGGAACGCGGCCGCCTCACACCCCGACGTGCCCGCCCATCGCTGCTTGCAGCTTTAATTTCGCATTGAAATTGCAAACTAAACTAGTCATTTTCATATTGAAGAGAAATTATTGCAATTAGCTATTCTACTATAATTTACGCTAGAACTACATATTTCTTAACATATTTCTCTCCAGAGAGTCTTTGAACTTGAACTTTCCATAATACTCATTGTGTCCCTCTGATGTTTCTTAAGCAGGAGTGTCCATATTTGACCTACTTAAAATATTTCTGGCCAAAGAGTCTTTGAACTTGAACTTTCCATTTATCCTCATTAACTCCTTTGATGTTTTTTTCAGCCAGAGAGTGGTCAATATTTGACCTACTTGACATATTTCTTGACAAATTCTTTTAAAAGGCTAACTTACTATGCAAACTCATAGACATCTTTTGACGTTACTTCAACCATAGATTAGACCATATTTGACCTCATGAACACATGTCTAGATGTTTTATAAACTCCTTCTGATGTTTCATCAGCGAGACAGTTGTCCATGATTGACCTACTTTTACATATTTCTGGCAAAAGAGTCTTTGAATGTGAACTTTCCATTAATAACTCATGAACTCCTTTGATGTTTTTTTTTTCAGCCAGACTGGTCCATATTTCACCTACTTAACATATTTTTTTCCAAACAGTCTTTGAACTTGAACTTTCCATATATAATCATTGAGTCCTCCTGCTGTTTTGAGTCATTCTGAGAACTACTTATTGACCCCTTCTGCAGCTGTTTCATGAGCCTTAGTCCTTAGTCTCTAATTGTACTCATTTACTCCTGTCCATATTTGACCTACTTAACATATTTTTTTCCAAACAGTCTTTGAATGTGAACTTTCCATAAATACTGATTAACTCCTTTGATATTTTTTTCAGCCAGACAAGTGGTTCACATTTGACCTACTTAACATATTTCTTGCCAAATTCTTTTAAAAGGTTAACTTACCATGCAAACTCATAGACATCTTTTGATGTTACTTCAACCATTGATTACACCATATGTGACCTTATGAACACATGTCTAGATGTTTTCTGAACTCCTTCTGATGTTTCATCAGCCATACAGTGGTCTATGATTGACCTACTTTTTCCTGTTACTGGCAAAAGTCTTTGAATTTCAACTTTCCATAAATAACTCATTAACTCCTTTGATGTTTTTACAGCCAGACTTTGGCCCATATTTGACCTACTTAACAAATTTCTGTTCAAAGAGTCTTTGACCTTGAACTTTCAATAAATACTCATTAATTCCTTTGATGTTTTTTTTTTTGTTCAACCAGAGAGTGGTTTATGTTTGACCTACTTAAAATAGTTCTGTCCAAAGAGTCTTTGAACTTGAACTTTCCATAAACACTTATTGAGTCCTTCTGCGGTTTCATCAGCCAGAGAGTGGTCCATATTTGACCTACTTAACATGTTTCTGGCCAAAGAGTCTTTGATCTTGAACTTTCCATAAATACTCATTGAGTCCTTTTGCTGTTTTGAGTCCTTCTGAGAACTACTTATTGAGTCCTGCTGCTGTCCATGAGCCTTAGCCCTTAATCTCTATTCATACTCATTTACTCTAGTCCATATTTGACCTACTTACAGTTTTTCTCAATTGCTTAAACACTATAACCAGGCTTTTGAACTAAAATTTCAAAACCATAATGCCATTTATCAAAAAGCACACCCATTTCCCTAAACTATAAACACTATTCCTTGTTTTGACACATGAGTCAGAATTGTTGAACTGTCACTGCAAAACTCTACACACAAATCCCTTAATATTTCATTGCCTAGACCATGTGGTCATTTAGAAAGCACTAGCGTTCAATATTGTTCACTCAAGTCAGCATAGTTTCAGCTCAATTAGCACACCATTACCCAGATGAAAACACTAAGAGTCACAATTTAACACACATCAATCAGAACTTTCAAGATGCCTAAAAGTGCCAGAGTCAGTTCATCTGAGTTTTGGAACAATGGATCCACAAATAAAGGAAGAGGTCGAGGAAGGAGTTTATGGTGATGACATGGTGAACGAGGAGGAAGAAGACGTGGTGAAGGACGAGGAAGAGGACGTGGTGAAGGAGGAGGAAGAGCACATAGTGAAGGAGGAGGAAGAAGACATGGTGAAGGAGGAGGAAGGAGACGTGGTGAAGGAGAGGGAAGAGCACATAGTGAAGGAGGAGGAAGAAGACGTGGTGAAGGACGAGGAAGAGGACGTGGTGAAGGAGGAGGAAGAGCACATAGTGAAGGAGGAGGAAGAAGACGTGGTGAAGGAGGAGGAAGGAGACATGGTGAAGGAGAAGGAAGAGCACATAGTGAAGGAGGAGGAAGAAGACGTGGTGAAGGAGGAGAAAGAGGACGTGGTGAAGAAGGAGGAAGAGGACGTGGTGAAGGAGGAAGAAGAAGACGTGGTGAAGAAGGAGGGAGAGGAGGAGGAAGAGGAGGACATGGTGAAGCACGAGGTAGAAGAGATGGTGGTGGTGCAGGAGGAGGAAGAGCAAGGAGACAAGCAGTCTCAGATGAAATTAGAACCACTTTAGTTGATCATGTCCTTATCCATGGCATGACTATGAGGGAGGCTGGACAACGAGTATGGCCTAATTTGAGTCGCTTCACCGTCACCTCCGTCATCAGAACTTTCAGGGAGAAAAATAGGAAAACAGGTGGCCTGACCCAGACCAAAGACAGGAGGCTAAGGTGGAATAATCTTTTTGTGTGTGTGTGTAGTACATGAATGAATAAAAATGTGCCAATGTATCCATTGGTTGTGTCTTTTGTTCATCATGTGAAAAGATTTTTGAGGAGGGGAACCACAAGTAACATAACTTACCAGTTTTGGAAATGTTGTTTTGAATTTATTGCACCAGTGTGTTAGACTATGTTGTAGTGTGTGTTATTTTGAGGGCTTGTGTGTCCTGTCTGAGGGCAAAGTTTGGTTTTTCAGCAAGAGTGAATGGTTTTGAGAGTAGAGTTTCATTTTGACCAGAAAATAGGTGGTTTGGGAAACTGGGTGAGACGTTATGGATTTGTGTTTACTGTTGTGAGAATAAGAGGCATAGTTTCAAGAAATGTGTTTAAAGGAAAACTCCACCGTTTTTTGAAATATGGCTTGTTCTCATTCTTTCCTACATTTAGATATGTGTGCAAATGCATTTTTGTCTCAGTGCATGCATTGTTTTAGTTTGACAGGATCGGCGCTAGCTTAGCTTAGCACAATGAATGGATTGATTTGTTGCCAGCTAGCATGTCCTGAGTAAAAGTGATTAAAAAAAATAAACAAACCCACGTAATTACTTCTTGTGGCCTGCGTATTCACAACGAGTACAAATAGCGACGCAGATTAACACTAGGCGATTTCCTAGGCTGCAGATATTGACTTGGGACTATATTAGGGGGAAGCACAGGCGAAGCACTGCTGCTAAGGCGAATCACTGATACTTGCGCGCAGAGACGTCACGCAACACATGAAATCCCACGACTTCCATAAACATACCGGTGTTCAGCGCGTCAAAAAGAAAAGAAAAAAAAACACAAGAAGAAAATAGCGGCGCGACCTATAACAAGTGTCTTCGCTTTAGGAGTATTTATTTTGAGAAGTTACAGCAAACATGGTAATTACCTGCATAGAAAAAGGTTGTGAGAACAAGCAAAGAACTACACGAATGTAATGTTTCACAGAATTACATCGAATGTGGAACTGAGAAATAAATGGCTTGCTGCTCTGGAGATCTGTACATCAACGCCACTCGACAAAATAAAACAGTTTTGTTTGCGAAGAGCATTTTGCACCAGAGGACTAACGTTACCCTTGAAAAAATGGAATATGTGCCCAGAAAGACGGTAAAGTTACTACGTCTGAAAGATACGGCCGTCCCATCTATTTTCAAAGCGCAGGCAGAACAAAGTAAGTTCTTTTATTACTCTCTTCCTTATGTTTATCGGTGTCTTTATTCTGTTATAAGATCGATGCCGAGAAGCTTTATCTAGACTACGAACGTCATGTTGAATTCTACCTGTTTAGCATGAACAACCTGTTATCGTTATAACTTACCTATATCCATTTGGTCCATTCGGCGTGGCGCGTTTTTTCCAGTTCACCTTATCACACCGGGAAAAAAACGTGTAGCTACTGCAGGATGGATCAGGATCAGTGCCGCGAAATCCTCAGTAACATTAGCTGTGACACAACTGTGAGCGCGCTCATCTTATCTGACGCGTTGAGCCTGGCCATCGGCCCCACTCGCCACAGCACAGACACTCTATTTCAGTTGGCATAGGTTGGCATATTCCCCCACATTCAAACCAACCCGGTCTCATCCCAATTCGTCATATAACTGACGTTTTGGGACGTCTTTTGACCATTCGTCAATATACGACTTTTTAGGGCCCCCTTAAACGTCGGTAGATGACGTTATGGGATCCTAACTCTACCCCATACCTAAACCTAACCCTAAACCCAACTCGTCACCTAACTGACGTTAAAGGTAAAGCGTCAGTTGTATGACGACCCGGGATCGTCATCTACCGACGTTTAAGGGGGCCCTAAAAAGTCATATATTGACGAATGGTCAAAAGACGTCCCAAAACGTCAGTTATATGACGAATTGGGATGAGACTGTGTTATTCAAACCACCAGTTCGTGTTGGCCCTCATCCTCACGTCCTCAGGCTGTTGAGCGATCGCAACATCCTCCTCCTCTCGGTCTATTTCTAAAGCACGCGGCTCCTCTTCTGAAAACTCTGGTTTAAATAGGTAACGTTATGGCTCTGGCTCTTGACTGTCTGAGAAGTCACCCTCTTCGTCTCTCACAAAATAAGCCATGTTCATCGCCAGTCATGTACTGTAAGGAAAATAGTCAGGTAGCTACTATTCAAGCCGGTATGTTTACGGAAGTCGTGGGATTTCATGTGTTGCGTGACGTCTCTGCGCGCAAGTATCAGTGATTTGCCTTAGCAGCAGTGCTTCGCCTGTGCTTCCCCCTAATATAGTCCCAAGTCAATATCTGCCTAGGAAATCGCCTAGTGTTAATCTGCGTCGCTATTTGTACTCGTTGTGAATACGCAGGCCACAAGAAGTAATTACGTGGGTTTGTTTATTTTTTTTTAATCACTTTTACTCAGGACATGCTAGCTGGCAACAAATCAATCCATTCATTGTGCTAAGCTAAGCTAGCGCCGACCCTGTCAAACTAAAACAATGCATGCACTGAGACAAAAATGCATTTGCACACATATCTAAATGTAGGAAAGAATGAGAATAAGCCATATTTCAAAAAACGGTGGAGTTTTCCTTTAAGCAATCGAGAAAAACTGTAACATAATTCTTGCCAAATTCTTTTAAAAGGCTAACTTACTATGCACACTCATAGACATCTTTTGATGTTGCTTCAACCATAGATTGGACCATATTTGACAGTATGAACACATGTCTAGATCTTTTCTGAAGTCCTTCTGATATTTCATCAACCAGACAGTGGCCCTTTTTTGACCTACTTAACAAATTTCTGTCCAACGAGTCTTTGAACTTGAAATTTCCACAAATGCTCATTAACTCCTTTGATGTTTTTTTTTTTCAGCAAGACAGTGGTCCATGTTTGACCAACTTAAAATATTTCTGTCCAAAGAATCTTTGAATTTGAACTTTCCTAGAACCCATGAACTCCTTTGATGTTTTTTTTTCCAGCCAGACAGTGCTCCATATTTGACCTACTTAACAAATTTCTGTCCAAAGAGTTTTTGACCTTGAACTTTCCATAAATGCTCATTAACTCCTTTTGAGTTTTTTTTTTCAGAAAGACAGTGGTCCATGTTTGACCTACTTAAAATATTTCTGTCCAAAGAGTCTTGGAACTTGAACATTCCATAACTACTTAATGAGTCCTACTGCTGTTTCATCAGCCAGACAGTGGTCCATATTTGACCATATGTTTCTTGCCAAAGAGTCTTTGAACTTGAACTTTCCATAAATACTCTTTGTAGTCCTTCTGCTGTTTTGAGTCCTGAGTCATGAGCAATCAACCTCAATCTCTTTTTATACTCATTTACTCCTGTCCATATTTGACCTACTTAACATATTTTTTCCAAAGAGTCTTTTAAATTGAACTTACCATAAAACACTCATTGATGTTTGATTAATTAACTCAATCTGATGTTTCATCTGACAGACAGTGGTCCATGATTGACCTGCTTAACATATTTCTCGGAAAAGAGTCTTTGAACTTGAACTTTACATATATATACATAGCCTCCTATCAATGTTTCATGAGCCAGACAGTGGTCAATATTTGACCTACTTAACATGTTTCTGGCCAAAGAGTTTTTGAACTTGAACTTTCCATAATACTCATTGAGTCCTTCTGATGTTTCTTAAGCAGGAGAGTCCATATTTAACCTTAACTTATTTCTGGCCATGGACCACTGTTGTCAGATGAAAATCAAATTGAGTCAATGAGTGCTTTTGGAAAGTTCAAGTTTAAAGACTCTTTGGACAGAAATAGTTTAAGTAGGTCAAATATGGACCCCTATCTATAGTTTATTTAACATCAGGAGTCTATAAGTTTCTATTTTTTAATATCTCTTGACGACTGTTTGACTGGAAATGAGTTCAGTCGGTCAATATGAAAATTCTATATGGCTTAAAAAGCATCAGAAGGAGTCTATATGTATCGAAAGTTCAAGATCAAGTACTCTTGTTCATTATATAAATAAATATGTTCAGTCAGCCCGTTCTCATCCCAAGATAACTGACGCTTTTGACCATACATCAACATCGTCAACACGTTTTAGGGCACCCTTTAACGTCAGTTAGATGACACTATCTAACCCCTACCCCAGACATAAACCTACCCGCGTAATCTAGCTCTCGCTAAAGGTAAAGCGTCTGTTCAATGGCATCATTTGGACTTTTTTGTGGCTTAGCAAGCATCAGAGAGTGTCTATGAGTATGGACAGAAAGTTCAAGATCAAGTATTAGTCCAGAAATATTTTCAGTAGGTCAAATATCTGTCTGGCTAAAATAACATCATGAATAATCATGTACTAATACCTGAATTAATAATTACTTTACTATGAAATAATGATGAGTTAAGACATGTACTAATGAAGAATTAACCTTAACTACGACATGAGTCATATGAATTCCTGCATGAATATACCATCGTAACTACACGTTAGTACATGCTTGTTAATTAATGTATAAATTAACACAATGAGGTAAACTAAACTAAACATGCTCTAGATTAGACGATAAGATGTATTAAAAGGGCACACAATGTAAAATTGTTCATAAATTTGCCACCAGCAACGGTCACAAACATCAGTGAATGTCTTGCAATGCTTACATTTAACCTTTCTCATTAAACACACAAAAATGCATCAATAAAAATCTCATTCCGTTTTAAATGATGCCACTTCTGCCATCAAGAGTGAAAAGCCTACACTAATATATGCATTAAACAGATGCAATTTTCAGAATTAAAATCAGTGGTAGCACAGATGATGGTTATTTGTGTGGTTATTTTGTGGATTTGTTTACTGTCTTTATATCATATTACAGTCGGATGTTGGTCTTCTTTTATTTTCCCCTCAAAATGTGTCCACTTTCCTCCTACCGTACAGTTCCTTCTCCATCCAAATTCGGGCACAGCACTTCCACTTCTTTACAATCCACCAAAAAGTAGCAAATTATATCTGATTTAGAAGAGCTGAATATGTATAGCACATGTGTAATTGATCATTTTTAAAATATGTTCTCTTGAAGGGCCAAGACAAGAAATGACATCGATACATTAACAAGTCATGAATTCATGTTACTTATTAAGTAATTAATGATGAGTTAATAATGATGTGCCTCCTCAAGTAAAGTCACGACATAATGATGCATTAACAAGCCATTAGTTGATGTTATTGTATGGTTAGTTAATAATGAATTAATGATGATGTGCCTCCTCAAGTAAAGTCATGACACAATGATGTACTTACAAATCATGAACTAATATATTAATAAACATATACGATAAGAGTGCCATCCTTATTCCTTTACACCCATGGTAAAAGATAAAATAAAAATAAAAATTATGTATTGTTCTTTTAATTTTATTTATGCAATTAAACATAAATGGACTTCAAAAAGTCCAAACATACCTGTAAAGACACACATAAAACACGATTACATGTAAAATAGGGAATAAGCTACAAGCTAATGCTAATTGAAGCATATTTAAACAAAAAATACAGGTAATTAACCATAACCTCCTGAAACCTCCTAAATACAACATACATGCAAACATGTCTTTAATTATTAATTCTGTTTACAAAAGAAGTCATCAATTATGAGATTAAAATGCCAGCATTACCATAAGAACACAACCACACAACCAACGTATCGAACGAGCACCGAGTGTGCCACTAATGAGTGTCCCACCGGAAACAAACTCTACATACTGTAGTTCCAGGAAGAAAGATTAGACAGATTAATTGACAAATTAATTAATTAATTAAATTATTTGTCACAATGCTTGCTGCAGATAACAGATTATGATGTTACAGTGTAAATTATGGCAGTATGAAATCAAATGTTTAATTCAAATTTAGATGACTTCTTATTAGATGACTCATACAGATAGAGACTGATTTAGTTTACCCCTAAACGTTAATTAATGCATTAACTATCAAACATGTACTAACATGTTTAAGGCTGCTGTTATGCATGCATGAATCAGGATGACTCCTGTTGTAATTAAGGGTTGCTCTTCATTTGTTCATTATTAGTTCATATATTCACTAATCATGAGTAAATGTTGAAGTAACTATTAATTCAGGTATTAGTACATGATTATTCATGTACTATTATTGTAAAGTGTTACCCTTGTATTGCTTAAGTAAAATCAAAATAAGTTAATTAGTATGTTTAGAAAGTTCAAGATCTAGTGATCGTGGGCCAGAACTATATTCAGTAGGTAAAAGGAACCTATCTATAGTATTTAGAACATCAGAAGGAGTCTATACGTTTTGTTTAAAACCTTTTGAATGTCCTTTGCTGAGAAATGAGTTCAATAGGTCAGATATGGATATTCTATATGGCTTAGAAAGCATCCAAAGTAGTCTATGAGAATGTATAGGTAGTTCAAAATCAACTTTCTAACTAAAACTAAAAGTTAGAAAGTTGAAACTTTCTAACTTCAAGAAATCTTTCTAACTAAAACAACATCATTACAAATAAAATTTCTCTGTGTAGGGAGAAAATTACCTGACTAGTAGGCCAGAAATATGTTCAGTAGGTCAAATAGTGACCTACGTATATCTAATATAAGATCAGAAGGAGTCTTTCAGTTTATATTGTTTAAAACCTTTTGACGAGTCTTTGTGTTGAGTCTTAATGTACGCAATAACAAACTGTACAATGAAAAGGCAAAACATCTGCTTTACCCCGTGCATTTTCAATGTACAACTAATTCATTTGTGAACTGACGAGAAAACATCAAATAAGCGGTCAGTTTAAAATGCCTAAAATTACTAGCCCAGTTGTATGACGACCCGGGATCGTCATCTACCGACGTTTAAGGGGGCCCTAAAAAGTTGTATATTGACGAATGGTCAAAAGACGTCCCAAAGCGTCAGTTATATGACGAATTGGGATGAGACTGTGTTACCCATTCCATTGTTCGAATAACACTTTTGCATACGCACACAACTACAACTAACTACACACTACCACTAACTAATTCAGAAATAACTGAAGGCAAATCATTGCATTTAGATGTTGCATTCGTGTGATAAAGAGAAATCGTTGCATTAGCTGTTGCTTTACAATGCAATAACTCATTCCGATGTGCATAGAGCAGATTGTGGCATTGCAAGAAAGAACTACCTTCTGTGCAATGAAAACAGATAACGTGCTTTTCCATTGCATTATATAATGTGCTTTCCTATTGCAATTGGAGATTAAACTAGTCCTTTTCATATTGAAGGGTAATTATTGCAATAGCCATTTTACTATAATGCACTCAAGAACTAACGTTTTCCTCTGGGCAATGAAAAGACAAAACAGAAGTGCTTTCCTGTGCATTTCCAATCTACAACTAATTTGTGCACAGACGAGAAAACATCATTTGAGCTGTCGCTTTACAACGCAATAACTCATTCCGATGTGCAGCACATGTGCATAGTAGCAATGCAAGAAAGAATTAACTTCTGTGCAATGAACACAGATAACGTGCTTTTCCCATTGCATTATACTGTATATTGTGCTTTCGCATTGCAAAAGCACCCTAAACTTGTCATTGTCATATTGACGAGAAATTATTGCTATATCCATTCTACTATAATGCATGCTAGAACTGCATAGCTACTACCACTAACTTTTTCAGAAATAACTGAAGGAAATCATTGCATTTCCATGTTGCATTCATGTGATAAAGAGAAATCGTTGAATTAGCTGTTGCTTTACAATGTAATAACTAATTCCGATGTGCAGATAGTTGCATTGCAAGAAAGAACTAACTTTTGTGCACTGAAAACAGATAACGTGCGTTTCCATTGCATTATATATTGTGCTTTCGCTTTGCAATTGCACCCTAAACTAGTCCTTTTCATTTTGAAGGGTAATTATTAAAATAGCCATTGTACTATAATGCACTAGAGCTAACGATTTCCTCTGTGCAATGAAGAGACATAGAAGTGCTTTCCCGTGCTTTTCCAATCTACAACTAATTTGTGCACAGACAAGAAAACATCATATGAGCCGTGTCGCTTTAATATGCAATAAGTCATTCCGATGTGCATAGAGCACATAGTTGCATTGCAAGAAAGAACTAACTTCTGTGCAATGAAACCAGACAACGTGCTTTTCCCATTGCATCATATATTGTATTTTCGCATTGCAATTGCACACTAAACTAGACATTTTAATATTGAAGAGAAATTATTGCAATCTGCGATTCTACTATAATGCACGCTAGAACAACATACTACCACTAACTTGTTCAGAACTGAAGGGAAATCATTGCATTTAGATGTTGCATTCGTGTGATACAGTTCACGAGTTCACACTTACATATGATTGAGGAAGATTTAATGCGTATTTGGCGTGCTGTCCGGAGGGAGGGCTCCGAGCTCGAATCCAGCCCGAACCCAGAGTACTCCCCCCGCATGTAAGTGATTTTTTAGAAAGAGGAGTGTGGAGAACTAGGAGTGTGGAGAAGGGGTGGAGGAGGGATGCTGCAAACTGTCAATGAATCGAGGTAAGACTGCTGAGTCCATTTGTACCCTCTCATCATTGATTGCTGATTGCTGTCCACTCGTGTTAATTATCTGAACATGCTCCTCCCGAACTTAGTTAATAAAACTTCATTTAAATCGTTGCATTAGCTGTTGCTTTACAATGCAATAAGTCATTCCGATTTGCATAGAGCACATGTGCATAGTTGCATTGCAAGAAAGAACTAACTTCTGTGCAATGAAAACAGATAACGTGCTTTTCCCATTCTTGAAGAGAAATTATTGCAATTAGCCATTTAGAACTACATACTACCACTAACTTGTTCAGAAATAACTGAAGGGAAATCAATGCATTTAGATGTTTCATTCGTGTGATAATGAGAAATCGTTGCATTAGCTGTTGCTTTACAATGCAATAACTCATTCCGATGTGCATAGAGCAGATTAGTTGCATTGCAAGAAAGAACTAACTTCTGTGCAATGAAAACTGATAACGTGCTTTTCCCATTGCATTATATATTGTGCTTTCGCATTGCAATTGCACACTAAACTAGACATTTTCATATTGAAGAGAAATTATTGCAATAGCCATTCTACTATAATGCACGCTAGAACTACATACTACTACCACAAACTTCTTCAGAAATAACTGAAGGGAAATCATTGCATTTAGATGTTGCATTAGCTGTTGCTTTACAATGCATGCAACAACTAACTCATTTCAACTTGCGTAGAAAAGATAGTTACGCTACAAGAAATAAATAAATTACATGCAATAAAAACAGATGACGTGTTTTCCCATTGCATTATATATGAACTTGCCAAGAACTTTCCAAAAATACTTATTGACTCATTGTGATGTTTCATCAGCCAGACAGTGGTCCATATTTGACCTACTTTTTATATTTCTCTCCAAAGAGTCTTTGAACTTTAACTTTCCATAAATACTCATTGTGACCGTCTGATTTTTCCTGAGCCAGACAGTGGTCAATATTTGACCTACTTAACATGTTTCTGGCCAAAGGTCTTCGAACTTGCACTTTCCATAATACTCTTTGACTCCTTCTGATGTTACTTAAGCAGGACGTCCATATTTGACCTACTTAAAATATTTCTGTCCAAAGAGTTTTTGAACTTGAACCTTCCTTAACGACTTACTGAGTTCTTCTGCTGTTTCACCAGCCAGAGAGTGGTCAATATTTGATCTTAACATATTTCTGGCCAAAGAGTCTTTGAACTTGAACTTTCTATGAATACTTTGACTCCTTATGTTGTGTATTACAGTTTTTGGTAACACTTCATTTTACGACCCGCAAACAACCGGGTAAGTACAGCGAAATTACGGTGTATACGTTTCTGTAATTATAGTGTACTTCCGCGTAAGTATAAGGGAACAATATGTTAAGTTTGGGGTAATAAAGGGGTAACAAGCAGATATACAACGTGCAAATAACTTTGTAAGTACACTGAAATTATGATGTATGTTTCTGTAAATATAGTGTACTTCCATAGGTATAAGGGAACAATATGTTAAGTTTGGGGTAATAAGGGGGTAACAAGCAGATATACAAGCAAATTATTTTATTTGTTAAAAAATAACAGGTATCTATTCTTTTAATATATTCCAGACCAAAAATGTAGGTCTGTTGTTAATAAGATGTATCACATTTCTGGCTAAATATGTTCTTGTGCAAGGGTAATTTGGACATCTGTGGGTTGAAACATATATATGAAGAGTTCTTTTCCAAAACGCGATAAACGCCATTTAAAAAAAGAGTTTCATGCCAAATCGCTATTCCTTGTTTAAAATGTACTGCAATATACAGTTTCTTTCCAAAACGCGATAAGCGCAAGCCCTTTTTTTTAGCCAAAACGCGATAAATCCTCGAATTCGATGAGCGATCCAGCACGGCGGCACTCTTAGCAGAGGTTTGTTTATGTTCATTCATTCCTCAAAATGAGTCCTAGTTTTCTAGTCGACTAGAAGTAGATCATTTAAGCCATTTGTCTAATCAGTAATCACATATTGATGTAATTAAATGGGAGAGAAACCATGAGCGTATTTAATTGCCTATTCCGCATCTCAACGCATGCATAAAGCTTGCCACAAAGAAGAACCGGCAAAAGTAATGATTATGCATGAAACATTTGAATGATTTATTAATAAACTGTCAGTGTCAGCAACAAAGATAAAGTTGATGATGCTTACTTGCCATCTTCGCAGTGAACGCGCATAGGCCTATAGAAACGCAAACTTCGAATTAGCCTATATACGCAGAGAGTTGCCAATTTATTTTCGTTTTTAATTGTTTTGTTTAAAAGAAGACATTTAAAGCATTCTGTAGCTTAGTTCTCTGTGAGGCAAGCATCGCGGTGTTTCGGTTCATAGACGCACTCCGGTTCACCTGCCCGCCTCTGTGTCCTGATTATGATATTGGTTCTAATGTTTTAATCCAGTCAATTTGTTGATGAAACATTTATTAAAATGAATATACAATTTATATCAAACGAAATTTACAAGCTTTCTACAAAACAAAACTGAATAAGTGGTCAAAATCGTGTCTGACCCTCCTAATATTTTTCGATATTGCAGCTTTTGAATTTTGATCCTATCTTACTCATCTCATGCGGTTCCCTTTTCATAGCCTACTCATAGATGAAATAATAAAAATAAGTAACGTAATATTATTAAACACAAATGTGAAACGTATAGCCTATGTTTATTTTATGGTTGTTGTTGTTTTTTTTTTTTTACCTATATTTAAGCGTCACCGCTTTGCTCACGCCTGTGTGTGCATGCGCTGGAGGGGTGCCCATCCCTTTTTTGAAAATATCGTTATCATTATTGATCATTTTTTTAATAATTAGTTTTTTCATGCATATGTTGAAATTTGTACTATTTGTTTGAGGTTTGACACTTTACTAAAAATGAATTTACTAAGAATGAGACAAAAAATGGATGGATTTATAGCGTTTTGAAAAAAAGTTAACTTTTAATTTATCATTAACAATATTGTTGTTTGATTTAATAATCATTGTTCAAAATGTTCAGACTGAACCAATAAAACATTTCAACAGGATAATTTGAATATTCACAAAATGTGTGGGTCTAGGTAAAAAATGTAGTTTTCCTGAAAACTATTGAAATGGATTTATAGCGTTTTGGAAAAGAACTCCTCATGATATATGATAAAAATCAAATTTATTGTCTTTTCTTACTAGATTACTTAATGTTAAATCAAAATAATTATTTTCTGTTATGATTTTAATTTAGACTGTACCTTGTGGTAATTAGTACTTACCTTATTGAATTGCAATGAGTCTTAAATGTCAGGGCAAATATACTGTGGAATTGATAACAGCATCATTCTCTGTAATTACAGTGCAAATAGTGTTGTTTCCTATTGCTACATAGTAAGTAGCGTTTGTTACCCCCTTGTTCTGTGTAGTTACAGGGTAAGTGTAACTCTGCGGGCTGTAAATTAAAGTGGTGCTTGTAACCCCCTATTTACCCCAAACTTACATATTGTTCCCTTATACCTACACGGAAGTACACTATAATTACAGAAACGTTCATCGTAATTTCAGTGTACTTATACGAAGTAGTTTGCAGGTTGTATATCTGCTTGTTACCCCTTTATTACCCCAAACTTAACATATTGTTCCCTTATACTTACGCGGAAGTACACTATAATTACAGAAATGTACACCGTAATTATTGTGTACTTACCCGGTTGTTTGCGGGTCGTAAAATAAAGTGTTACCCAGTTTTTCTCAATTGCTAAAACACAATTTCTGAAACATTGCTCCATTTTCTGAAAACATTAAACACAAAACCTTATCTTGAAGCACTATTTACAAAACCTCTGATTCCTCTTGCAAAATGAAACTTTTGCCTCAAAACAGTTTTACCTGTGTTCAAAATCAAACACTGCTCTCAAAACAGTTTTTCCTGTGTTCAAAATCAAACACTGCTCTCAAAACAGTTTTACCTGTTTTCAAATTCAAACACTGCTCTCAAATCATAAACAAAGTGATCAAAATGCTATACACTATCAAGCAGTCAGTAAACAATACACCAAACAATTTAAAACACATTGTTCAAAACATATAGATCTCAGGGAGAACTATATCTCAAAACAAATGAATTTCATATAAAAAAAAAAAATCATATTTTTTCATTGTACAGTCTACAGCAGTGCACTGTACTACAGTATACGATATATACGAAATAAGGGACACAAATGAAAGGAGTAAACATGTGATCAATGTGCTTCTTGTCTTTGGCCTGGGTCATGCCAGAGCACTTCGTTGAAATCACAAGCAATATTGTCCCTTGCCCCCTTCCTCCTCCTCTTCCTCTTTCTTGCTCCTCCTCCTCCTCTTCTTCCTCTTCCTCCTCCTCGTTCTTGCCCTCCTCTTCCTTCTCTTTCTCTTTCTTGCCCTCTTCCTCTTTCTTGCCCTCCTCCTCCTTGTCGCCCACCTCGCATACGCCCTCGTCCTCTCACATTGTTTCTTCTATCCATTCTCAGACTTTCTCCGTTCCACCTTCAACAACCTCTCAGTTCAGTTTTTGCTCTCTGAACTGGCTAATATTGGTTGTGTCACATCATTTGAAACAGGTTGAATCAGTTTTGATTGGTTGTGTTCAATCAAATGATATGTATTCTCTATTTGTATTTGATTGTTGCCACTTGTGTTTACCAGTATGGATGACATGTGCATTAGAGTGCAGAATGTGTTTTGAGAATGAGAATGTGTTCAGAGTTTTGCTGAAAAGTCTAAGTGAGATCTGCAAATTGTGTTTTACCATGAGAAATTGTTTATGGTATTGACAACAGATTTCACAATTAGCTAAATGAGTTCAGGCAACTGAGAACTTTGTTCAGCCAATGGATTTTAGTGTTTTAGCAATTGAGAAAAACTGTAAGAAGGAGAGTTCATATTTGACCTAATTAACATATCTCATTCTGGCCAAAGTCTTTTAAAGGGCAAACTTTCATAAGCCTTCGGTCCAAAGAGTCTTTGAACCTGAACTTTCCATAAATCCTCATTGACTCCTTTGTTGTTGTTTTTTTTTTTCAGTCAGAGAGTGGTCAAAATTGACCTGCATGACATATTTTCAGCAAAACAGTCATTGAACTTTTTATACATATTCATTGACTCCTTCAATGATTCATCAGCAAGAAAGTAGGTCAAACCTACTTTGACCTATTTAACATATTTCTGTCCAAAGAGTCTTTGAACTTGAATTTTCCATAACTACTTATTGAGTCCTTCTGCTGTTTCATCAGCCAGACATTGGTCCATATTTGACCTACTTAACATATTTCTAGCCAAAGTGTTTGAACTTGAACTTTCCAAAATACTCATTGACTCATTCTGATGTTTCATCAGCCTGACAGTGGTCCATATTTGACCTACTTAATATATTTCTCTCCAAAGAGTCTTTGAACTTGAACTTTCCAAAAACACTCATTGACTCAATCTGATGTTTCATCAGACAGACAGTGGTCCATGACCAGAAAGAAGTTAAGGTTAAATATGGACTCTCCTGCTTAAAAAACATCAGAAGGACTGAATGAGTATTATAGAAAGTTCAATTTCAAGGACTCTTTGCCCAAAAATATGTTAAGCAGGTCAATCATGGACCACTGTGTGTCAGATGAAACATCAGATTGAGTCAATCAATCAAACATCATTGAGTGTTATGGAAAGTTCAATTTCAAAGACTCTTTGGAAAAAATATGTTAAGTAGGTCAAATATGGACAGGACTATATGAGTATAAAAGAGATTGAGGTTGATTGCTCATGAAACACCAGCAGAAGTACTCAATAAGTAGTTCCCAGAAGGACTCAAAACAGCAGAAGGACTACAATGAGTATTTATGGAAAGTTCAAGTTCAAAGACTCTTTGCCAGAAACATGTTAAGAAGGTAAAATATGGACCACTGTCTGTGCTGATGAAACAGCAGAAGATTCAATACGTATTTATGGAAAGATCAAATTCAAAGACTTCTGGCTTCTTTGGCCAGAAATATGTTAAGTATGGACAGGAGTAAATGAGTATGAATAGAGATTAAGGACTAAGGCTCATGAACAGCAGCAGAAGAAGGACTCAATAAGTAGTTCTCAGAAGGACTCAAACAGCAGAAAGACTCAATGAGTATTTATGGAAAGTGCAAGTTCAAAGACTCTTTGGCCAGAAACATGTTAAGTAGGTCAAGGCTCATGGGACCAATATGGGACCACTGGCTGGCTGATGAAACAGCAGAAGGACTCAACAAATGTTTATGGAAAGTTCAAGTTCAAAGACTCTTTGGAAAGAACTATTTTAAGTAGCTCAAACATTGACCACTGTCTGGATGGAAAAAAATCAAAGGAGTTAATGAGTATTTATGGAAAGTTCAAGGTCAAAGACTCTTTGGACAGAAATTTGTTAAGTAGGTCAAATATATGCCAAAGTCTGCCTGTAAAAAACATCAAAGGAGTTAATGAGTTATTTATGGAACGTTAAAATTCAAAGACTTTTGCCGGAAATATGTAAAAGTAGGTCAATTATAGACCACTGTTTGGCTGATGAAACATCAGAAACATCATTGACATAAGGTCAAATATGGTCTAATCTATGGTTAAAGTAACATCAACATATATCTATGAGTTTGCATTGTAAGTTAGCCTTTTAAAAGAATTTGGCAAGAAATATGTTAAGTAGGTCAAATATGGACCACTGTCTGGCTGAAAAAACATCAAAGGAGTTAATCGGTGTTTATGGAAAGTTCTAGTTCATGAGTAAATGAGTATAATTAGAGACTAGGGACTGAGGCTCATGAAACAGCAGCAAAAGGGGTTAATACGTAGTTCTCAGTTCAAGTTAAAAGACTCTTCGGCCAGAAACATGTTAATTTGGTCAAAAATGGACCACTGTCTGGCTGATGACACAGCAGAACAACTCAATAAGTAGTTATGGAAAGTTCAAGTTCAAAGAGTCTTTGGACAGAAATATTTTAAGTAGGTCAAAAATGGATGCTCCTGCTTAATAAACATCAGAAGAAGTCAAAGAGTATTAATGGAAAGTTCAAGTTCATAGACTCTTTGACAAGAAACATGTTAAGTAGGTCAAATATTGACCACTGTCTGGGTCATGAAATATCCAAAGGAGTCTATGAGTATTTTTTTGGAAAGTTCAAGTTCAAAGACTCTTCGGGCAGAAATATATTAACTAGGTCAAAGTAGGTTTGACCTACTTTCTGGCTGATAAAACATCAGGAGTCAATGAATATGTTTAGAAAGTTAAATGACTGTTTTGCGAAAAATATTTAAAGCTGGTCAAATTTTGACCACTCTCTGGCTGTAAAAAACATCAAAGGAGTCAATGAGCATTTATGGAAAGTTCAGGTTCAAAGACTCTTTGAACCGAAGGCTTATGAAAGTTAGCCCTTTAAAAGACTTTGGCCAGAATGAGATTTGTTAAGTAGGTCAAATATGGACTCTCCTTCTTAAGATACAAAAGAAGGAGTCAAAGTGTATTTATGGAAAGTTCTTCAAAGACTCTTTGGCCAGAAATATGTAAAGTAGGTCAAATATGGTCCATTGTCTGGCTGATGAAACAGCAGAAGGACTCAATAAGTAGTTATGAAAAGTTCAACTTCAAAGACTCTTTGTCCAGAAACCGATTAAGTAGGTCAAATATTGACCACTGTCAGGCTCAAGAAACACCAGAGGGACACAATGAGTATTTATGGAAAGTTCAAGTTCAAATACTCTTTGTCCAGAAACAGGTTAAGTAGGTCAAATATTGACCACTGTCGGGCTCAGGAAACACCAGAGGGACACAATGAGTATTTATGGAAAGTTCAAGTTCAAAGATTCTTTGTAGAGAAATATGTTAAGTAGGTCAAATATGGACCACTGTCTGGCTGATGAAACAGCAGAATGACTCAATAAATAGTTATGGAAAGTTCAAGTTCAAAGACTCCTTGGACAGAAATATGTATAGTAGGTCAAAGTAGGTTTGACCTACTTTCTGGCTGATGAAACATCAGAAGGAGTCCATGAATATGTATAAAACGTTCAATGACTGTTTTGCCAAAAATATGTCAAGCAGGTCAAATATTGACCACTCGCTGGCTGAAAAATACATCAAAGGAGTCAATGAGGTTTTATGGAAAGTTCAGGTTCAAAGACTCTTTGGACCAAATACTTATGAAAGTTAGCCCTTTAAAAGACTTTGGCCAGAATGAGCTATGTTTATTAGGTCAATTATGGACTCTCCTTAAGATACTGCAGAAGGAGTCAAAGAGTATTTATGGAAAGTTCAAGTTCAAAGACTCTTCGGCCAGAAATATGTTACAGTTTTTTCTGATTGCTTAAGCACATTTTTTGTAACTATTGGCTAGTTTTGCAAAACTCTACACACAAATAAAAAAACCTTTCACCCAATTATCAAAACATTGTAGTTCTCTTGCAAAAGCGAACACAGCTTAATTAACTCTTCACACCTTCGTAAAAATGGAGTTTTCGTATCAAACAGTAAACACAAGCAATCATCTACTAAGCACACATTGTGTCAATTACACACTGATGGTATGAATACAAAACACATCTGGCTTTTGCTTTCTCTGATGTCAGTTTGAGGTCATACTTTTGTCATAGTGTCATGTAAACATACGTCACAGGTCGGGGTGCTCTCCCTGTTGCAGACCACCCCTGTGAGCGTACCACCTTGAGGAGTTACCCAGAAACACCACGACCACAGACAAGGTATCAAATGTAAAAGGATTTTATTGAATTAAAATTTTGTAGACTAAAACTGGATGTTTCTTCTTCTTGGCTGCTAGGGGTAAGTATAGAGCAGATGCGGATCTGGAATTCACACAGCAGTTCCACTTCGGACAGCCAGGGGTAAGTATGGAGAGGATAATTGTTCTGGAATTCACACGGCAGTTCCACTTCGGACAGCCAGGGGTAAGTATGGAGCGGATACTTGTTCTGGAATTCACAGGGCAGTTCCTCTTCGGACAGCCAGGGGTAAGTATAGAGTAGATGCTGGTCTGGAATTCACTCGGCAGTTCCTCTTCGGACAGCCAGGGGTAAGTATGGAGCGGATACTTGTTCTGGAATTCACACGGCAGTCCCTCTTCGGACAGCCAGGGGTAAGTATGGAGCAGATGCTGGTCTGGAATTCACACGGCAGTTCCTCTTCGGACAGCCAGGGGTAAGTATGGAGCAGATGCTGTTCTGGGGGTTGACTTCAGTATGAGAAACTCAATGAACAGATGTGGGTTCTTATTTAGGACAAGGGAGTCGAACAGCAGTGCATGAACATTTCACAAATCATCTTCAAGTCAATAGTATGTACGTACTCACAGCAGGTGGCTGACTTCAGTATGAGCGGCTCGGTGGGTAGATTCAGGCTTTCAATATGAGAAACTCAATGGACAGATGCTGGTTGTTCTTGAGAACAGGAGAGTCAAACAGCAGTGCATGAACATTTCACGACTTCTCTTCAAGTCAACAGTATTCAAATACTCACAGCAGAGGCTTGCTTCAGTGTGAGAAACTCAATGAACAAATACTGGTTCTTCTTGGGAACAGGAGAATCAAACAGCCGTGCATGAACATTTCACGAATCCTCTTCAAGTCAATAGTATGCAGATATTCACGGCAGGTGACTTACTTCAGTATGAGAGGCTCGGTGGGCAGATTCAGGCTTTCAATATGATAAACTCAATGGACAGATGCTGGTTGTTCTTGAGAACAGGAGAGTCAAACAGCAGTGCATGAACATTTCACGACTCCTCTTCAAGTCAACAGTATTCAAATACTCACAGCAGAGGCTTGCTTCAGTGTGAGAAACTCAATGAGCAAATACTGGTTCTTCTTGAGAACAGGAGAGTCAAACAGCAGTGCATGAACATTTCACGAATCCTCTTCAAGTCAATAGTATACAGATACTCACGGCAGGTGACTTACTTCAGTATGAGAGGCTCAGTGGGCAGATTCAGGCTTTCAATATGAGAAACTCAATGGACAGATGCTGGTTGTTCTTGAGAACAGGAGAGTCAAACAGCAGTGCATGAACATTTCACGACTCCTCTTCAAGTCAACAGTATTCAAATACTCACAGCAGAGGCTTGCTTCAGTGTGAGAAACTCAATGAGCAAATACTGGTTCTTCTTGAGAACAGGAGAGTCAAACAGCAGTGCATGAACATTTCACGAATCCTCTTCAAGTCAATAGTATGCAGATACTCACGGCAGGTGGCTTACTTCAGTATGAAAAACTCAATGGACAGATGCTGGTTCTTATCCAACACTCCAGGACAATGAGTGTAACGGCTAGGAACACGAACAGACACAGGCAATCCTCACACCGGTGCATGAATCAATCACTTCAAATAGTAACATGTGATCACCTCACACTAGGCACCGCAACTCACACCACTCGCAGTGAATAAGGTCCCCACTCGTTATCCCAGCCAACTCCCTCCTCCTGAGTTGATGGAACAGCACATCCACACTGTATGGGGAGTATACTCTGCACACACCATGTTCATGTTGTCTCTCCTGCCCCATCCAAGTTGAATCACAGTTTTTAGACTCCTTCTCTGCCGTGGACCGCTCTATCCTTCCAGCTCTGCATGTCTTCTTCCAGCTCAGTCCTTCTCTCTCTTTCTCTTGCCCCCCTTCCCAATGTCTGACTTGACTGACTCCTTTAAACCCCAGCTTCTCCCCCTTTTCACTGAAACCTCCGCTTTTATCATCCACCTTGTGAACGGAATAATTCAATCCCCGCCCATCTCGCAGCTGCCGCTCGTTTCTCCTGTTTACGGAATCCAGCCGTACTGTTTTTCACATCGACAGTAAAAGAAATGGACAGAGCGATCTCATTGGAACTCCATTGAGACGATTGAAGCCCGTTATGGGTGATTTTTTGGCAGTTCCGTCCCTGACGCGCAGACTCATACAGAGCTAGAATACGTAGATGTGACGTGAGTGAACCGTTAGACTTCTAGTGCGGTGGCATGTGAAATCTGAATCATTCCCTCCTGAAACATGCGCAGAGGCAGAGAGTATGAATAGGAGCTGTCCACGGGCTAGGATAAGGAGACAAGTTTGCTAGGTATTCTGATTAATTATTTTGTCATTTTGCCTCCACGTTTCCCGGTTGCGTGCGAGCTTCTTCTCGTGTCCATACGGTAATCTCAAAACTGTGCGACAGAGAGTCGCGTGGGTATGACGCAATCGTTAGCCTACTTTCACTAAAACTGCTTCTACGGGGCCATAACATAAGCTACAAGGTAATGGAGCTATTTATACATTGTCGAGTTCCTTTAGAAATAAATAAAGGACAAATGGGGTCTTCAAACGCCTCAGATGTAAAGTTATTCACCGTCAAAGTGACGCCAAAATGAACGGGAGTCAATGGGAATGCTAACGCAAGTGAAGTTCTGCCACAAGATGTCAGCTCCCACGAGGCTTCAACTTCCGCTCGATGGATTACCCCCTTGGTTTTTCATGACGCAACCGGCTGGGTGTTGCGTTAAATTAGTTCCCCATGGAAACAACACCAAACTAGTAGTTCCGCCCCTTCCTCACCTGGGGTGCTTCTCAATATCCCTCCTCGTCTCCTCGCTCCTCCGTCCTCCCTCCTATGACCCGGAAACCGATCGAGCTCAGCCATCTTGAAGGACATCTCAATTATCTAATTGCACCGTGAGGAGTCGAGGATCGAGGAGATAGGAGGCTTCCTGAGGAGTCATAAGTGAGGATACACAGGTGCATCCTACGCGGAACTGTTATATTGACTAAACGTGACGCACGTGCAAATTCTTCTCCCCCTTCACATTGGTCTCAATCATTTTAATTTATACTTTACCTTTGCAGTTTATATAAACCACACATCTCAGATATTTCAACAGTATAGCCTATCTTTATTATTATTTATTATGAATTTATTAAATAACCAAACTTCAACAACATAAGGGCAGATCCTTTTAGCACTGCTGATGACACTGTGGAGTGACACTCGAGTGATCAAGTATTCCAATGTATATAAAAAAGCTTTAATTCGATTCCTCTGTCCTCCTTTCCTTTCCTCGCGTCCTACAGGAGGTGGAGCTGAGACGCAAGGAAAGGAAGCAAGGAAAGGAAACGAGGATGCACAAATAAGAAATGAGAAGCACCCCTAGTGACACATACGAGGATCCAAACTTCAAGTATTGGTGTTTATTCACACTCATCAAAACCAAGACAAAGTCAGAACACAAATTAGTAATTTTACAAAAAAAAACAAAAAAACAATCAGCCTACATCATGTCGTCTTTCTGGGTCCGGCCACAAAATTTCGTCCACGTCGCATGCGATATTCTCCCGTCCAAGGCACCGGGGAAAATATCTCCTTGAATGCTGTATCCAGGCCTGACATGATGCCTGCTCAATATCTCCACATGCCTCCTCCATTGCCTGTAAAAGGGCTACCTGTTGATGAGGATGACGGTCGTACACTTTCCAGCACCAGGCAGAGAAGAACTCCTCAATGGGATTTACTGTAAGAATAGAGAGTATGGAGGGAAGTTGAGTCCCATGAAGAATGAGTGGTCTGTAAACCAGTTGCGGACCAAAGCAGCCCTATAGAAACTAACATTGTCCCATATGATGACATATCGGGTATGCTCTTCAACTCCACATCCTCTTCCTCGGCCTCCTTGTCCTCTTCTTGCTCCTCCTTGTCCTCTTCCTCCAACTTCTTCACCTCCACGTCCTCTTCCTCCAACTTCTTCACCTCTTCCTCCAACTTCGTCACCTCCACGTCCTCGTCCTCCAACTTCTTCACCTCCACGTCTTCTTCCTCCAACTTCTTCACCTCTTCCTCCAACTTCATCACCTCCACGTCCTCTTCCTCCAACTTCTTCACCTCCACGTCCTCTTCCTCGGCCTCTTCTGATTCTCACTCTTCTCACTCTTACGGCTCCTTCCATTGTACTCCACACAGACAGCTTACCTGTGGCTTATTTCTAGTGGATAGGCTGATTGCAAAGTGAACTAATTTTCTAAAACAGTTTTTACATGTGAAAGTGAGCCAGACAGTTGGCAAAATAGTGTTAATGATAGCCATACATGTGTATAATTTTGCCAGGAGTGTGTTGGAAATTTGGTAATTGAGTGTAGGCTAAGCAATGAGTTGTGTTTAAAGTTTTGCAAAAATAGTGCTGTGCAGTGAATTGTGCCTACAGTTTTGCAAAGTGTGTGTTATAAAATTGCAAACTGAGTGCAAAGCAGTTTTTGTGCTTTTAGTTTTGTAAACTCAGTGAGTGGTTTTTCTATACGTATTAATAGTTTTAGAAATTGTGCTACAAGAATCATGATTAGCGCTTAAGCATTCAGAAAAAACTGTAAGTAGGTCAAATATGGACCACTGTCCGGCTGATGAAACAGCAGAGGGACACAATGAGTATTTATGGAAAGTTCAAGTTAAAAGACTCGTTGGGGAGATATTTGTTAAGTGGGTCAAATATGGACCACTGTCTGGCTGATGAAACATCAGAATGAGTCAATGAGTATTTTGGAAAGTTCAAGTTCAAAGACTCTTTGGACAAAAATATGTTAAGTAGGTCACATATGTGCTTTTGCTTTGCGTTGAATACTACAACTAACTTATTTAGAGAAATCAATGCATTAGCCTTTTGCAATAGAATGAATACCAGTGGTAGTTGCATTTAGATTGCATTTGCATTGAAGAATAACATAGAACATAAACAACAACTTCAGTGTGTGTTGTGTATCCTTTGTGCAAAGAAAAGATAACATGAGCAACTGCTCTGCATTGCATTGCATACTCCAACTAACTTTTCAGTTGTGTATTGAAAGGAAATCATTGCACTAGTTTTTTGCACTATACAATGCAATAGGAAAAGCACTTTATTTGTTTTCATTGCACAGACGTTAGTTCTTCTTTGCCATGCAACTCTCTGCTCTATGCACATGAGAATGAGTTATTGCATTGTAAAGCAACAGTTAATTCAACAATCTCTCTTTATCACACGAATGCAACATCTAAATGCAATAATTTCCCTTATGTTATTTCTGAACAGGTTAGTGGTAGTGCATTATAGTAGAATGGCTATTGCAATAATTTCCCTTCAATATAAAAAAGACCAGTTTAGTGTGCAATTGCAATGCGAAATCACAATTTATAATGCAATGGGAAAAGCACGTTATCTGTTTTCATTGCATATAATTTATTTATTTATTGCAATGTGACTATCTTTTCTATGCACATCGGAATGAGTTAGTTGTTGCATGCATTGTAAAGCAACAGCTAATGCAACGATTTCTCTTTAATGCAAGATCTAAATGCAATGATTTCCCTTCAGTTATTTCTGAATGTTAGTTGTAGTATAATAGTTAGTTGTAGTTGTATGCGAATGCACAAGTAGTATTTGAACAATGGAATGAGCTAGTAATTTTAGGCATTATAAACTGACCGCTCATTTGATGTTTTCTCGTCAGTGCACAAATGAATTAGTTGTAGATTGGAAATGCACGAGAAAGCACATATGTTATGTCTTTTCATTGCAAAAGGAAAATGTTAGTTTTAGCGTGCATTATAGTAAAATGGCTATTGCAATAATTACCCTTCAATATAAAAAGGACTAGTTTAGTGTGCAATTGCAATCCGAAAGCACAACATTTACAGTTTTTCTCGATTGTTTACACACATTTTCTGGTACTTGAGACACAATGACCACAACATGTAACCCATTCACCAACCCCCTGAACCAATTCTGCTGAACCACAAGCACAATTCCTGCTTTACACTCAAATTGCAGTTGTAAAACACACGTTTTTCAAAACACTACACACAAATTCTCTGCTGTTGGCAAAATTTTCATGCAGAAAATCTCTTGTTTTCTTGAGGAACACACTGCCATTCAAACATTCACACTGACTCGTCACATGGGCAAACACATTTCACACAGTTTTACAATTAGCAATCAGAGCTTTAACATAAAATACCAAAACCAAAGAGAGGATGCAGCATAGATATTTTTTTATATCTTTTTTTACTGTAACAGCATAACAAATTCTGTTGTTTTGTATGTAGACCACTGTATTGTAACGTAAAGACTTTGGAAGCAATTGCAAGTAACAATGTTTATTAGAAACTCAGTACACTGTCCACAGACAAGCAGGATGAAACTCAGTGCAATGTCCACGGACAAGGAGGAAGAACTCAGTACACAGTCCACAGACAAGCAGGGTAGCGGCGCAGGGACTCTATGGTCAGATAGACAAGGTGCAGGTGAAGTGAGGTAACGATCAACAAGACTACTCCAGAACGTCCACGGGGAAACAGTCAGGAACAACGAAAGATACTGGAACGCAGAGGGATCTGACACCGGACATCACAAACAACGATCTGACAATGGAGATGAGAAAGGGGTGAGATTAAATAGACTGCAGCTGGTGATGAGTGATTACTGAATGAGCTCTGATGAGCGGCCACGCCCCTCTAATCAACACACACACACAACAGAAACACGAGACATTAATGAGACATAGGATTTACCCACTGTGACAGTACCCCCTTCCCTAGGAACTCCTCCTGGCGTTCCCAGACTCCCTTACCTGTCGATTGTAATCATCGATAAGGGAGTGATCCAGGATGTCTCTAGCTGGTACCCAACTTCTCTCCTCCGGACCGTAACCTTCCCAGTCCACCAAGTACTGTAATCCGCGTCCCCTCCGTCTAGAGTCCAGAATACGATTAACCGAATATGTGGATTCCCCATCTACGAGGCGCGGCGGGGGGGGGGGGGGGGGGGGGGGGGGGGGACTGGGACTGGCGGATTAATGCGAGCATAAAAGACGGGCTTAATTTTGGAAACATGAAAGACGGGATGGATTCTCCTGTACACTGGAGAAAGATTCAGGCGGACCGTCACCGGACTAATGATTTTGGTGACAGCAAACGGGCCAATGAATTTAGGTGCGAGTTTATTCGAAACGGAGCGGAGAGGAATATCCTTGGTAGAAAGCCACACTTTAGAACCGACTACTTATACGGGAGGCTTTCGCCGGTGGCGATCGGCTTTGGCCTTGGTGCGCGCCCCCACTTGGAGTAGAGTCTCACTGGCTCTAGTCCAAGTGGGGTGACACCTCTGGACGAAGGCGTGGGCGGAGGGGACCGTGACTTCTGATTCCAGACTAGGAAAAATTGGTGGCTGGTAACCTACGCTACACTCAAATGGTGATAGGCCCGTGGATGACACTGGCAACATATTGTGGGCGTACTCCACCATAGAAAGTTGCTGACTCCACGAGGAAGGATTCTTGGACACCAAACATCGCAATGTTCGTTCCAAATCCTGGTTGGCTCGCTCAGTTTGACCATTGCTCTGGGGATGGAACCCAGAGGAAAGACTGACAGTCGCCCCCAGGAGTTTACAAAACTCTCTCCAAAATTTGGATACAAATTGGGGTCCTCTGTCAGAAACCATGTCTGTCTGGAGGCCATGAATCCGAAAGGCGTGGTCAACGACAATGACCGCTGTCTCCTTGGCTGAGGGTAATTTGGGCAAGGGAATGAAATGGGCCGCCTTCGAGAACCGGTCCACCACGGTTAAAACTACCGTGTGACCCTGGGAGGGTGGTAATAAAATCTAGTGCGATATGGGACCAGGGTCTCGAAGGCACCGGCAGAGTTTGGAGTAACCCGTCCGGAGGTCGATTGGAAGTCTTACCCGTGGCACAAACTGAGCAAGCCAATACAAAACTGCGAACATAACAAGCCATGAGAGGCCACCAGAATCGTTGTTTGACTAAAAACATAGTGCGATTGACTCCCGGATGACAAGCCACATTGGAACAATGACCCCACTGAATAACGCTGGACCGTAAACTCTCCGGCACAAACAAGCAGTTCGGAGGGCAGCGAGTCGGAGGTGTTACCCCTTCTAAGGCCTTCTTGACTTTCGATTCGACCTCCCATGTGAGTGTAGAGATGAATAGATTCTCAGGTAAAATGCACTCGGGAGTAGACGGGCGATCGGAACGGTCAAAAATGCGCGATAAAGAATCGGGTTTGATGTTTTTGGAACCCAGGCGGTACGAGAGAGTAAAGTCAAAACGTCCGAAAAAAAGAGCCCGCCGAGCCTGCCTGGAATTGAGTCTTTTAGCCGTACGAATGTATTCCAAATTCTTGTGATCGGTCCAGACGATAAAAGGTACCCCCGACCCTTCTAACCAGTGGCGCCACTCCTCCAATGCTAACTTGACTGCCAACAACTCTCTGTTGCCAATGTCATAATTGCTTTCGGCAGGGGACAAACAATGGGAAAAAAACGCGCAAGGGTGCATCTTGTCGTCTGAAGGAGAGCGCTGGGATAACACTGCACCTACCCCCACCTCTGACGCGTCGACCTCCACCACGAACTGACGTGATGGATCAGGGGTTATCAGGATGGGAGCTGAAACAAAGCAGCTCTTCAGTTTGGCAAACGCAGCTTCTGCTGCGTCTGACCACCTGAACGTCGTTCTGGGGGAGGTCAAGGCGGTCAGAGGCGTGGCTAGTCGGCTGAAATTGCGAATAAAACGCTGGTAAAAATTGGCTTACCCCAGAAACCTCAGTAGGACCTTACGGGAGTCCGGACTTGGCCAATTTACCACAGCCTTAACCTTGTCAGGATCCATGCGCATTCCCTCAACCGAGATGATGTGACCTAGGAAAGGAACAGACTGTGCATGAAACACGCATTTCTCCACCTTGACAAAAAGCCCATTCTCTAACAACCTCTGAAGCACCTGTCGGACGTGTTGCACGTGTTCCTGGAGAGACGATGAAAAAAAGTCAATATACGCATCATCCAGGTAGACGTATATGAATTGATCGACCATGTCTCGCAACACGTCATTGACAAGTGCTTGGAAGACCGCTGGGCTATTGGACAAACTGAAAGGCATGACCAAATATTCAAAGTGCCCCCTAGGGGTGTTAAATGCGGTCTTCCATTCATCCCCCTCCCTAATGCGGACCAAATGATAAGCATTTCTTAAATCCAATTTCGTGAAGACGGATGCTCCTTGCAACCTCTTGAAAGCTGAAGACATCAACGGCAAAGGATAAGTATTCTTTACCGTGATATTGTTCAGCCCCCGGTAATCAATACAAGGTCGCAACGATCCATCCTTCTTCCCCACAAAAAAGAACCCCGTCCCCGGCCCCGCAGGAGAAGAGGAAGGGCGGATGAACCCTGTTGCTAGAGAATCAGAAATGTATTTCTCCATGACCTCTCTCTCTGGGACAGAGAGTGAATATAATTTGCCCTTAGGCGGAGACGTACCTGGCAATAACTCTATAGCACAGTCATAGGGACGATGTGGAGGGAGAGAATCAGCCCGAGACTTACTGAACACCTCCTTCAGATCCCGATACTCCGTGGGCACGTTAGTTCTGGGCTGGAGAGAGAAGTGCATGGAGCATCTAGTTAGAAAAGCTCGACAAAAATTGGGTTCACCTGAGTATGTCTCTGGGGTTGGTAATAGTGGTTCCGACTGGGAGGGGTCCACTGGTGGTATTTGGGGAATCGGCGGTGGGACCGGTGCAGCGGGAATACGCAGCTGTTGGACTTGCTGGGTGAGCCCGGACACCTGCGCCACTAACGCCTGAACAGCACGAGCGGTGTCGTTGATATTTCTTTCTTGATTCTCCATCCGCCGTCTGCTGTTATTGACAAAATCCTCCAGCGTCTCAGACTTGTCACTCGCTGCTTCCATCATGGTCAGATCGTTCTGTAACGTAAAGACTTTGGAAACAATTGCAAGTAACAATGTTTATTAGAAACTCAGTACTCACAGACAAGCAGGATGAAACTCAGTGCAATGTCCACGGACAAGGAGGAAGAACTCAGTACACAGTCCACAGACAAGCATGGTAGCAGCGCAGGGACTCGATGGTCAGATAGACAAGGTGCAGGTGAAGTGAGGTAACGATCAACAAGACTAATCCAGAACATCCACGGGGAAACAGACAGGAACAACGAAGGATACTGGAACGCAGAGGGATCTGACACCGGACATCACAAACAACGATCTGACAATGGAGATGAGAAAGGGGTGAGATTAAATAGACCGGGATGATAGACTGCAGCTGGTGATGAGTGATTACTGAATGAGCTCTGATGAGCGGCCACGCCCCTCTAATCAACACACACACACATACAACAACAGAAACACGAGACATGAATGAGACATAGGATTTACCCACTGTGACATGTATGTGCAACTTTGTGTTGGTTGGGGTGTACAAAATATGGGATCTATCTCCCATCAATTTTGTGGGAAAAATAAAATATATTTGTTACCGTGTATTTGTGTGTTCTAAAAACAATATTCTCAAATATTTTACAACACACTTACTGTATGTATGTAATGTCTGTAGTAAGTGTAACACTGAACAAAAAAGGCCTAAGTCATTATGATGAATGGAGAAGAAGTGTTTTCCATTGATCATAGTGTTTTACATTGAGCACATCAGTGTTCAACTGGTTCTTCTTATAAATGTCTATTCATATGATGGTTTGTGTGAGTCATTTGAAAACAAAATACCATTTTGAGAAGAAATAACATTGTTTTGAATGTAAAGTTTCATTTTGCAGGAGAATTGAGGGGTTTTGCCGATTGTGTGAGTGTTTTTAGATTTGTGTGTAGAGTTCTGAGAATATGAGGCATTCTTTCAGAAAATGTGTGTAAACAATCGAGAAAAAACTGTAATGCAATAGGAAAACACGTTATCTGTTTTCATTGCACAGAAGTTAGTTCTTTCTTGCCATGCAACTATCTGCTCTATGCACATCGGAATGAGTTATTGCATTGTAAAGTTACAGCTAATGCAACAATTTATCTTCATCACACAAATGCAAAATCTATATGCAATGATGTATCTTTCAGTTATACAACTGAATACGTTAGTTGGTGTGTGGAATACACATGCGTGCTATAAAGACGCATTTAGTGTGATCGGGTTGGTGGAAAAGCATGAAAAAGCACAAGTGTTCGTATTGTTATTCTTCAAAGCAACGTTTCGTGCAATGAATCCAAAAAGCAGATGCGTCTTCCTTGCACAAAGAAACGAGATAGGTATTGAATGCATTGTAAAGCGACGGCTTATATGATGTTTTCTCGTCTGTGCACAAATTAGTTGTAGATTGGAAATGCACGGAAAAGCACTTATGTTATGTCTTTTCATTGCACAGAGGAAAATGTTAGTCCTTGCGTGCATTATATGACTATTGCAATAATTTCCCTTCAATATAAAAAGGACTAGTTTAGTGTGCAATTGCAATGTTAAAGCACAATATATAATGCAATGGGAAAAGCGTTATCTGTTTTCACTGCACAGAAGTTAGTTCTTACTTGCCATGCAATTATCTGCTCTATGCACAATGGAATGAGTTATTGCATTGTAAAGCAACAGCTAATGCAACGATTTCTCTTTATCACACGAATGCAACATCTAAATGCAATGATTTCCCTTCAGTTATTTCTAAACAAGTTAGTGGTAATTAGTTGTAGTTGTATGCGAATGCACAAGTGTTATTTGAATAATGGAATGAGTTAGTAATTTTAGGCATTGTAAACTGACCGTTCATTTGAAATTTTCTCGTTAGTGCACAAATGAATTAGTTGTAGACTGGAAATGCACGGTAAAGTACATATGTTATATCTTTTCATTGCGAAAGGAAAATGTTAGTTCTAGCATGCATTGTAGAACGGCTATTGCAATAATTTCCCATCAATATAAAAAGGACCAGTTTAGTAGCCTATGCAATGGCAATGCAATGTTATCTGTTTTCATTGCACAGAAGTTAGTTCTTCCTTGTAATGCAACTATCTGCTCTATGCACATCGAAATGAGTTATTGCATTGTAAAGCTAATGCACCATCACACAAATGCAAAATTTAAAGGCAATGATGTCTTTTCAGTTACTAAATAAGTTAATTGTTGTGTTGAAAAGCATGAAAAAGCACAAGTGTTATTATTGTTATTCTTCAATGGACAACGTTTGATCGTATGTGCACTGAATCCAAAAGCACATATTGTAAATCTCTTCATTGCACAAAGGAACAAATTGTTAATTTTATGCATTCTAAAGACAGCTCATGTGATGTTTTCTCATCAGTGCACAAATAAATAAGTTGAATTAGATAGAAATCCATGCAAAAGAACACGTTGTATCTTTTCTTTTCATTGCACAGAGGAATATGTTCGTTGTGGTGTGCATTATAATATAATGGCTATTCAATATTTGTCCTTCAATATAAAAAGGAACAGTTTGTTATGCAATTGTTATGCATATTATTGTATATGCGATTGTTATGCACATCGGAATGAGTTATTGCATGCATTGCAAAGTAACAGCTAATGAAACAATCTCTCTTCATGACACAAATGCAACAGCATTGCAAAGCGACAGCTCATTTGATGTTTTCTCGAAAGTGCATAAATTAAATAGTTGTAGATTGGAAATGCACGGGAAAGCACATATGTTAAGTCTGTAACCTTATATTTGCTATGCTAGTTCATTATTTTATTTTATTTCATAAGAAACAGATGTTAAACAATAATAATCTGAGTATTTTCATAAATCTTTACTTGTCTTATACAAAGTTAAATATATGCATGTGAAAGGGTTATTTTGTGCTCCTGCCCTTTAAGGCAGAGCACGCTGGGAGAATCATGGCCTACCCCCAGGACTGTCACAGAGGTGAGAGCGTTTGTTGGTTTGTGCTCCTATTATAGAAGGTTTGTCAGGAATTTTGCTATAATAGCCACACCCCTTCATGCTCTAACCCAAAAGGGTGCTGTCTTTAAGTGGTCGAGTGAATGTGAGGATGCGTTTAGATCACTGATACATGCCCTTACTAATCCTCCCATCGTAGCTCACCCTATATTCACACAGCCTTTTCTACTCTACACTGATGCTTCTCATGATTGTGTAGGTTCGGTGCTTGCTCAGATGTTGGAGGGGAAGGAACGAGTAATTGCATATGCTAGTCATACTCTGACTCCTTCTGAAAAGAAATGGTCTACCTATGACCGTGAGCTTTGGGCTGTGGTGTGGTCTGTCCGACATTTCAGACATTTCTTGTCAGGAGCCCCATTCAAAATTATTACCGACCACAAACCCTTGTTGTATCTGAAAAAGACAGCAGTTGACAATGATCCGACAGGGAGAAGAGTACGTTGGATACTTGAATTGGATGTGTATGACTTTACAATTTTACACAGGGAAGGAAAGCAGCAGAATGCTGATTCCTTGTCGCGACGTCCTAACTCGCCTGTGACAGAAACAAAAGCGGTGCAGTGTGTCATTCTCGGCCATACCTCTGCTGACAGTGTTTCCTCTTCTGCTGAAATGCCAAATGTTTGCGGAGTTCTTCCTGAAATGAATCTGACACTGTCAGTTGATTTGGATGAATTAAAAACTCATCAAAAAGCTGACATTTGTCTTAGTACTGTCATTGACTGGAAGGAGACTGGTAATCACAGGCCCCCATTGGGCAGACTCAAACATTCACCTGCTGCACTGAGGAAAATCTGGCATGAATTTCCCAAATTAACACTCCAAGAGGGTATATTGTGTCGCAGAGTAAAATCATCTCCCCATAGCCCTCCTGGTTACCAAATAGTCTTGCCTGAGGTACTCATTCAAACCGCTCTTAAGTGTTTTCATGGAGAGAAGTTCAGTGGACATTTGAGTGCTGAGCGTACTTTGTTGAGAGCCAGGAAAACGTGCTATTGGCCATACATGTCTCGTGATATCCATCAATTTTGTGCTGAATGTTTATCTTGTCAGTCCTGTAGTTCTACCACTCCTCATGAAAGGGCCCAGTTACAGTCGATCAGTGCGGAAAGACCATTCCAAAGAATTGCTGCTGACATCACTGAGCTACCTGTTACTTCGCTTGGGAATAGGTATGTTTTAGTTGTTATGGATTATTTTACCCGCTTTGTCAATCTGTACCCTCTGAAAGACCAGCGTGCTACAACTGTAGCACAGTGCATCTTTGAGGATTACATTAAACAGCATGGGGTTCCTGAGATATTCCATACAGACCAAGGTAGACAGTTTGAGAGTGATTTGATTAAACATTTGTGCAGTCAACTTGGCATAGAGAAAACCCGTACCTCTCCCTACCACGCCCAATGCGATGGTATGGTCGAAAGACTGAATCGAACATTGAAAGACCAACTCGCAAAGTACATTTGTGAAAGTGGGGGTGAGTGGGATAGGTATCTGCCACAAGTGGAGCTGGCTTATAACTCAAGTGTTCATTCCAGCACAGGGTTCTCTCCTTTCTTTCTTGCACATGGCCGAGAACCACGACTACCCGCCGATATCCTTTTGAACTGTAGTCCAAATGTCACTTCCTGTACACCAGGTACCCCTGTGGACTATGCTCGAGATGTGACCACACGTTTGTCGTATGCTTTCCGAGACGCTACTGTGCAATCCACTGCAGCAAAAATTAAACAGAAACAGCAGTATGACAAAAAGACATTTTTCCACCCGCATGAGCCAGGTGACTTAGTTTTTTTGGATGACCCAGCGCAGAAGCAAAATAAGCTGGCTCCTAAATGGAAAGGGCCATTTCAAATTCTGAGGAGAATGGACAAGGATGGCAGCCCTGGTGTAACTTATGAGATTACAGATCCAAGAAATTCCCAGTCAAGAAGATGGGTGGTACATCATAATCGTCTAAAGCCTTACAGGGGTTCCAAAGGAAATTTGCCTGCCAGTCCCTCTCCAGTATCTGTGCTTCATGGGGTGGATTGTGCTGTGGCCCCGCACTCTGTTCCACTCACTGCATTGTCAGGAGCTTTGCCTTTCCGACCTTCTATTCCGCCTTATGTACCTAACCCAGCTGAAAAGCAGATTGCACTTGGGGCAAGAACTGAAAGTTCGTCTCAAACTGTTTCTTTGTCAGAATCTGTGCCACAGCCTGGTTTTTGCCCTACAGCCTCTCAGGCCCTGGGAATGGTCAAATTGCCATCAGTGGACTCACCTCAACTGACTCGCAGTGGGCGTATGGTTAAGAAACCTGAGAAATTTAAAGATTTTGTGTGTTGATGTGATTGGCACAAATTGGTGGTATTTCACTGTACTTTTTTTGTACTGTATTATACACATAATTTTGGTTTCAAACCTCACATACTGTGTGTTCTAAGAGTATTGGTAATACACATTTTGATGCACTATTGCATATGCAATGTTGGTGTTGTCATGTTAGTTCATTGTTGAGATGTTGAGTAATTCAGTATTATAATTGAGAGAGAAACGAGGACGTTTCTTTAATAAGCAGGGGAAGACTGTAACCTTATATTTGCTATGCTAGTTCATTATTTTATTTTATTTCATAAGAAACAGATGTTAAACAATAATAATCTGAGTATTTTCATAAATCTTTACTTGTCTTATACAAAGTTAAATATATGCATGTGAAAGGGTTATTTTGTGCTCCTGCCCTTTAAGGCAGAGCACGCTGGGAGAAGAAAAAAAAAAAAAAGGAAGTGAATTGAGTTGAGTTAGGCGGCTGTTCATGCTGTTATGCCGATGCTTCTGATTAAAGAAGAAATGTGAACTTTCACCATTGTAACCCGTGTTTCATTAACGTACCTCGTCAAGAAATAAGGGTTACAAGTCTTTTCATTGCACAGAGGAAATTTTTAGTTATTGCGTGCATTATAGTAGAATGGCTATTGCAATAATTTCCCTTCAATAAAAAAGGTGCAGTTTGGTTTGCAAAGCAATGCGAAAACACAATTTATAATGCAATGCGAAAAGCACGTTTTCTGTGTTCTATGCATAGAAGTTAGTTCTTTCTTTGACAATGTAAAAAGCGACAGCTGATATGATGTTTTCTTGTCTGTGCACAAATAAATTAGTTGTAGTCTAGAGTAGAAATAGTTGAAGTAGAAATAGTAGAGTAGAAATTGTAGAGTAGAAATAGCATGCAAAAGAGCAAGTAATGTCTTTTCATTGCAAAGTTAGATATTTTCATTAGAAGTTAGCTATTTTATCCAATGCAATGAAACACTTATTAGGTGTTTTCATTGCACAGAGGAAAATGTTAGTTATTGCGTGCATTATAGTAGAATGACTATTGCAATCATTTCCCTTCAATATAAAAAGGACTAGTTTAGTGTGCAATTGCAATGCGAAAAGCACGTTATTCGTTTTCATTGCATAGAAGTTAGTTCTTTCTTGCATCTTGTCTATGCACATCGGAATGAGTTAAGCATGCATTGTAAAACAACAACGAATGCAACGATTTCTCCTTCACACGAATGCAAAATGCAAGGGAAATCATTGCGTTTAGATGTTGCCGCAATGATTGTAATCATTGCGTTTAGATGTTGCCGCAATGATTCATGATTGCAATGAATATATAGAATATATATTTTATTCTATTGTTACGGAGAAACAGCTGATTGAATAATGCAAATATGGTAATGTGGCATTTCACAATTCCAGTGTAGTCATTGCCTGGTTTGATCCCATCAGAGGATGATGTCCCTTTTCCTTGCCCATTACTCCCCTTTCTCTTTCGAAGCCTGGAGATGGAAGGTTTTTGACCATTGTCCACAGGACAAAATGTCCCTCTTGGATGCAATGGATGCTGCATCCTAGGACATCACAGAACACTGCCAGCGGTGGATAAGGAATGCCAAAGGATTCTTCCCAAGAAGCCTTAGAAGTGTGACGTGGATGAGAATGTATGACCAATTGGAGAAGACCGGGATGATTAGAAGATGGCTTTTTCTGTTTGTATATTTTGTATTTTCACCTACAGTAATGCTGTAAATGGCAAGTATTGCATATTTTTGTTATCTTGCAGAAATGTCCTGTCCATATAAAGCCTTTAATGCACCAATTATGTCTCTGTCTTCTTTTTTGCATAAACCGTACATTCTATTCTGCTATTCTGAGAAGGCTCATTCGTTTTTTATTTATTTATTTATTGTATTGAACTTCTACAACATGCACTCTAAAAAATGGTGGAGTGTTTCAACCCAAATTTGGGTCATAAAAGGACAAAACCAAATGTTGGGTTAAAGATGCAATAAAAAAAAAAATTACCATTGAAAGTGAAAGTTGAAGTTGGGTTAAAATTTTTAACCCAATATTTGGGTTTGTTCATATTTTACCTAAATTTGGGTTCACACAACCCAGCATTGTTTGGAGTGTAGGAAACAAAATGCACACATTTGCTAAACCCAAACAAAACAAAACTGTAGAGAAGCTTCAAAATAAACTGCAGGGAAAACAATATACTGTATAAACTAAAGAATACAATATACTGTCTATTGCATAGGGGCAGACCTGACATGCTGTTTATAAAATAATGCAGTTTCTGTAATTCCATCTCATGTTATAGTTTTTTATGACCGGCCCACATCTGGGACGTGTGGAATCCAGGTGTACCAGATGTGGGCCGGATCTGGGCCAACTCTATGGTGTTTTCTGGATAGAATGTCCATATCTGACCTATTGAACTAATTTCTGCGCAAAGGATGCTCAAAAGGTTAAAACCAGGGGTCTCCACAACCTTTTTGTGAGTGAGGGCTCCCTGAAGGACTTGTTTGATCTAGGCGCGCACACACACACACACACACACACACACGCACACACACACACACACACACACACACACACGCACGCACGCACGCACGCACGCACGCACACACACACACACACACACATTTCAAGTTTTGAAAAATACAACAACAAACAGTAATATTCTTAAATGCTATGACAATTGAATTTATAATTATATATTTGGGGTGTAACGGTTCATGAAATTCACGGTTATTCAATATGATACCGTGCTGACACGATTCGGTACGTTTTTTATAGAGCAAAAAGAAAGAAATGCAATTTTTTAAATAACAATAAACAATTTCTCATTTTTAAAATATGTCATAAAATAAACATAAACACTGTGGCACTTTTTACACTTCATTTTTAATCACCAAAATATGTCTAAGTAATGAAATGAATATTGACATCATGGCTTACCGTTTTTTTTCAATTGCTTACACACTAAAATTAAAACTTTCCCACTATTAGCAAAACCATACACTCAAGGAGCAAAACACCGGCCAAGATTTGCACAATTGTAAGCATGTTGTCAGCTTCACCCTTTTTGCAAAACATTACACACAGTGATTTGTAAAACTCTACACACATTTTCACACCTTATACACAGATAAGGATTGTGAGGTTACTTCCTTGTCATTACAAAGCCCCAGTTTGCCATTGCCCACACTAATGAACGAATTGGATATGCATATCAACCAGGTGTGGAAGCATACATGTGCTAATTTGAAAACGCAGCATTCAGGTGTGCTATAAAAGGCAGCAGGTGAGTCTTCAACAAAAATAGATGGATCTAGAAGAAGAAGAAGAGTGAGAATTAGAGGGGGAGCTCAAAGAGGAGATGGAGGAGGTAGAGGAAGAGGAGAAGGAGGAAAATGAGAAGGTGGTAGAGGAGGGGATGAAGGAGGTAGAGGAGGAGGAGAAGGAGGAAGAGGATGAGGAGAAGGGGAGAGATGATGAAGAACAGGAGAAGGAGGAAGAGGAGAAGAAGGAGATAGAGGAAGAGGCCTAGGTAGAGGAAGAGGTAGAGAAGGAGTTGAAGAGTTGATAGAACCTGAACAAAGAAGACGAGGACCAAATTTGACTCAAGAAATCCGTGCAACACTTATTGACCATGGTTACCATGTTATCAACCATGGACTGACACATATGGAAGCTGGACAAAGAGATCAACCAAATCTCTGGTTGATACTGTAACTGAATAGTTACAACATTCTTGTTGCTTTTACAGTAGTTTTTCTTCAGAGTCAAAGTATACTTCATGCAGTAATTGTAATTTGTCTACAGATTTTATTTGTTTCATTGTTTTCATTGTTGGTTGATTGATGTAACTGATTATGGTAAGAAATAGCCTACTGTAAGTATTGAAATACAGTAAATACTTGAAATATTCAGTCTGCAGCATCATTGTTGTGCAGTGATTGGTAAGTTTATATATTTGTGTATACACTCATATACTTATGTATACATTCTCCCTACATGAAGAATGTTGTGAGTTTGTCACTATTTTTTTTTTTCATCTAAATTATCCCTTACATAACAATGTCTGGCCAAAAATCTAGCACATGCTATTTCCTAATATATATATATATATATATATATATATATTTTTTTTTTTTTACAAATGTGTTTTTTATTTCTCACAGCAGTGGAAACTGGCTGCAATAGTGTCTGATCATTGAGGACTGTGTTTGGTTAAATGAAAACTAATAGCATTTTCACAAATATGTGTATATCTTTTGACTGAAGTGTGTATGTTTTGACAGAAGTGTGTCATTTTGCAAACAATCTAGGAATTATGCAAACTGAGTGTGGTGTTTGGATAATTGTCATTATATTTTGAAAAAAAGAACCTGGTTTTCAAAATTGCGTGCAAACAATTAAAAAAAACTGTAATAAATGTAAATCATTTCTTACAAGCATTTTAAATTAATATTAATTATTAGATTATTTTTATTCATCAACCAATCCTATTTATAGGAATTTATATAAGAAATGTACAATTATAAATTGTATTTATAATTTTCTCTCTAGATCCCATTACACAACACATTTAAACACAATTTTAATACAAAATGTCAAGAGTTATTTGTCACACTTACAACAACAAATAGGCCAAATCAGCCTGCTTTTAAGGGCAAAAAAACAACAACTACCTTTTAATGGGAAGCTTGGCATTGCATAACGTCCACAAGTGCCCTATAATTGGGAATATAACCCGAAACTGTAACTCAATTGAGTCCTCCAAATGTCCATAAGGCGTGTTATGTGTTTGTTCTTAATAAAATTCATATCTGAAAAGGCAGATTCACACAGGTAAGCTGAGCCAAAAAGACAGGCAACTTTCATCGCTGCTGTGGAAATTTCTCTGGGTCAACAAGTTTCCAAAAGTCTGCTGCCCCCTGATGGGCTTTGAGGTTAATGTCACTTTGCAGAGTGAGAATCTCCATCTCAACCTTACTAGAAACCAGGTTAAAAGTATCACTTAGTTTTTCAGAAGTGTGCAAAATGTCCACCTGCATGGAAGGATTTGCAATGAATGCCACATGCGTTCTAGACTAAAATCCTTAAATCTATCCTCAAATTCTTGTCCAATGTCCAAGCCTTTTCAGGAGTTCTAAGTAATTGTGTAATGCTCTCTCAAAGACCTCAGATGCAGAATCAATTGTTACTTAGCATCGACAGCATGGATGGGAAGTGATTCAATTTCTTCCTCTGCAAGAGAAAAGGCTGATATTGGTTTTGAAAGCATTTACAGCACTGATCATCTCACTGATTGTCTTACCTTTGCCTTGCAGTTCACAGTTCAAATGATTCAGTTTCACAGTGATGTCAGTTAGGAGGGCAAGGTCCAGTAGCCACTCAGTGTCCTGAAGCATGGAGGTGTCCTCCCCTCTGGATTCCATGCATGAACAATTTAATTTCACACAAAAGTGATAAAAAAAGTTGCAAAATCCTTCCTCTGCTTAATGGGGCGCCATTTGTAAAGCGGCTCACGCTGAAAATAACAGCAACATTTTGTCACATTTAGCTTCCAAACTGTGTTTAAAAAACTGGTATGAATTTTTGACGGTCACTTTTTAGAACATTTACATCTATATTTGTCAACATAGAGATATTTTAAATAGTTAAATCTGAATATTAAATGATACACCTAAATGTTAAATATTAAATCTAAATCTAAATGTTAAATCTAAATATTAAATCGAAATATAAATGTTAAATATAAATATAAATGTTAAACATAAATATAAATGTATAATCTAAATATTTCAGGTGAAACTAAATATTTGGCTAATATGCAAATTAAAAATGCTGGTAAACCGGACATGCCAAAATAAAAGCTCGAGGAGATCAGTATATGTGTTTGTAGTGTCAAAAACCATCTCATCCGTGGAAATGCATTCTTGGACATGGATTAATAATAATAAACACGTTTGGAGAAACTGTATTTGAAGAGTAGGCTACTTTGAGGTTTTAGTGTCACTTTTATGAAAGGTGCGGGACGTATGACATAATGTAGTCATGACATGTGACATATAGTCATAATCGCCAGCCACGAGGGGGCTCCCTAGGGGGATCTGTCACGTTCGCTTGCAAAAAGGCCAGCAGAGCTGCTGCTCGGCTAAAATGTCAAACGAATTATTATTTATTTTAGGTCGTAATTATCGCGATAATCCATGTCCAAGAGTCCATTTCCCCAGATGAGACGTTTTTTATTCGTTATTTGACACTATAATCACTGTCCTCCTCAAGCTTTCCGGATACCATTTCACTCGAAACATTTAGATTCAACAATTCTATTCAGATTCAACATTTATATTTAGATTTAAAATCAACATTTATATTTAACATTTATATGCTATAACATTTAGATTTAGAATTTAGCCTATATTTATCATTTATATTTAGATTTAGCCTAACATTTAGATTTAATATTTAGATTTAGATTTAACATTTAGATTTAACATTTATATTTAGATTTAACATTTAGATTTAATATTTAGATTTAGATTTAACATTTAGATTTAACATTTAGGATTAACATTTAATATTTAGATTTAGCTATTTTAAATATATCTAAGTTGATAAATAGGCTAAACATGTAAAAGCGCTAAAAAGTGACCGTCAAATATTCACACCAGTTTTTTAAAGGAGCAAAACCATAGACTGTAAAAAAAGATGGACGACGCCCCCTCGCTCTTTTCCATCAGAGAGAACTGAGGCCGCCAGTGTCTCGATATGGCGCTGACATCTCGAACTTGAGTCTGCGCACTTGCGTGTTTGGGGACCAGTCATGCGCAGTCGTGAGCAGGAAGTAAAGCCGCGAAATCAAGGCCCCGCCCTCATTCTCGTTGAATCAAACGCAAGCACACGCCCCGCACTTTCATTAAGTTGCCTCTGTCTGCTTCTTTCCTGTCCAATGATGTCTGCCGATTGCAGAACCTTGTTAAAATAAGGTAAATACAACTACTAACCACATAATCAACATTATTAAAAAACGTCCGCTGGTGCTTCAGTGACTACCTCGCACAGAGAACCTGTCAATCACAGCTGTCAATCATGACGTCAGAGCACCGTTATTTTATCATCACATAACTAACTAAAAACAAACTTATTTTAAAAACGAACACTTGAAATTACATAAACGTGATATAAACTATAGTAAATGACAGAAACTGTCTTTGGAAAAAGGATATGTGAAGTGTAATTTAATTGTTTAGTTGGTCTCGCGTCCCATTGAATAACATGGGGAGGCGGGGATTATGAGCTATACTAGGTCCAGTCACAGGGGGGCGATCGAGACGTTTTGGCTTCACTTTTGAGGGCTGGTGCGGCACGCTTGAGCAAAACGCAAGTGTCTGAGTTTTTGCAGAACTGCGCCCCCTCTGGCGACAAGCGAAACTGCAACCAGAGCTGTGCGCGTTCATGGAAGAACACACACACGCACGTTTGCACGAGCTGTTCATAACCAAAGGAGCATCAGCCGCACACCGAGCGGCATACATCTTTTGTTACAGTCATGAGGTAGGCTAATACAGTTATGGAAGCCCGTTTCCGCCACATAAAAAAAAAAAAAAAAAATCGAGCAATCTGAAGTCATAATTATGGTATAAAAAAATCGAAATTATGCTTACTAAATTGAAATTATGACATACTAAATCGAAATTATGACATACTAAACCGAAATTATGATTTACTAAATCAAAATTATGATTTACTAAATTGAAATTATGAGATTAAAAAAATCCAAATTATGACTTAACAAAATCAAAATTATGACTTGCCGACTGGCACCCTCATTGTTCTGATGCGACCCGACACGTGATGAATCATGAACAGATTAAGGAGTATTTCTTGTTTCCGCCGCACATAAAAAAAATCGCGCAATCTAAAGTCATAATTATGACATAAAAAGTCGAATTTATGACTTAGTAAATCGAAATTATGACTTTAAAAGTCATAATTATGAGATACAAAGTCGAAATTTTGACATACTAAGTCGAAATTAGGCTATGACTTACGAAATTATGACATACTAAATCGAAATTATGATTTACTAAATCGAAATTATGACAAGTCGAATGCAATGAGACTGTTTTGCATTGCACAATTTCTCAAAGCAGGGTTGCAGGCTTGATAAAGCCACTCTCAACTCAAGTCCTGCTCAATGTTCAGCTGAGATCTGTATGGCTACTTTGTTTTTCAGTGAAGCAAAAGCTGAAAAGCCCATCTCACAGTGATATGATGTGGCAAATGGAAGAAAAAACACTTATCATTTTCATAAGATATAAACTAATGATTAATTAGGCTATTTTAATGTTCCTTTGTTCCGATCAGAGCATGTGAACGGAGAGCGCATTTCTGAATATTCCGCTCAGGGTCGCGCGCTCAACCCTGGCCTGCTAGCTGGTTCAAAAATATGTGGAATATGTGCTGCCTCCGACTAAAGTTTTTTTTTCTAGCCGACTAGTAGTTGTTAAAAAATAGTTGACAAATCGCACCTTTGTCTATACTGATTAATTACTTAAATAGGCTACACAGGATAATGAACTTTATAATGCCGCATGAAAAGCTTGCTACAAAGAACCGGCAAAAGTCATATTAGTAGGCCTATGATGTGTAAAAAAAGCAAGGAGACATTAAATTGTTTATTAATAAACTGGTGTTTTCTGTGTCGCTGCAAAAATGAAGTTGAAGGCGCGGACTCGCCTTGCACAAATAAAGATATAAATGCATAAAAAGGAAAATTTCCTCCCGTTTGGCGCGCCCGTCTCTGTTCCCCACCAGTGGGACGCGCTTGAAAAGAACGCGGACTTTACCGCTGCGTCTTCCATGGTAACGACGCTGGTGAGTGTGCTGAACCAGAGAACGCAGCGATTAATGCATTATGACCTCATAATTCCATGTAGCCTGGATGTCTCTGTGTAGTCTTCCATGTAGCTATTACCTGGAGATAAAAAATAATTCAAGCTGAGCTCCGGCAGGGTGTGTTGTGGACCCGAGAAGGTGCTAAAAGTACAACGGTAAAAACTTGTAACATTGAGTTAATACTTTTAAAAACACATACCAACACATTCTCACCTTATCCCATTTCTTCGGGAATTAAAATCTAGGCATTTTCACATCCAGAAGCTGCCCTATGTTGTGGCGTCATTGATTCTTTATGTCAGTGACGACCATAGACAGTAAAAGATGACGACACGCTGACCGACAGGACGTGAAACGGAAGATCAACTGGTCACCGGCGTTTTGTGCCGTAGAGCAGAGTGGAAGGCATGGTTTAAACGATGACGGACGAGAGGAGAAGTGATCCAGGATGGATAGGGAGGGAGATGAATGCAGGAAGAGAGCATGAGTTTGATCCAGAGGAGATGGAAGGTGATGAAGCTTCAATAAATTCTAATGAAACGAATTCAAACGATGGAGTGTGGCAGGAGGTGAGACAAGGGAGGAAAAAAAGGAAAGCTGCTGGAAATAAAGGAGACGAGGGTAAAGAGAATGAGATAAAAGTGATAATTCGATTTCAAACCCCGTGTGTATTGAATCCTTTAAAAGTTAGTGAAGCTATATACAAGATAGTAGGAGAGGTATATACAGTCAAAACCCTAAGAGATGGAAGTTTGTTAATTGTTTGCAAAAACAGAGATCAACAGCAAGGTTTAATGATGTGTAAAACATTGCTGGGGAAGGCTGTGAAGCCTCAAATATGGGAAGAAAGAGGGAGAGCTATGGGTGTAATATGGAGTATCGACTGATGTGACCGAAGAGGAAATTAAAGTAAATGTAAGAGGAGTCCGTGTAAACAACGTTAAACGGCTGCAATACACTAGAGACGGTGTTAAAAGACCAAGTTTGTCTGTTATGTTGGTCTTGGATGAGGATAAACTACCTGACCGGGTAAGAATTGGGTATGTTAGTTATATAATGAGACCTTACATTCCCCCACCAACAAGGTGTTTTAAGTGCCAACGTTTTGGTCACATTGCTGTAGCATGTAGGGCTAAAGCCTGTTGTGCTAAGTGTGAGGGGGAGCATGAATATGGTAAATGTTCTGAAGGGATCAAAATAAAATGTTGTAATTGTGGGGGAGAGCATAGTGCTGCGTATAAGGGATGTGAAGCACACAAAAGGTTCAAAATGTGAGAGTGACTGAAAAAATTACATATGCTGAAGCAATCAAAAAAGTGGAACTTAAAACAAGGAACAATTCAGGCCCAAGGGTAGGACTAGTACCGGTGATTCAAAAACCAGCCCAAAACGTTGTGCATAAGTGCTGTAAAGTAAATGAAAATACTCTGATTGTAGAAAAGAAGACATTTATTGCATTTATGGTGGAAGTCATTAACTGCACAGCACAAACCCATAGCAGAACAGCGAGAATTAAGATCATCTTAAAAGCAGCAGAGAAATACCTAGGGGAAGAGGGACTAACAACTGATTCTATTAATGAAATGCTTAGAACTGAGGTAGTAGAGAGTCAATCATCATGTGGTGGTGGTGGTGGATGTTGATGGGTATATCCATTTTGCAATGGAACGCCAGGAGTTTAATTTCTAATGGACAAGAATTTAAATGTTTTATTGAAGAACTATCTGTTAAACCTAACGTTATATGTGTTCAGGAAACTTGGTTAAAACCATCTTTTGATTTTATAATTCAAGGGTACACGGCTGTGCGCAAAGATAGAAGTTTTGTAAAAGGGGGTGGAGTGGCTACATTTGTCCAACAAGGTATTAATTTTAGGGCTATAAATAATGATGTACAGATTGAAGTGGTAATTATTGAAATATGGACTAATAGAACTAAAATCAAAGTAGTTAACCTTTATAACCCCTTTCAAAAGTTAACAAAAGTTATGCTAGAAGGTATATGGGAAAAGGGAAATAGGTAAAGTAATAATATGTGGAGATTTCAATGCACACAGCTCACTCTGGGAGAGTACAAGAACAGATGAAAATGGGAGGATCATTGAGGAGTATATGGATGAGCATAATCTAGTATGTTTGAATGACGGAAGAGGTACAAGATTTGATGTAGGTAGAGGAACAGAGTCAGCCATAGATCTGACTGTAGTGTCAGAACAGATAGCAGGGAGAAGTCAATGAATGACCAATGTGTACATTTAGAAGGTAACTGGTTTCCAAGATGGAAAATGAAAGAGGCCAATTGGGAATATTATAGTATGGTAGCAAGTGGAAAGTTGATAGGGATTATCCCACATTCAGGTGATGATGTAGAAGAATTGAACTCTATGATTACTGGCATACTGTATGAGTCAGCAGAAGAAACTATAGGTAAATCTAACGGGATGAGGAAAAAGAAAATGGTTCCATGGTGGTCAGAGGGGTGCAAAGAAGCAGTTAAGGCAAGGAACAAGGCTTTTAAAGTCATTAAATCAAATCACACATTCAATAATTTAGTTGATTATAAAAAAGCACAGGCCAAAGTTAAAAGAGTAATTCGTGAAGAAAAAAGAAAATACTGGAGAAATTTTTGTAGCAATATTGGGTCTGAAATTAAAGTTGGTGAGGTATGGGGAATGATAAGGAAAATGGGAGGTATAAGAAGGGACTTTGCATTACCAGTAATAAGAGGAAATGAAGTTGAGGCAGTAACTAATGCGGAAAAGGCAGAGGTACTGGCTACGGCATTTGTTAAGGTACATAATATACAGAACCTATCCAATGAAGAGTTAATGTGGAGAGCAAAAGTGATTGAGGAAAATAGAGGCATATTGGGGGGAAAAGTCACAAGTGAAAGTGCAATTGATACACATGCATTTCTCATTATTTGAATTGAAAAGAGCTTTAATAGGTGTTAAGAGTACATCACCAGGGAAAGATGAAGTGTGTTACAAAATGATAGAGCAGCTATCAGATGAGGCTAAGAGTGTTGTTTTAATTTTGTATAATAAGATATGGGAGCAAGGGAAATTGCCGAGAATGTGGAAACATTCTGTGGTAATCCCTATAGGTAAGCCAGGTAAGGATAAAGCAGAAGTTAAAAGTTATAGACCAATAGCTCTTACATCCAACTTATGCAAAATTATGGAGAAAATGATTACCATGAGATTAGGATATATAATTGAGAAAAGAGGAATGATCTCCCCTCACCAAAGTGGATTTCGTAATGAGCGCACAACATTGGACCCAATTATTTGTTTAGAAAATGAAATCAGGAAAGCCCAGGTAAGTAAAGAAGCGGTTTTGGTTATATTGTTTGACATTGAAAAAGCATGATGTGGAAGGAGGGGCTTTTAATTAAGTTAAATAAGATGGCTATAGGTGGTAGGATGTTCAACTGGATTAAAGATTTTTTGAATAACAGAACTATATAGGTAAGAGTAGGGAGGGAAGCTTCAAGTATATATCCAATAGAGAATGGCACTCCACAAGGAAGCGTATGTAGCCCAATGCTTTTTATTATAATGATTAATGACATTTTTGATGGAATAGATCAAAGGGTAGGTAGAGCTTTATATGCTGATGATGGGGCATTATGGGTGAGAGGAAGGAATATTGACAACTTGAAGGTTAAAATGCAATCAGCGATTATTAAGGTTGAAAAGTGGTCAAAAGAGTGGGGCTTTCATCTATCTATTGAAAAGACTCAATTTATATGTTTTTCCAAAAAAAGAACAAATCCTAATATAGATCTTAAACTGTATGGGAAACATCTTAAGCAAGTAGATAGTATAAGATATTTGGGGGTATGGTTTGACGTTAAATTAAATTTTAAAATGCACATTAAAAAATGATAGATAAATGTAAAAAAGGTATAAATATACTGAAGTGTTTAGCAGGGTATAGATGGAAAGCATCAGGAATGTCCCTGAAAAGGATTTATAATGCGCTGATTCGTTCTGTTTTTGATTATGGAAGCATAGTTTATAGTTCAACAACTAAAACCTTAATGCAAGAACTAGATAGAGTACAGGCTAAGGCACTACGAATATGTTGTGGTGCGTTTAGGACAACACCTATTCCATCATTACAAGTAGAAGCAGGAGAAATGCCTTTAGATTTAAGGCGATTAAAACTATCCATGTCTTATTGGACAAATCTGCAAAGTCAGGAAGAAACACACCCTACAAAGCAGGTGTTATTAGAATTCTGGGAATATGGGCACCCATCATGCAGTTTTGGGTGGAGTGGGAATAGAAAGGCAAAGGATATGGAAATTGATAGTATTGCGTGTTGCAAAACTGTTAGCACACCAACAATCCCACCATGGATGTTTTGTTCTCCCAGGGTAGATTTAGAAGCCAAGAACATAATTAAATCAGGGATATATCAAAACGTTCAGCAATATCTTGATATAATTTATGAGGATGCAGTTCAGATTTTTACAGACGCATCAAAAAGTCAGAATGGGAAAACAGGGTTTTCAGTCCACATTTTAAAGTATAATGTTGTTACAATGGAGGCTCCCGCTCTGTCTCCTCTCCGCCACCAGAGGGAGCCTTCACCAGAATACTGATCATTGGCTACAAACTCAAATTCCCATCATGCCGCTTACCTGGGACTGATTGCGTCACACACCTGCACGCCATTAACACACACACATAAAAGCCACGTCCACACACCACACCAGTGCGAAGTCTTGATTTGCCCCGGTGATCATTTCTGAGCGTTTGTATCCTGATTCTGGTTTTCTGGTTTTGGACTTTGGACTGTTTGATTATTCTACGACTGATATCTGCCTGGCCTGAACTTGGACTGTTTATTGTCTACGATTATTGCTGCCTGCCCTGATCTTTGCCTGTCTCCTGTTTATCCTGTTGTCTGCTCTGCATTGCCCTGTCTGCCTCGTTTTGACCCTGCCTGTACGACCTTGTTTAATAAAAGCTGCAAATGGATTCCTCTGTGCTTCGTGAATCATTACAGAAGACTTCGCCACTAAACAATCCAGCAGCCGTCATGGAACTCACGTCTGAACTTACCTCCCAAGCTTCTCGTTTGGATTTACATCACCATCAGCTCAGTCACCTGACCACGCTCACTGAACAGCTCGTACAGGGTATGCAGGAGCTTCGCACTGCTGTGGGTATTGTGCCTAACGCACCTGCTACACCCACACCACCACCGAGTGTTCCCACCGAGGCCGTGAGTACAGCAGTAAATCCCCGACTCGCATTTCCTGACAAATTCGACGGTAATCCGACTAAATGCAAGGGATTTCTTTTGCAATGCACACTCTTTGTCGACCAGCAACCGACATTGTACTCCACTCAAGCCAGTCGCATTGCATTTGTTTGTTCCCTGCTCACGGGCAAAGCATTGGAGTGGGCTACGGCAGTCTGGAAACCAGAGGGGTCTTCTTTTACCACATTTCAAGAATTCCTTCAACAGTTTCGTCAAGTCTTCGAACACTCTTCTGAGAAAGGGAACGCCGGAGAGCAGCTTCTAAATCTCACCCAGGGAAAGAGTACCGCCGCCGAGTATGCACTCACGTTTCGCACTCTCGCTGCACAGACGAACTGGGTCGAGGACACCTTAAAGACGCTGTTCAGGAAGGGACTCTCTATTGAACTTCAATCTGAATTAGCCTGTCGAGATGAAGGAAAGAGCTTGAACGAGTATGTAAGTCTGGCCATTCAAGTCGATAATCTCGTGCGTTCCAGACGCATCACCCGGGCACCTACCCGTCAATCACTCGAGGCAGCTCCCGCTCACGAACCTATGCAGATCGGGTTCACGCACATCACTCCAGAAGAACGGGAACGCAGACTGCAACACCGTCTCTGTATGTACTGTGGTCAATCCGGCCATATGAAGCTCTCCTGTCCAGTCCGACCACCAACTCGCACTCTTGCGGTGAGTTCTGTAACTCAATATCAAAGATCTCCATCCAGTTTCACCCTTCCCATTCGTTTCACCATACAAAACCAATGTATTGAAGCCACAGCCCTCATAGACTCTGGAGCCGCTGGAAATTTCATTTCTCAAACATTCGCCCATCAGATCAAACTCAAACTTAATCCTTGTCATTCTTTTTTGTCAGTGGAGGCGCTAGATGGTCATCCCATTGGAGACGGAAAAATCCAGTTCGAAACGGAGAAAGTTCAAATGCAGATCGGTTCTCTTCATTCTGAGCAGATCAAATTTTACGTCATTCACGCTCCACATCACTCTATCATCCTCGGCCACCCTTGGTTGCACACTCACAACCCACACATTTCCTGGAAGGAGGGACAAATCATCCGTTGGAGTGAAGCCTGTAACAACCATTGTTTGTCTAAAGTCAAAAGAGTAACCTGTTCCAAACCAGAACCAGACACCCAAAACCATGAGCTAGGAGAGCTACCGGCAGTCTATTCCGACCTCACAGAAGCCTTCAGTAAAGAAAAAGCTTCTCAACTTCCCGAACATCGTCCAACAGACTGTGCCATTGAGTTAATGCCCGGCGCCACACCCCCTAAAGGCAGAATCTTTCCCCTATCAAAGCCTGAGTCTGAAGCCATGAAAAAGTACATTGAGGAAGAGACAGCCAAAGGGTTCATTCGACCTTCCACCTCACCAGCCGCTGCGGGGTTTTTCTTCGTCAAGAAGAAGGATGGAGGACTCAGGCCTTGCATTGACTATCGCGGGTTAAATGATATCACCGTCAAGTATCGATACCCCTTACCTCTGGTGCCAGCCGCACTGGAGCAGCTGAGACAGGCGCAATACTACACCAAGCTCGATCTGCGCAATGCATATAACCTGATCCGCATTCGAGAGGGGGATGAATGGAAAACAGCCTTCTCCACCACTAGTGGGCACTATGAATATCTGGTCATGCCTTTCGGCTTATCTAACAGTCCTTCCGTCTTTCAGGCCTTTATGAACGATGTGTTTCGTGACATGCTGGACAAATGGGTAATCGTGTACATCGATGACATCCTGATTTACTCAAACTCACTGGAGGAACACATCCAACACGTCAGATCCGTACTTCAACGCTTGATTCAGTTCCAGTTGTATGCCAAGATCCAGAAGTGTGAGTTTCATCAAACTAGCGTTTCATTTCTGGGTTACATCATCAGCCAGGAAGGAGTGGCCATGGACGACAAAAAGGTGAAAGGAGTGCTGGATTGGCCATTACCTCAGACAGTCAAAGAATTACAGAGATTCCTGGGATTCGCTAACTTTTATCGAAGATTTATTAGAAACTTCAGTCTCATTGCCGCTCCACTAACAGCTTTAACCAAACGCCATTGCTCTCGAATTGCCTGGAACCCCGAAGCACAGCAGGCTTTTCAGGAGTTAAAAACCCGATTTACTACTGCACCCATCCTACGTCATCCCGATCCAGAGCGTCAGTTCATTGTGGAGGTAGATGCTTCGAACACAGGAGTGGGGGCCATATTATCTCAACGTCAGGGAAACCCAGCCAAAATGTACCCGTGTGCTTTCTTCTCCCGCAAGCTTTCTTCAGCCGAGCGGAATTATGATGTGGGGAATCGCGAACTGCTAGCAATGAAACTGGCTCTAGAGGAATGGCGACACTGGCTGGAGGGAGCTTCAGAACCATTCATCATTCTCACAGATCATAAAAACCTTGAGTATCTCCGATCCGCCAAACGTCTCAACCCTCGTCAAGCAAGATGGGCACTGTTCTTTACACGTTTCAACTTCACTGTCACTTACCGCCCAGGCACCAAGAACGTCAAAGCCGATGCCCTCTCTCGTCAAACAGAAGAAGCAGTCCACAAAGATAATCCCGAAAACATCATCCACGAGAACCTCTTAGTAGCTCCAGTCCAGTGGGACATCATAACCGAAATCCAACAGGCCAATCTTCAGACTCCAACCCCCAGCAATTGTCCAGCCAATCTCCTCTTTGTCCCTGAAGCACTACGATCTCGCCTCATCGATCAAGTCCATTCCACACCAAGCTCCGGTCATCCTGGTATCTCTGCCACAATCCAACTACTGCAGAATCGATTTTGGTGGCCTACTCTCTCATCCGACACCATCAAATATGTCCAGAACTGTATCAATTGTCAAACTTCCAAATCCACCCGTAAACTACCAGCAGGCCTTCTATGTCCCCTTCCAACACCTCAACGACCCTGGTCACACATTGCCGTAGACTTCATCACAGATCTCCCCAATTCTCAAGGACACACGACAATTCTCACCATTGTGGATCGATTCTCCAAAGCCTGCCGTCTCATTCCCCTCACTAAACTTCCCACTGCCTTCGAAACAGCTGAACTACTATGCAACCAAGTTTTCAGATTTTACGGACTACCTGAGGATATAGTATCTGACAGAGGACCTCAGTTTACTTCCAGAGTCTGGTCCGCATTCTTCAAACATTTAAACGTGAACATCAGCCTCACTTCCGGTTATCACCCTCAGTCCAATGGTCAGACCGAACGTCTTAATCAAGATATCATCCGCTTCCTAAGAACATACTGCCAGCAACACCAACAGGATTGGAGCAGATATTTATTCTGGGCTGAGTATGCTCAAAATTCGTTGGTCAAACCTGCTACTGGTATCACCCCCTTCAAATGTATACTGGGTTTTCAGCCTCCTCTCTTCCCATGGTCCGGTGAGCCCACTGAACTCCCATCCGTTACAGAATGGTTACACAAAAGTGAAGAGGTTTGGGATCAAGCACACACTCATCTGAGGCATGCTGTCAGGCGTCAGGAACACCAGGCCAACCGTCGTCGTCGCCCAGCTCCAGAATACCAGAGTGGTCAATGGGTATGGCTATCAACCAGAGACTTACGCCTCAAACTTCCATGTCGCAAACTCAGTCCCAGGTATGTTGGTCCGTTCCAAATTATAAGACAAATATCACCTGTTTCATTCCGTTTAGACCTGCCCGCTAACTATCGTATCTCTCCCACTTTTCATGTTTCTCTGTTAAAACCCGCTGGTGGTCCGAGGGGAGAGACGGAGGAGGGGGCCGCCTCTCAGGGCCCTCCTGCCTTTCTGGTTGACGGCGAGGAGGCCTACAGAGTGCACAAGTTGCTGGATTCCAGACGTCGGGGTAACATGCTCCAATATCTGGTCGATTGGGAGGGGTACGGTCCGGAGGAACAGTCCTGGGTCAATTCAAGGGATATCCTGGACCCTACTCTCACTGAAGAGTTCCATAGGACATACCCGGAGAAACCGGCCCCTCGACCCCGTGGGAGACCCCGACGACAACCGCCTCCTCGCGTCAGGAGCCGCTCGCAGGGGGGGGGCTCTGTTACAATGGAGGCTCCCGCTCTGTCTCCTCTCCGCCACCAGAGGGAGCCTTCACCAGAATACTGATCATTGGCTACAAACTCAAATTCCCATCATGCCGCTTACCTGGGACTGATTGCGTCACACACCTGCACGCCATTAACACACACACATAAAAGCCACGTCCACACACCACACCAGTGCGAAGTCTTGATTTGCCCCGGTGATCATTTCTGAGCGTTTGTATCCTGATTCTGGTTTTCTGGTTTTGGACTTTGGACTGTTTGATTATTCTACGACTGATATCTGCCTGGCCTGAACTTGGACTGTTTATTGTCTACGATTATTGCTGCCTGCCCTGATCTTTGCCTGTCTCCTGTTTATCCTGTTGTCTGCTCTGCATTGCCCTGTCTGCCTCGTTTTGACCCTGCCTGTACGACCTTGTTTAATAAAAGCTGCAAATGGATTCCTCTGTGCTTCGTGAATCATTACAAATGTTAATATTAAAAAAAGGACAACAGACCATCTGTCCATTTTTACAGCAGAAATGGTAGCAATAACTCTGGCGTTACAATGGGTGGAAGAAGTTAAACCAAATAAGGTGATCATCTGCTCAGATTCAATGTTATCATTAGTATGTATTCAGAGTGGAAAGTCTACATGTAGACCGGACCTACTAGATGAAATTAATCAACTTATTTTTCAAATAAACCAACAAAGTATAAGCGTAGTATTTATATGGGTTCCTGCACATAGGGGAATGGAGGGGAATGAGAAGGCAGACATGATGGCAAAGGAAGCTGTTACATCAGAACGGGTTGAACTGGATATCAAATTAAGTAGAACAGAAATTAAAAGTATTATTAAGGATAAAATTAACAGAATGTGGCAGGAGAGATGGGATAAGGAGGGAAAAGGCATTTATATAATATACACAAAAAGGTTACAGATAGTAAAATCAGTGGTTTGGAAAGGCATGCAGGAGGAAACATGGTTTACCAGATTGAGGACGGGACATACAAGTTTAAATAGTGGATTACATATTATAGGGAAACATCAGACTGGAGTATACACAAATTGTGGTGTAATAGAAAATGTAAAACACATACTTTTAGATTGTATATGTCACAGGTCGGGATGGCCCCCCCCCTGGTGCAGACCACCCCTATGAGCGTACCACCTCGAGGAGTTACCCAGAAACACCACGACCACAGACAAGATATTGAATGTAAAAGGACTTTATTGAGTTAAAATTTTGTAAACTAAAACTGAATGTTTCTTCTCATTGGCTGCTAGGGGTAAGTATGGAGCAGATGTTATTCTGGAATTCACACGGCAGTTCCTCTTCAGACAGCCAGGGGTGAGTATAGAGCAGATGCTGTTCTGGGCTTCACACAGCAGTTCCTCTTCAGACAGCCAGGGGTAAGTATTGAGCAGATACTTGTTCTGGAATTCACACGGCAGTCCCTCTTCGGACAGCCAGGGGTAAGTATGGAGCAGATGCTGGTCTGGAATTCACACGGCAGTTCCTCTTCGGACAGCCAGGGGTAAGTATGGAGCAGATGCTGTTCTGGGGGTTGACTTCAGTATGAGAAACTCAATGAACAGATGTGGGTTCTTATTTAGGACAAGGGAGTCGAACAGCAGTGCATGAACATTTCACAAATCATCTTCAAGTCAATAGTATGTACGTACTCACAGCAGGTGGCTGACTTCAGTATGAGCGGCTCGGTGGGTAGATTCAGGCTTTCAATATGAGAAACTCAATGGACAGATGCTGGTTGTTCTTGAGAACAGGAGAGTCAAACAGCAGTGCATGAACATTTCACGACTTCTCTTCAAGTCAACAGTATTCAAATACTCACAGCAGAGGCTTGCTTCAGTGTGAGAAACTCAATGAACAAATACTGGTTCTTCTTGGGAACAGGAGAATCAAACAGCCGTGCATGAACATTTCACGAATCCTCTTCAAGTCAATAGTATGCAGATATTCACGGCAGGTGACTTACTTCAGTATGAGAGGCTCGGTGGGCAGATTCAGGCTTTCAATATGATAAACTCAATGGACAGATGCTGGTTGTTCTTGAGAACAGGAGAGTCAAACAGCAGTGCATGAACATTTCACGACTCCTCTTCAAGTCAACAGTATTCAAATACTCACAGCAGAGGCTTGCTTCAGTGTGAGAAACTCAATGAGCAAATACTGGTTCTTCTTGAGAACAGGAGAGTCAAACAGCAGTGCATGAACATTTCACGAATCCTCTTCAAGTCAATAGTATACAGATACTCACGGCAGGTGACTTACTTCAGTATGAGAGGCTCAGTGGGCAGATTCAGGCTTTCAATATGAGAAACTCAATGGACAGATGCTGGTTGTTCTTGAGAACAGGAGAGTCAAACAGCAGTGCATGAACATTTCACGACTCCTCTTCAAGTCAACAGTATTCAAATACTCACAGCAGAGGCTTGCTTCAGTGTGAGAAACTCAATGAGCAAATACTGGTTCTTCTTGAGAACAGGAGAGTCAAACAGCAGTGCATGAACATTTCACGAATCCTCTTCAAGTCAATAGTATGCAGATACTCACGGCAGGTGGCTTACTTCAGTATGAAAAACTCAATGGACAGATGCTGGTTCTTATCCAACACTCCAGGACAATGAGTGTAACGGCTAGGAACACGAACAGACACAGGCAATCCTCACACCGGTGCATGAATCAATCACTTCAAATAGTAACATGTGATCACCTCACACTAGGCACCGCAACTCACACCACTCGCAGTGAATAAGGTCCCCACTCGTTATCCCAGCCAACTCCCTCCTCCTGAGTTGATGGAACAGCACATCCACACTGTATGGGGAGTATACTCTGCACACACCATGTTCATGTTGTCTCTCCTGCCCCATCCAAGTTGAATCACAGTTTTTAGACTCCTTCTCTGCCGTGGACCGCTCTATCCTTCCAGCTCTGCATGTCTTCTTCCAGCTCAGTCCTTCTCTCTCTTTCTCTTGCCCCCCTTCCCAATGTCTGACTTGACTGACTCCTTTAAACCCCAGCTTCTCCCCCTTTTCACTGAAACCTCCGCTTTTATCATCCACCTTGTGAACGGAATAATTCAATCCCCGCCCATCTCGCAGCTGCCGCTCGTTTCTCCTGTTTACGGAATCCAGCCGTACTGTTTTTCACATCGACAGTAAAAGAAATGGACAGAGCGATCTCATTGGAACTCCATTGAGACGATTGAAGCCCGTTATGGGTGATTTTTTGGCAGTTCCGTCCCTGACGCGCAGACTCATACAGAGCTAGAATACGTAGATGTGACGTGAGTGAACCGTTAGACTTCTAGTGCGGTGGCATGTGAAATCTGAATCATTCCCTCCTGAAACATGCGCAGAGGCAGAGAGTATGAATAGGAGCTGTCCACGGGCTAGGATAAGGAGACAAGTTTGCTAGGTATTCTGATTAATTATTTTGTCATTTTGCCTCCACGTTTCCCGGTTGCGTGCGAGCTTCTTCTCGTGTCCATACGGTAATCTCAAAACTGTGCGACAGAGAGTCGCGTGGGTATGACGCAATCGTTAGCCTACTTTCACTAAAACTGCTTCTACGGGGCCATAACATAAGCTACAAGGTAATGGAGCTATTTATACATTGTCGAGTTCCTTTAGAAATAAATAAAGGACAAATGGGGTCTTCAAACGCCTCAGATGTAAAGTTATTCACCGTCAAAGTGACGCCAAAATGAACGGGAGTCAATGGGAATGCTAACGCAAGTGAAGTTCTGCCACAAGATGTCAGCTCCCACGAGGCTTCAACTTCCGCTCGATGGATTACCCCCTTGGTTTTTCATGACGCAACCGGCTGGGTGTTGCGTTAAATTAGTTCCCCATGGAAACAACACCAAACTAGTAGTTCCGCCCCTTCCTCACCTGGGGTGCTTCTCAATATCCCTCCTCGTCTCCTCGCTCCTCCGTCCTCCCTCCTATGACCCGGAAACCGATCGAGCTCAGCCATCTTGAAGGACATCTCAATTATCTAATTGCACCGTGAGGAGTCGAGGATCGAGGAGATAGGAGGCTTCCTGAGGAGTCATAAGTGAGGATACACAGGTGCATCCTACGCGGAACTGTTATATTGACTAAACGTGACGCACGTGCAAATTCTTCTCCCCCTTCACATTGGTCTCAATCATTTTAATTTATACTTTACCTTTGCAGTTTATATAAACCACACATCTCAGATATTTCAACAGTATAGCCTATCTTTATTATTATTTATTATGAATTTATTAAATAACCAAACTTCAACAACATAAGGGCAGATCCTTTTAGCACTGCTGATGACACTGTGGAGTGACACTCGAGTGATCAAGTATTCCAATGTATATAAAAAAGCTTTAATTCGATTCCTCTGTCCTCCTTTCCTTTCCTCGCGTCCTACAGGAGGTGGAGCTGAGACGCAAGGAAAGGAAGCAAGGAAAGGAAACGAGGATGCACAAATAAGAAATGAGAAGCACCCCTAGTGACACATACGAGGATCCAAACTTCAAGTATTGGTGTTTATTCACACTCATCAAAACCAAGACAAAGTCAGAACACAAATTAGTAATTTTACAAAAAAAAAACAAAAAAACAATCAGCCTACATCATGTCGTCTTTCTGGGTCCGGCCACAAAATTTCGTCCACGTCGCATGCGATATTCTCCCGTCCAAGGCACCGGGGAAAATATCTCCTTGAATGCTGTATCCAGGCCTGACATGATGCCTGCTCAATATCTCCACATGCCTCCTCCATTGCCTGTAAAAGGGCTACCTGTTGATGAGGATGACGGTCGTACACTTTCCAGCACCAGGCAGAGAAGAACTCCTCAATGGGATTTACTGTAAGAATAGAGAGTATGGAGGGAAGTTGAGTCCCATGAAGAATGAGTGGTCTGTAAACCAGTTGCGGACCAAAGCAGCCCTATAGAAACTAACATTGTCCCATATGATGACATATCGGGTATGCTCTTCAACTCCACATCCTCTTCCTCGGCCTCCTTGTCCTCTTCTTGCTCCTCCTTGTCCTCTTCCTCCAACTTCTTCACCTCCACGTCCTCTTCCTCCAACTTCTTCACCTCTTCCTCCAACTTCGTCACCTCCACGTCCTCGTCCTCCAACTTCTTCACCTCCACGTCTTCTTCCTCCAACTTCTTCACCTCTTCCTCCAACTTCATCACCTCCACGTCCTCTTCCTCCAACTTCTTCACCTCCACGTCCTCTTCCTCGGCCTCTTCTGATTCTCACTCTTCTCACTCTTACGGCTCCTTCCATTGTACTCCACACAGACAGCTTACCTGTGGCTTATTTCTAGTGGATAGGCTGATTGCAAAGTGAACTAATTTTCTAAAACAGTTTTTACATGTGAAAGTGAGCCAGACAGTTGGCAAAATAGTGTTAATGATAGCCATACATGTGTATAATTTTGCCAGGAGTGTGTTGGAAATTTGGTAATTGAGTGTCGGCTAAGCAATGAGTTGTGTTTAAAGTTTTGCAAAAATAGTGCTGTGCAGTGAATTGTGCCTACAGTTTTGCAAAGTGTGTGTTATAAAATTGCAAACTGAGTGCAAAGCAGTTTTTGTGCTTTTAGTTTTGTAAACTCAGTGAGTGGTTTTTCTATACGTATTAATAGTTTTAGAAATTGTGCTACAAGAATCATGATTAGCGCTTAAGCATTCAGAAAAAACTGTAAGTAGGTCAAATATGGACCACTGTCCGGCTGATGAAACAGCAGAGGGACACAATGAGTATTTATGGAAAGTTCAAGTTAAAAGACTCGTTGGGGAGATATTTGTTAAGTGGGTCAAATATGGACCACTGTCTGGCTGATGAAACATCAGAATGAGTCAATGAGTATTTTGGAAAGTTCAAGTTCAAAGACTCTTTGGACAAAAATATGTTAAGTAGGTCACATATGTGCTTTTGCTTTGCGTTGAATACTACAACTAACTTATTTAGAGAAATCAATGCATTAGCCTTTTGCAATAGAATGAATACCAGTGGTAGTTGCATTTAGATTGCATTTGCATTGAAGAATAACATAGAACATAAACAACAACTTCAGTGTGTGTTGTGTATCCTTTGTGCAAAGAAAAGATAACATGAGCAACTGCTCTGCATTGCATTGCATACTCCAACTAACTTTTCAGTTGTGTATTGAAAGGAAATCATTGCACTAGTTTTTTGCACTATACAATGCAATAGGAAAAGCACTTTATTTGTTTTCATTGCACAGACCTTAGTTCTTCTTTGCCATGCAACTCTCTGCTCTATGCAGATGAGAATGAGTTATTGCATTGTAAAGCAACAGTTAATTCAACAATCTCTCTTTATCACACGAATGCAACATCTAAATGCAATAATTTCCCTTATGTTATTTCTGAACAGGTTAGTGGTAGTGCATTATAGTAGAATGGCTATTGCAATAATTTCCCTTCAATATAAAAAAGACCAGTTTAGTGTGCAATTGCAATGCGAAATCACAATTTATAATGCAATGGGAAAAGCACGTTATCTGTTTTCATTGCATATAATTTATTTATTTATTGCAATGTGACTATCTTTTCTATGCACATCGGAATGAGTTAGTTGTTGCATGCATTGTAAAGCAACAGCTAATGCAACGATTTCTCTTTAATGCAAGATCTAAATGCAATGATTTCCCTTCAGTTATTTCTGAATGTTAGTTGTAGTATAATAGTTAGTTGTAGTTGTATGCGAATGCACAAGTAGTATTTGAACAATGGAATGAGCTAGTAATTTTAGGCATTATAAACTGACCGCTCATTTGATGTTTTCTCGTCAGTGCACAAATGAATTAGTTGTAGATTGGAAATGCACGAGAAAGCACATATGTTATGTCTTTTCATTGCAAAAGGAAAATGTTAGTTTTAGCGTGCATTATAGTAAAATGGCTATTGCAATAATTACCCTTCAATATAAAAAGGACTAGTTTAGTGTGCAATTGCAATCCGAAAGCACAACATTTACAGTTTTTCTCGATTGTTTACACACATTTTCTGGTACTTGAGACACAATGACCACAACATGTAACCCATTCACCAACCCCCTGAACCAATTCTGCTGAACCACAAGCACAATTCCTGCTTTACACTCAAATTGCAGTTGTAAAACACACGTTTTTCAAAACACTACACACAAATTCTCTGCTGTTGGCAAAATTTTCATGCAGAAAATCTCTTGTTTTCTTGAGGAACACACTGCCATTCAAACATTCACACTGACTCGTCACATGGGCAAACACATTTCACACAGTTTTACAATTAGCAATCAGAGCTTTAACATAAAATACCAAAACCAAAGAGAGGATGCAGCATAGATATTTTTTTATATCTTTTTTTACTGTAACAGCATAACAAATTCTGTTGTTTTGTATGTAGACCACTGTATTGTAACGTAAAGACTTTGGAAGCAATTGCAAGTAACAATGTTTATTAGAAACTCAGTACACTGTCCACAGACAAGCAGGATGAAACTCAGTGCAATGTCCACGGACAAGGAGGAAGAACTCAGTACACAGTCCACAGACAAGCAGGGTAGCGGCGCAGGGACTCTATGGTCAGATAGACAAGGTGCAGGTGAAGTGAGGTAACGATCAACAAGACTACTCCAGAACGTCCACGGGGAAACAGTCAGGAACAACGAAAGATACTGGAACGCAGAGGGATCTGACACCGGACATCACAAACAATGATCTGACAATGGAGATGAGAAAGGGGTGAGATTAAATAGACTGCAGCTGGTGATGAGTGATTACTGAATGAGCTCTGATGAGCGGCCACACCCCTCTAATCAACACACACACACAACAGAAACACGAGACATTAATGAGACATAGGATTTACCCACTGTGACAGTACCCCCTTCCCTAGGAACTCCTCCTGGCGTTCCCAGACTCCCTTACCTGTCGATTGTAATCATCGATAAGGGAGTGATCCAGGATGTCTCTAGCTGGTACCTAACTTCTCTCCTCCGGACCGTAACCTTCCCAGTCCACCAAGTACTGTAATCCGCGTCCCCTCCGTCTAGAGTCCAGAATACGATTAACCGAATATGTGGATTCCCCATCTACGAGGCGCGGCGGGGGGGGGGGGGGGGGGGGATGGGGGGGGACTGGGACTGGCGGATTAATGCGAGCATAAAAGACGGGCTTAATTTTGGAAACATGAAAGACGGGATGGATTCTCCTGTACACTGGAGAAAGATTCAGGCGGACCGTCACCGGACTAATGATTTTGGTGACAGCAAACGGGCCAATGAATTTAGGTGCGAGTTTATTCGAAACGGAGCGGAGAGGAATATCCTTGGTAGAAAGCCACACTTTAGAACCGACTACGTATACGGGAGGCTTTCGCCGGTGGCGATCGGCTTTGGCCTTGGTGCGCGCCCCCACTTGGAGTAGAGTCTCACTGGCTCTAGTCCAAGTGGGGTGACACCTCTGGACGAAGGCGTGGGCGGAGGGGACCGTGACTTCTGATTCCAGACTAGGAAAAATTGGTGGCTGGTAACCTACGCTACACTCAAATGGTGATAGGCCCGTGGATGACACTGGCAACATATTGTGGGCGTACTCCACCATAGAAAGTTGCTGACTCCACGAGGAAGGATTCTTGGACACCAAACATCGCAATGTTCGTTCCAAATCCTGGTTGGCTCGCTCAGTTTGACCATTGCTCTGGGGATGGAACCCAGAGGAAAGACTGACAGTCGCCCCCAGGAGTTTACAAAACTCTCTCCAAAATTTGGATACAAATTGGGGTCCTCTGTCAGAAACCATGTCTGTCTGGAGGCCATGAATCCGAAAGGCGTGGTCAACGACAATGACCGCTGTCTCCTTGGCTGAGGGTAATTTGGGCAAGGGAATGAAATGGGCCGCCTTCGAGAACCGGTCCACCACGGTTAAAACTACCGTGTGACCCTGGGAGGGTGGTAATAAAATCTAGTGCGATATGGGACCAGGGTCTCGAAGGCACCGGCAGCGTTTGGAGTAACCCGTCCGGAGGTCGATTGGAAGTCTTACCCGTGGCACAAACTGAGCAAGCCAATACAAAACTGCGAACATAACAAGCCATGAGAGGCCACCAGAATCGTTGTTTGACTAAAAACATAGTGCGATTGACTCCCGGATGACAAGCCACATTGGAACAATGACCCCACTGAATAACGCTGGACCGTAAACTCTCCGGCACAAACAAGCAGTTCGGAGGGCAGCGAGTCGGAGGTGTTACCCCTTCTAAGGCCTTCTTGACTTTCGATTCGACCTCCCATGTGAGTGTAGAGATGAATAGATTCTCAGGTAAAATGCACTCGGGAGTAGACGGGCGATCGGAACGGTCAAAAATGCGCGATAAAGAATCGGGTTTGATGTTTTTGGAACCCAGGCGGTACGAGAGAGTAAAGTCAAAACGTCCGAAAAAAAGAGCCCGCCGAGCCTGCCTGGAATTGAGTCTTTTAGCCGTACGAATGTATTCCAAATTCTTGTGATCGGTCCAGACGATAAAAGGTACCCCCGACCCTTCTAACCAGTGGCGCCACTCCTCCAATGCTAACTTGACTGCCAACAACTCTCTGTTGCCAATGTCATAATTGCTTTCGGCAGGGGACAAACAATGGGAAAAAAACGCGCAAGGGTGCATCTTGTCGTCTGAAGGAGAGCGCTGGGATAACACTGCACCTACCCCCACCTCTGACGCGTCGACCTCCACCACGAACTGACGTGATGGATCAGGGGTTATCAGGATGGGAGCTGAAACAAAGCAGCTCTTCAGTTTGGCAAACGCAGCTTCTGCTGCGTCTGACCACCTGAACGTCGTTCTGGGGGAGGTCAAGGCGGTCAGAGGCGTGGCTAGTCGGCTGAAATTGCGAATAAAACGCTGGTAAAAATTGGCTTACCCTAGAAACCTCAGTAGGACCTTACGGGAGTCCGGACTTGGCCAATTTACCACAGCCTTAACCTTGTCAGGATCCATGCGCATTCCCTCAACCGAGATGATGTGACCTAGGAAAGGAACAGACTGTGCATGAAACACGCATTTCTCCACCTTGACAAAAAGCCCATTCTCTAACAACCTCTGAAGCACCTGTCGGACGTGTTGCACGTGTTCCTGGAGAGACGATGAAAAAAAGTCAATATACGCATCATCCAGGTAGACGTATATGAATTGATCGACCATGTCTCGCAACACGTCATTGACAAGTGCTTGGAAGACCGCTGGGCTATTGGACAAACTGAAAGGCATGACCAAATATTCAAAGTGCCCCCTAGGGGTGTTAAATGCGGTCTTCCATTCATCCCCCTCCCTAATGCGGACCAAATGATAAGCATTTCTTAAATCCAATTTCGTGAAGACGGATGCTCCTTGCAACCTCTCGAAAGCTGAAGACATCAACGGCAAAGGATAAGTATTCTTTACCGTGATATTGTTCAGCCCCCGGTAATCAATACAAGGTCGCAACGATCCATCCTTCTTCCCCACAAAAAAGAACCCCGTCCCCGGCCCCGCAGGAGAAGAGGAAGGGCGGATGAACCCTGTTGCTAGAGAATCAGAAATGTATTTCTCCATGACCTCTCTCTCTGGGACAGAGAGTGAATATAATTTGCCCTTAGGCGGAGACGTACCTGGCAATAACTCTATAGCACAGTCATAGGGACGATGTGGAGGGAGAGAATCAGCCCGAGACTTACTGAACACCTCCTTCAGATCCCGATACTCCGTGGGCACGTTAGTTCTGGGCTGGAGAGAGAAGTGCATGGAGCATCTAGTTAGAAAAGCTCGACAAAAATTGGGTTCACCTGAGTATGTCTCTGGGGTTGGTAATAGTGGTTCCGACTGGGAGGGGTCCACTGGTGGTATTTGGGGAATCGGCGGTGGGACCGGTGCAGCGGGAATACGCAGCTGTTGGACTTGCTGGGTGAGCCCGGACACCTGCGCCACTAACGCCTGAACAGCACGAGCGGTGTCGTTGATATTTCTTTCTTGATTCTCCATCCGCCGTCTGCTGTTATTGACAAAATCCTCCAGCGTCTCAGACTCGTCACTCGCTGCTTCCATCATGGTCAGATCGTTCTGTAACGTAAAGACTTTGGAAACAATTGCAAGTAACAATGTTTATTAGAAACTCAGTACTCACAGACAAGCAGGATGAAACTCAGTGCAATGTCCACGGACAAGGAGGAAGAACTCAGTACACAGTCCACAGACAAGCATGGTAGCAGCGCAGGGACTCGATGGTCAGATAGACAAGGTGCAGGTGAAGTGAGGTAACGATCAACAAGACTAATCCAGAACATCCACGGGGAAACAGACAGGAACAACGAAGGATACTGGAACGCAGAGGGATCTGACACCGGACATCACAAACAACGATCTGACAATGGAGATGAGAAAGGGGTGAGATTAAATAGACCGGGATGATAGACTGCAGCTGGTGATGAGTGATTACTGAATGAGCTCTGATGAGCGGCCACGCCCCTCTAATCAACACACACACACATACAACAACAGAAACACGAGACATGAATGAGACATAGGATTTACCCACTGTGACATGTATGTGCAACTTTGTGTTGGTTGGGGTGTACAAAATATGGGATCTATCTCCCATCAATTTTGTGGGAAAAATAAAATATATTTGTTACCGTGTATTTGTGTGTTCTAAAAACAATATTCTCAAATATTTTACAACACACTTACTGTATGTATGTAATGTCTGTAGTAAGTGTAACACTGAACAAAAAAGGCCTAAGTCATTATGATGAATGGAGAAGAAGTGTTTTCCATTGATCATAGTGTTTTACATTGAGCACATCAGTGTTCAACTGGTTCTTCTTATAAATGTCTATTCATATGATGGTTTGTGTGAGTCATTTGAAAACAAAATACCATTTTGAGAAGAAATAACATTGTTTTGAATGTAAAGTTTCATTTTGCAGGAGAATTGAGGGGTTTTGCCGATTGTGTGAGTGTTTTTAGATTTGTGTGTAGAGTTCTGAGAATATGAGGCATTCTTTCAGAAAATGTGTGTAAACAATCGAGAAAAAACTGTAATGCAATAGGAAAACACGTTATCTGTTTTCATTGCACAGAAGTTAGTTCTTTCTTGCCATGCAACTATCTGCTCTATGCACATCGGAATGAGTTATTGCATTGTAAAGTTACAGCTAATGCAACAATTTATCTTCATCACACAAATGCAAAATCTATATGCAATGATGTATCTTTCAGTTATACAACTGAATACGTTAGTTGGTGTGTGGAATACACATGCGTGCTATAAAGACGCATTTAGTGTGATCGGGTTGGTGGAAAAGCATGAAAAAGCACAAGTGTTCGTATTGTTATTCTTCAAAGCAAGGTTTCGTGCAATGAATCCAAAAAGCAGATGCGTCTTCCTTGCACAAAGAAACGAGATAGGTATTGAATGCATTGTAAAGCGACGGCTTATATGATGTTTTCTCGTCTGTGCACAAATTAGTTGTAGATTGGAAATGCACGGAAAAGCACTTATGTTATGTCTTTTCATTGCACAGAGGAAAATGTTAGTCCTTGCGTGCATTATATGACTATTGCAATAATTTCCCTTCAATATAAAAAGGACTAGTTTAGTGTGCAATTGCAATGTTAAAGCACAATATATAATGCAATGGGAAAAGCGTTATCTGTTTTCACTGCACAGAAGTTAGTTCTTACTTGCCATGCAATTATCTGCTCTATGCACAATGGAATGAGTTATTGCATTGTAAAGCAACAGCTAATGCAACGATTTCTCTTTATCACACGAATGCAACATCTAAATGCAATGATTTCCCTTCAGTTATTTCTAAACAAGTTAGTGGTAATTAGTTGTAGTTGTATGCGAATGCACAAGTGTTATTTGAATAATGGAATGAGTTAGTAATTTTAGGCATTGTAAACTGACCGTTCATTTGAAATTTTCTCGTTAGTGCACAAATGAATTAGTTGTAGACTGGAAATGCACGGTAAAGTACATATGTTATATCTTTTCATTGCGAAAGGAAAATGTTAGTTCTAGCATGCATTGTAGAACGGCTATTGCAATAATTTCCCATCAATATAAAAAGGACCAGTTTAGTAGCCTATGCAATGGCAATGCAATGTTATCTGTTTTCATTGCACAGAAGTTAGTTCTTTCTTGTAATGCAACTATCTGCTCTATGCACATCGAAATGAGTTATTGCATTGTAAAGCTAATGCACCATCACACAAATGCAAAATTTAAAGGCAATGATGTCTTTTCAGTTACTAAATAAGTTAATTGTTGTGTTGAAAAGCATGAAAAAGCACAAGTGTTATTATTGTTATTCTTCAATGGACAACGTTTGATCGTATGTGCACTGAATCCAAAAGCACATATTGTAAATCTCTTCATTGCACAAAGGAACAAATTGTTAATTTTATGCATTCTAAAGACAGCTCATGTGATGTTTTCTCATCAGTGCACAAATAAATAAGTTGAATTAGATAGAAATCCATGCAAAAGAACACGTTGTATCTTTTCTTTTCATTGCACAGAGGAATATGTTCGTTGTGGTGTGCATTATAATATAATGGCTATTCAATATTTGTCCTTCAATATAAAAAGGAACAGTTTGTTATGCAATTGTTATGCATATTATTGTATATGCGATTGTTATGCACATCGGAATGAGTTATTGCATGCATTGCAAAGTAACAGCTAATGAAACAATCTCTCTTCATGACACAAATGCAACAGCATTGCAAAGCGACAGCTCATTTGACGTTTTCTCGAAAGTGCATAAATTAAATAGTTGTAGATTGGAAATGCACGGGAAAGCACATATGTTAAGTCTGTAACCTTATATTTGCTATGCTAGTTCATTATTTTATTTTATTTCATAAGAAACAGATGTTAAACAATAATAATCTGAGTATTTTCATAAATCTTTACTTGTCTTATACAAAGTTAAATATATGCATGTGAAAGGGTTATTTTGTGCTCCTGCCCTTTAAGGCAGAGCACGCTGGGAGAATCATGGCCTACCCCCAGGACTGTCACAGAGGTGAGAGCGTTTGTTGGTTTGTGCTCCTATTATAGAAGGTTTGTCAGGAATTTTGCTATAATAGCCACACCCCTTCATGCTCTAACCCAAAAGGGTGCTGTCTTTAAGTGGTCGAGTGAATGTGAGGATGCGTTTAGATCACTGATACATGCCCTTACTAATCCTCCCATCGTAGCTCACCCTATATTCACACAGCCTTTTCTACTCTACACTGATGCTTCTCATGATTGTGTAGGTTCGGTGCTTGCTCAGATGTTGGAGGGGAAGGAACGAGTAATTGCATATGCTAGTCATACTCTGACTCCTTCTGAAAAGAAATGGTCTACCTATGACCGTGAGCTTTGGGCTGTGGTGTGGTCTGTCCGACATTTCAGACATTTCTTGTCAGGAGCCCCATTCAAAATTATTACCGACCACAAACCCTTGTTGTATCTGAAAAAGACAGCAGTTGACAATGATCCGACAGGGAGAAGAGTACGTTGGATACTTGAATTGGATGTGTATGACTTTACAATTTTACACAGGGAAGGAAAGCAGCAGAATGCTGATTCCTTGTCGCGACGTCCTAACTCGCCTGTGACAGAAACAAAAGCGGTGCAGTGTGTCATTCTCGGCCATACCTCTGCTGACAGTGTTTCCTCTTCTGCTGAAATGCCAAATGTTTGCGGAGTTCTTCCTGAAATGAATCTGACACTGTCAGTTGATTTGGATGAATTAAAAACTCATCAAAAAGCTGACATTTGTCTTAGTACTGTCATTGACTGGAAGGAGACTGGTAATCACAGGCCCCCATTGGGCAGACTCAAACATTCACCTGCTGCACTGAGGAAAATCTGGCATGAATTTCCCAAATTAACACTCCAAGAGGGTATATTGTGTCGCAGAGTAAAATCATCTCCCCATAGCCCTCCTGGTTACCAAATAGTCTTGCCTGAGGTACTCATTCAAACCGCTCTTAAGTGTTTTCATGGAGAGAAGTTCAGTGGACATTTGAGTGCTGAGCGTACTTTGTTGAGAGCCAGGAAAACGTGCTATTGGCCATACATGTCTCGTGATATCCATCAATTTTGTGCTGAATGTTTATCTTGTCAGTCCTGTAGTTCTACCACTCCTCATGAAAGGGCCCAGTTACAGTCGATCAGTGCGGAAAGACCATTCCAAAGAATTGCTGCTGACATCACTGAGCTACCTGTTACTTCGCTTGGGAATAGGTATGTTTTAGTTGTTATGGATTATTTTACCCGCTTTGTCAATCTGTACCCTCTGAAAGACCAGCGTGCTACAACTGTAGCACAGTGCATCTTTGAGGATTACATTAAACAGCATGGGGTTCCTGAGATATTCCATACAGACCAAGGTAGACAGTTTGAGAGTGATTTGATTAAACATTTGTGCAGTCAACTTGGCATAGAGAAAACCCGTACCTCTCCCTACCACGCCCAATGCGATGGTATGGTCGAAAGACTGAATCGAACATTGAAAGACCAACTCGCAAAGTACATTTGTGAAAGTGGGGGTGAGTGGGATAGGTATCTGCCACAAGTGGAGCTGGCTTATAACTCAAGTGTTCATTCCAGCACAGGGTTCTCTCCTTTCTTTCTTGCACATGGCCGAGAACCACGACTACCCGCCGATATCCTTTTGAACTGTAGTCCAAATGTCACTTCCTGTACACCAGGTACCCCTGTGGACTATGCTCGAGATGTGACCACACGTTTGTCGTATGCTTTCCGAGACGCTACTGTGCAATCCACTGCAGCAAAAATTAAACAGAAACAGCAGTATGACAAAAAGACATTTTTCCACCCGCATGAGCCAGGTGACTTAGTTTTTTTGGATGACCCAGCGCAGAAGCAAAATAAGCTGGCTCCTAAATGGAAAGGGCCATTTCAAATTCTGAGGAGAATGGACAAGGATGGCAGCCCTGGTGTAACTTATGAGATTACAGATCCAAGAAATTCCCAGTCAAGAAGATGGGTGGTACATCATAATCGTCTAAAGCCTTACAGGGGTTCCAAAGGAAATTTGCCTGCCAGTCCCTCTCCAGTATCTGTGCTTCATGGGGTGGATTGTGCTGTGGCCCCGCACTCTGTTCCACTCACTGCATTGTCAGGAGCTTTGCCTTTCCGACCTTCTATTCCGCCTTATGTACCTAACCCAGCTGAAAAGCAGATTGCACTTGGGGCAAGAACTGAAAGTTCGTCTCAAACTGTTTCTTTGTCAGAATCTGTGCCACAGCCTGGTTTTTGCCCTACAGCCTCTCAGGCCCCGGGAATGGTCAAATTGCCATCAGTGGACTCACCTCAACTGACTCGCAGTGGGCGTATGGTTAAGAAACCTGAGAAATTTAAAGATTTTGTGTGTTGATGTGATTGGCACAAATTGGTGGTATTTCACTGTACTTTTTTTGTACTGTATTATACACATAATTTTGGTTTCAAACCTCACATACTGTGTGTTCTAAGAGTATTGGTAATACACATTTTGATGCACTATTGCATATGCAATGTTGGTGTTGTCATGTTAGTTCATTGTTGAGATGTTGAGTAATTCAGTATTATAATTGAGAGAGAAACGAGGACGTTTCTTTAATAAGCAGGGGAAGACTGTAACCTTATATTTGCTATGCTAGTTCATTATTTTATTTTATTTCATAAGAAACAGATGTTAAACAATAATAATCTGAGTATTTTCATAAATCTTTACTTGTCTTATACAAAGTTAAATATATGCATGTGAAAGGGTTATTTTGTGCTCCTGCCCTTTAAGGCAGAGCACGCTGGGAGAAGAAAAAAAAAAAAAAGGAAGTGAATTGAGTTGAGTTAGGCGGCTGTTCATGCTGTTATGCCGATGCTTCTGATTAAAGAAGAAATGTGAACTTTCACCATTGTAACCCGTGTTTCATTAACGTACCTCGTCAAGAAATAAGGGTTACAAGTCTTTTCATTGCACAGAGGAAATTTTTAGTTATTGCGTGCATTATAGTAGAATGGCTATTGCAATAATTTCCCTTCAATAAAAAAGGTGCAGTTTGGTTTGCAAAGCAATGCGAAAACACAATTTATAATGCAATGCGAAAAGCACGTTTTCTGTGTTCTATGCATAGAAGTTAGTTCTTTCTTTGACAATGTAAAAAGCGACAGCTGATATGATGTTTTCTTGTCTGTGCACAAATAAATTAGTTGTAGTCTAGAGTAGAAATAGTTGAAGTAGAAATAGTAGAGTAGAAATTGTAGAGTAGAAATAGCATGCAAAAGAGCAAGTAATGTCTTTTCATTGCAAAGTTAGATATTTTCATTAGAAGTTAGCTATTTTATCCAATGCAATGAAACACTTATTAGGTGTTTTCATTGCACAGAGGAAAATGTTAGTTATTGCGTGCATTATAGTAGAATGACTATTGCAATCATTTCCCTTCAATATAAAAAGGACTAGTTTAGTGTGCAATTGCAAT